>QEPC01013194.1:5760738-5800795 GCA_003113815.1 Sphenodon punctatus | reverse complement strand
TCTTCTTACGGGGACGGGCCGCCGGGAGCATATTACACCTGTGCTCCGAGCTCTGCACTGGCTGCCGATAGCGTGCCGAGCCAAGTTCAAGGTGTTGGTGATGATCTATAAAGCCCTACACGGTCTTGGCCCCTCATATCTTAGGGACCGCCTCACCCTCCGCGCCCCAGAGCAGCTCCTGCGGTCCGCATGGGGTGCCTTCCTGGAGGTCCCCCGTGTTAAGCAGGGGGCCACAATGGAGAGGGCATTCCCAGTAGTGGGGCCGCAGCTTTGGAACTCCCTTCCGGAGGAAGCTCACCTGGCCCCTAGCCTGTTAACATTTTGGTGAAATTGTAAGACCTGGCTGTTCGCCCAGGCCTTTGGGAGGGAGGGGTAGGGGGGTGTTTAGTTCCCCCACCTGTTTTGGGTTTTTACGCTGATCTTAGTCCTGTTTTAATGTTTTATAATATGTTGGATGATTTTAAGTGATTTTATTGTTTAATATTTTGGAAGCCGCCCCAAGCTGCATGGCAGGAGGGGCGGGGTAGAAATTCATGAAAATAAATAAATAAATAAATAAAATAAAATACAAGTCTGGGTGCTGGGTTGGTGGAACAGTTGCTGTTCCTGAAGGTCAACTTGCCGCTGCTGGGTTTCCCTGAGCTGGTGGTGGACTCAGAGTGTGGGGGCAATGGCAAACTTGAGACTTCCCCCAGGTGTCTCTCTTGATGCCTCCTGCACCCACCCCTCTTGCCCAAATGATGGATGAGGCTGCTGCACCCCCCTCTGTCTTTATTATTCCCCCGTGCAATCTCTGTCTTAATAATCCCCCCCCCCCGGGAAATATCTCCCTCTCCCTTTATTATTCCTCCCCCATGCCTGGGGCAATTTCTGCAAGTTGACACCCTGTAACATAGGGTGGTGCCAACAGCCAGTGTCCACCTGCCATTCCATCTACCTCACATGGGTACCATTAGGCCACTCTGGGGCACACTCTGCAAGTTGAAGTCTTTACTTTGTGTCTGGTAGGGATATGACAGCTGAGATTTACACACACAGGCAGTGGCTGGACTGTGCTGTCCTATGCTACCTGCTATACAGAACCAGAGAGAGATAGGGAGACATGCTGCTAGAGAGAGAGTGAGAGGGAAACATGCTGCTGGCCATGCCACCACCCGCTATACACAACCAGAGAGGGGGGGCCCCTCTGCTGCTAGAACGAGAGGGGGGGAAGTGAGGTGCATCCTGCCCAAACTGCCACCCACCAGAACCAGAGAGAGAGAGCTTGTTTGTGGTATGTGCTCATGCTCAATGCTCACATCCAGCAGCAAACCCACCAGAAAAAGACAGAAACACACAACATATGTGCCTGTGTGCATACACCTGCTACCTCCTATCACAATGATTGAATGAAGTGAGCTCAATCACTCACTAATTCTCTCTTTCTCTTTCTCTTTCTCCTATGCCCTGCTCCACGTGGGGCAATCATTCAGGGGCTTCCCAAATCTTCCCTCCATGGAGTGATCTCTCTGTGAGCTGAACACACCTCGCCACTCAAGGACTTCAAAATGATCAACCAAGAAATGTAACTAAGTATTACTTATCACACCTCAGCTTCCCAAGGCTGCCCCCTGTGGGGATATCTCTCTGAGAGCTGAAGACACCCCACCACTCAGGGGCAACTCTGTGAGTTGAAGATGCCCTGTCACTCGGGGCTTCCCAAGGCTGCCCCCCATGGGGCAATCTCTCTGAAAGAGCATGCAGTGCACCTGATGATGCCCGCTGATGCCTCTGCCAGAGTCTCTCCCTCTCTCTGGCACACTCACACAGACACAAGCCCTGTCCCTCCTGGGGTGCTGTCTGCCAGCTGAGACCCCGGCACATCTTGGGGCTAATACTCTACCAGTGCTGCTGCTGCTCATGCCTGCCCACCTGTCACCCACCTGCCCTGCTCCTCCACTGCCACCTGCCTGCTCCTCCATTGCCACTGGCCCCTCCTGGGATGCTGTGTGCAAGTTGAGACCCCGGCACATCTTGGGGCTAATACATGACCAATGCTGATGCTGTCAGGTAGGGATCTGACAAGCTGTATATATAATGGGATTCTGCCACCTGCCAGAAGAACCACAGAGGGATAACAGATTGGTCAGGTCAAAATCAGCTGGTAACAAATTTAACCTTTACAAAAAAATTCAAAACACATTTTGACTATGAGGAAAATAAACGTTTGAATAACGTGCAAAAAGGGAAAGAAAAAAAACCCTTAGGATTCTTCAGCCCTGTCCCCTGGAATATGGGTGAAAGGAGACAATAGTCCATGGGACAGAGGTGTCTCGGTGACCTCAGCGCCCTCTCCCCCATCTCTCCTCGCAGCATCAAGAGCACAAACATTGTTTCCTTTCAGTGCACCAGGGACTGGTGGAATGCCTCAACAGCATCCTTTTCTGTTCTGACGTACTCCACGTAAGCTTGTGCCTACCGCTTCCTTATCTGGAGCTCCCAGAGCTGCTTCACCAGACTTTCCTCCACATCCCTTGTGGTGGCCAGGAAACCCTTGAGGTACTTTGTCACCGTTTTCCTCAGCAACCCCTGAAATGTCCTCACTTTGGGGGTGTCCTCGTCATGTGGGACTGGGGAATCATCAGAGGAGCTGGAGGGGTAAGGATGGGGACGTCGCCTCTTCTGGTGCAATTTTCTTCTCCCCTCCACTTCATGCTGTTCCTCCCTTTGAGTGCTGCCAGTGCCATCAGACGCACTCCTCTTCACCTTGATGAGGTGAATAGTCTCGATGTGGGCGATGAGCCCAGATGTGGTCCCCTGTGGCCCCCTCTTTATGTTTTTATCACAGATCTAAAGGACATAAAAATATAGGAACATAAGAAGTTCCATACTAGGTTAGACCAATGGTCTATCAAGCCCTGCCTGCATTTGTCTTCACAAATGGCTGACCAATCTTTGTCTCCAGCCCCCTGCCTTACCTTGCATTGTGTGAAGCCACCTTTTGGGGTATGGTAATATTTCCATACCACAGACCTTGTTGGCCTGCTTTGGCTCTGGGACATCAACCTTGATTTGGGGCTTTTGCCGCCGCCGCCAGGTCCCCCACCTCAAAGCCGCCGCCACTGGGTCCCCCACCTCAAAGCCAGTGCAGAATATTAGGTCAAGGGTATGTCCTCCATCATGCGTCGGGCCCACAACCCACTGAGACAGTCCCATTGTTGTCATGGCAGCCATGAATTCATGCTCCGCTCCCCCAAGGTCGGTGTCAGCGTGGATGTTGAAAGCCCCAAGGACTAAGGTCCTTGGGGACTGCCAGACCACTTCTGACACCAACTCAGCTAGGGCATGTAGGGATGCTCCAATACAGGTAGGTGCACAGTATATGAGCAGCAGCTCCAATCTGTTTCCAGCAAAACTGATCACCAGATGGATCCCCTCCATGTCCAAAATAGTCTGCACTGGATACCTCCTCACAGACCAGGCATCCTTAAAAATAACAGCCACACTGTCTCCCTGCCCCTCTGGTCTAGGCTGGTGCTATACAGAGTACCTGACTGGACCAAGGTCAGCCAAAATTGGCCCCGACTCAGTGTTCAGCCAGGTCTCTGTAATACACACAAAGTCGGCTAAACCAGAAAGAAACTAGAAAGTATTTCCCCAGTGCCCCAGCTGGTCACATATTAGCAAAAGTTCTCGAACCGACAGCCAAAGCACTACCCAGAAAAGCAGGCTAGCAAGAGTGGGACAATTGCTCCAAAAGAAAACCCCACTAACGTGCAACTGCGTGCAGAAGAAATAATTAATAATAATAATAATAATAATAATAATAATAATAGTGTGTGTCCCACAGTATGGCCCACCTCAGCAGTGAGTGTACCCACTGTAAAATCATTATTATGCCAACCAAGCAGTGCACAGAAGAAACAGGCTAACAAGGGTGGGATATTCGCTCAAGAAGAATACAACAAAACTGCAACTGCGTGGAGAAATCCCACCCAAAGTCAGCCAGCCTGATAACACCCACAATAGGGATGGGTGAACAGAGCCAAGTTCAGAAATTCGGTTCAGTTCGAAAATTTGGTTCGGTTCGGTCAACTGAACTGGTCGAGTTCGGTCCGAACTCCGAACTTCTGAACCGCGTTCGCCCATCCCTAACCCACAAGAAGGAAACCAGACATTCACACACACACACACACACACACACGCACACACACGCACGCACAGGCATCAGGCACCCTCTTGGAATGGCATTGGTACTGTGGCACAATGGTAATTTGAATAGACCAGACGCTGGTAACTTGAAAAGACCATACTTGAACAGACAAACCAGACTCCCAGCAGCAAACCGGTCAGGAAACCAGACATTCACACCCCACACTGGCACCCTCTTGGCATGACATGGTTCTGTGGCACTGGTAACTTGAACAGATCAGGCAAGGGGAAGTGAAGCCTGGGAGAGAGATTCCTCTGGCCTCATGGTGCCAAGTATGAATGAAGCAGCAGGCAGAACTAGAAGCAATGTGGCACCCAATTTAAAAACAAAACAAAACTGCATGGCATGGTAAAGGTAACCCCCATCCCCCAGCATTGGCCCTATGGACAGGCCAGACCAAACGATGCCAGGCCAAGTACCCCGCCCCCCCCAGCTGATTACTTGCAGATCCAGCAGCACCGCAGCACACATGCAAATTCACCAAACAGAATGGACAAAATGACTGAAGTCACTTTTATTTTACCCTGCCAGCCAATCAAAAGCTTGCCATCTGGCTTGGGCCATCCAATTCAAGCTTGCCATCTGGCTTACCATAATTCAACTGTTCCCTCCTATACCCCCCTCCTACCAAATATAGCACTAAGTTTCATTTCCAGAAGAAGCTCAAATGTCCCCCAGTCCCCCACGCATGCAGCAGTTTCCAAAGTTTCTGAAGTTTTCCAAATAATGACCTTGGTTCTCAGAAGTTCAGAATTAGAAGTCTCCAAACTGAATACTGTAATCTTTGCTGAATTCCAAAGTTTTCCGAAGACTTCATTTCAGCCCTACAACAAAGTGGTGTTATCCTGTAATCAACGCCTGTTGTCTGTTCCTGGGTGATGAGTTGCGGGGGGAAAACAACGAGTCAGCCCTGATCCTGTAAGGAACTGCATTACGTCAGAGGGCCATCATTCACAGATGTGATGACTGAGGAGTTCCAGAAAAGAACTATGATGCTCACATCTTCCATAAATCACCCTTCTTTGGTTGCATGTACACCGGAGACTTTGGACCCTCCACTGAAACATGCATTGAGGGGGGTGCTCATAATCCTGATGTTCTCAGGGACCCTGCCTACCAACTGAAACCATGGCAATGCTGTTTGACTTCATAAGCCGGTAAGCAGAACAACGTTACCTTAGCTGACAGCTCAGTGCCAGTCACTCTGTTGTGGAGATGGTTGGGGGGGGAGAGGGTTAAAATAGTGCTTGAGATCAATTGCTGCAAGGATTGGTTTTCAGCTGGAAAATCAGCTGGAGGTGGCAGGAACATCGAGTGCCTCCATTCCAGTTCCAGCTTATGAGGAGATTGTTAGAGCCAGCAGCAGATCCAAGAGGGCTGGTGGTGACGGGGCCAGTGCCAGCGGACCCCAGGAGAGTTTGCCAAGTCAGGGGCAGGACATGATTATGGATTCAGGGGTTGGTGGTGCTCAACACCCCCCTTTGCAGACTTTGTGTAGGGGGGGTGCTCTACTCCCCCCATGATGGATACGGCTGGGGACATGCTTTGCCTGCCTTCCCCTCTTGTGGATGTTGCAGCGGGGGGCATGTGTGCTCACCCCCTCTCACTTCCCCCAACATTTGAAGATTCTGGTTGGGGGTTCTCTGTGCCTCCAAATTGGGACCCTGTGCAACGGGCTTGGGGACTCTCCCTGCCGTCTGACAGCTGGGGCAGGTTGTTGGCATCTCCCCTCCCAGGAAGGGGGCGGGGATGGATGAGGCCAGCTTCCGGGTTGTTCCCTCAAGTGCAGGGAGCGGGCAGTGGATCACAGGAGGCAGGAACATCGAGCACCTCCATTCCAGTTCCAGCTCGCGAAGAGGTAGTTAGAGGCAGCAGCAGAGCTGAGAGGACTGGTGGTGATGGGGTCAGTGCCAGCGGACCCTGGGAGAGTATGCCAACTCAGGGGTGGAAAGTGATTATGAATTCGGGGTTGGTAGTGCTCGGCGTCTCCCCTCCCAGGAAGGGGGCGGGGATGGATGAGTCCAGCTTCCGGGTTGTTCCCTCAAGTGCAGGAACCGGCCGGCAGCCGTGCTGGGGACCTGTGCCAAAGGGGCACTTCCAAGGGGGCTTGCCCTTTGGCTGTACCCTTTGGCTGCGTCCAGTGGCTGGGGCCAGCAGACGGAACCGGTGTAATCAGTATCTGGATGGAGGGGGAGGGATATATAAATATTGCCCATGAGAGAACTCTCCCTCCTGGTGAGAGCAGGAGGGTTGAGGTTGAGGAAGGGTCTTCCCCTGGTGGCAGCAGGGTGGAGGTGAGGAAGTGGTAAGGCAGGACCTCTGGTATTACCTGCGTGTATATATGAGAGGACTGATGGATTGATGGATATTGTATTTGGTATTGTCTGAGGGAGGATAGTATTATACTGTATAGTTAATATAAGGGCTGTTATTTTGGGGGTTGCTAATGTCATAATTATAATACTGTTTATGATATGTTATGTTTATTATGTGCTTTTTTGTGTTCATATTGTGAGCTGCCTTCCATTTTTATAAATGGAAGAGTGTGGGATATAAATTAAAAGTGAAATGAAATGAAAATTGCTCCACTGCTAACAGCTGGTTCCTGTAGTCTCGACAACATCTGTGAGACCGAGAAAACCACTCCCAGTTTACTCCAGCGAGCCAGTGCCACTGTTCTGGGACCAGCTGAACAGAGCAGAGCAGCACATAGCCGGAGAGATCCGAGATGCTTTGTGCTGGCACATCAACCACAATGCTCATACAAACACACAGCATCAGTGACAGTATAATGAGCATTGGTGAACTGTTTCAAATCATATTTTTGTCTTATCAATAAAGACTTCAATTTCCCTGTGTGTCTCTGTGTTTTCCTCTGACCCATACAGCCTCCCTGTCCCAGCACCCCACCTTCCATTCTAGTTCCCTCCCTTTCTTCTCCCTGTGCATTCCCTATTGGCAATCATGGGCTAGGTATGAACCTCTGGGCTGCAGGTGTGAACCTCTGGCATTTTCCTATTGGCATTATCAGGCTAGTTGGGTCTTGGAATGGTAATAGGAAGCACAGAGGCACAGGCGTGCTGATGTCTATTATGCTCCCCCATGCCCTCAAGTGCTAGTGTTTCCAGCCCCCCAAAAAGTCTTATTCCTAGGGCTACAATTCTGTCACAGTTTTACTTATGAAAAAGTAAAATGGTAAAAAATTGAAACATTATAGTAAAATCAAGGGTCTTTCCCCCCTGCTGCTTACCACCGCTGCTCGGGTTGGGACAATGAGGCTGTCAAGCTGGGGTTCTTCCTCCAGGCTGGTGCTGGTTTCTTCTCCCTTTGGGGGGCAGCTGGGTGTGCTCAATTGGGTAGCTTCACTGACTGGGGAAACTTTTCACATCCTCCTCCCACAGATCCTGTGAAAGAGTGTTAGTGGGAGGCTCTTGTGGAGGAGTGCTAGCTGGACACACGCAGGAATGATTGCGGGAGGGGGTTGCTTGGTGCAGGGACTGTTGCCAGACATGAGTGCAGTGCACAGAGAGGACTCAGGTACTTTCTCTGGGGGGTGGGATTTCTGGGGGAACCAGGGTGGGCGGTTGGGTTCCATGTGATGAGTCAGCAGGAACTGCTGATGAGGGTTGGAAAATGGTGCCTGCCCAATAGAAACAATGCGTGTGGCCGAGGCAGCAACATGTTTTAGCAGGGAGCTCTGGAGCTGAATGGACTGGTCCAGGCTGCGTTGGTCTGGGCCCACATCTCATTCATCTCCTTGCTTGACTGCTCAACCACGCTCTCCGACATCTCAAATTGTTACAAGAGGCAGGCCCAGTGCCTGTCCTCTCACCAGCAGTTCATGTGGGTCACTGCAGCAAAGGCCTTGCATTTTGCAATGGCCTGCCACAGCAGCTGTCTATTATGGGCCATAATTTATGGCATCCCAGATCTTGTCTGCCCACTACATGGTCTCCCAAGAAGCTGTTTTGCCAAATCTTCCCAGTTGCGGACCCTCAGGTTATCATGGTTCCACCTGACACTTGTGGCTGGTGGTTCCATCTGCGCCCATTGTCAGTGTGGCAGACTGCATCTGTGCCCATTGTGATGGCAGACATGTAGCAAGCCAACGAGGAAATCCATTAGTTTATACTGCACCCACCTCCCCATCCTTATGTTTCACCCCTTTCCTGCCCAGTGTACCAACTGCCTTTCCCACCCAATTTTTCAGCTGCCACTCCCACCCTTATTACACCTCTCTTCCCACCTGAAGGGAAGCAGAAATGAATACCTGGCCTATGCTGTATTTGGCGCAGTTACTGCTGTAGGATTGCAGCGCCATGCCCTTCTCCCGCGATCATTTATAGAGGAGTAAAGAACATATCGAAATGAAATATTGCCATTTGCACCCACTATGCATGATTTGGGCTTCCACCCCCTGCTCCTGCCAGTCTGTTTTCTCGCCATGGTGCTTTTCCACACACACACACACAGCCCGCCGTCCCACCATGGTGCCTTGCCTCCCACTTCCCAAACCCACCTTTCCCTGCCAGATGAGCTGTCTCCTGGGGAATTTGCTACTGCTCCTCCACACTTTCCTGGCCACCTGTCAACAGAGTAAAGAAAAAAGGAAACTACATAATTAGATAAGAATAAATGGAAGGCTTTATCATGCCACTGTGTAAACGCAACTCCCCACTCACTGTTCTCCTCCACCTCCTCTACAAAGGTGGCATCCAGGTCCTCTGTGCCCTTAACCAAAACCTCTGGTGACTCCTCAAACAAAGACTAACTCTCGAGTTCAAGGGGATACACCATGAAAGTTACTGTGTCCATGTCAACCCATGTTGGCACTGGGATGGGAACAGATATGGAGGGGTCTCTGGTGGCAGTCATGGCTTCCAGGGATGGGGGAGTAGAAATGGTTGCAGCAGGGGATGGTCACAGTGGGGGAGTCACCTGCTTCTGGCCCCTGTCAAAGACAAAGTCATACACCCTTCCACCTTCGTCCCTTCTCCCAGATGCCCCCCATGCCTGGAACTCCCTCCCTGCCCCCATTTGCCTCGCCCCCTCCCTTTGTATCTTCCAATCCCTCCTCAAGACCCACCTCTTCCGCTCTGCCCTCCCCGACTCCTCGCTCCCCTCTCCTAACTCCTGCTGATACCCTCCATCCAGTACAATCTATTACCTGAGGTCTGTGTACTCATATCCTTACCACACGGACCAGCCAGCCATCATTCTCATTGTAACCAAGCCAAGCACATGCACCTGAGACCTCGCATCTTCGTGAATGTTACACCCCTTGTCTCTCCCTCTGTTCCCCTTCCTTTGTGTCGCCCCCCCCCCCCCCAATCTCTCAGATTGTAAGCCCTTGGGCAAGGACCGTATCTATTCCATTACTTTGTAAAGTGTCAGGTACATTGCTGGCACTATATAAATGCTTTAATAATAATAATAATAATAATAATAATAATACAGGCAGGATGCATGCAACCTAACTGACAGGATGCAGAAAGGTAGCCTGCACTCGACCCTGTGGGGAGCTCCAGGACCTGGCCATGAATGGGGGCTGTTTGTCTGGTGGGTGGTGGCCACGTAATGAAGGGGGCAGAACACCTAATAAATGGAGAGATAGAACACCGTAACTGAGCACCAGAGTTGTTCAACCTCAGCCATCCTGTGACATGACAATGAGATCAGAATGATATCACTGGAGTACTTCAAAAGAACTGAAACAGGTAGCAATGGAGAAAAAAATCCTCCCTATTTCCCCCCTCTCTATTTTATATATCTGTCTGAGGAAAAAGTGCAAATGGATTCTGAAAATATACTGTGGAAATGAATATTTATTCAATGAGTTATTCAGCATGATACTGATATTAAAATATACAAGGAAGGATGGAAGGATGTGTACTGTACGCAGCTGTCTTGAAATTTTAACTAAATGATAACTGAGGAACTGAACTTAGAAAAGCAACACAGGGGATATAATCCCCTATTTGTATAAACTACTGAATTAACATGCTGCAAACCATGATCAGTCTCTGAATATGAAAACCTACATGCAAAAAATGAAGCTTTAAACATTAAGCATTTTGATTCTCCAAACCAAAATAGCTTACTAATTAAAAAGTGTGTAGATCTAATTATGAAAGGTCTTTCTTAGGGATTAGAAAATAAGACTATTAGGTTATTAAAATAATCCTTGAAAAAAGTTCACATTTGCTCAATTGAAGGCTTTCAATCTTTAACAAGTATAAATATTAACAGAAAACAGAAACCACAGAATATCAGCTATTGCAGTAGAATTATGTATTCTTGTGTAGTAATGAATTTTACCGTATAGAAATATTTATCAATTACATAGTACCTTAATTGTGCAAAGTGCTTTACAATATGTTTCGCATGACTCCTCACAACATCCCTTTGAGATAAGCAGGTCAGGATTATTACTACTATTTTTTTTAAAAGGAACTGGGGCTGTGACTTGCCCAGCATCACTAGATGCATCCAAACTTGATTGAAACCCAGGCATCTCCACTTCAGGGTCTGCAGACTAACCACTGGACCACACTGGCTCTACCTTTATGTGCATAGAAAAACTAGAATGAGAGAGCATGCTGGCTGTGTTGGACCTGATTTGTAACAGCCACTAAAGTAATGGTGACCTCAAAACAAGCGGCTCTGTTTCAGCTAGAACTGGTGCAAAAATGGCCATTCCCAAATTGACGTGAATTTTTGTCTTTTCAAGAACCTTGCTGAATATTTGCACTATTTCCCATGTTCAAGATTGGTTTCACCCATTCACCTCTTTCTGTATTCCCATCAGCAAATTTCCAACACTTTTCAGCACTTGCATTATAATTTTATGATACTTTCATCACTTTTGTCATCTCTATTGGCACTTCTGGGTTGACAAAAATGCTGAATGGAAATGGGAACACATGGGTTCATCAGGAAACTGGTACATGGGTTTTTTGATTAAAATGGCATTCACCACAAATCACTGCAACTGTGGGTATTTTCAGACGTTACGAGATCACAGTGAACCACGGTGAATACCCACCTGTGGTCACTGTGACTCGCACGTCTGTTTGGCGGCCGCCAGATGTTCGCCACACTCAATCCCCACATGGGGTCAGTTTCAACCACACTTCCCAGGCTAGCCGCACCAATTCCCCGGGAAGAGTGGTGAAAGTGATCCACAGCTGGGATCAAAGAAAAGTAACATCTGGTCAGTCGCCACGGCCCAGAAGCACTGGCGGGATTCCAGGGTGTGGCAGATTCGGTCAGACGCTGCGGCCGCATTGGCCCCGCCGCCCGCCCGTCTCCCTAGAGGACAGGCGGCAGGAAGCGTGGAGGGGGCGGGGCTGTGCGGCCACATGTTGTGCCATGCGGCCCCGCCCCCTCCCCAATTCCCCGCCGGGACGACCCCGGTGCGTCTGTTAGGGCGTGACGGGGTTGTCCTGGTGGGGGATGACTTTATTGTTTTCGTGACGGGGCCAACTGGCCCCGTCACGTCTGAAAACACCCTGTGTTTAACTGAAATTTTACTTAGCAGCTGTTTGCATTCCAAAAAGGTGGGGTAACTGCCTTCTGGAACCACAAGGGTTTCTGGGAATGAAAATGTACATATAGGTTAGCAACCTGGGTTGCTCCAATTTCAGTTCCTATTCCTGTTTCAGGCTGCTGCTGAATATGTAAATTTCACCATAACTTCAATGACTGTTATGATTTAGGTCCAACGAAAATAATATTCTCAGTCTTTTGGCTATTTTTTTAAAAAAAAGCTATCTGGGAGCATCATTGCACTGGGATGATACTAAAGCCTCTGATTATTGCTGATTTAAAACTATTCCCTTAATGATGGAAAGCTTTCTGTGTCTGGTTATATAGCAGATTGAGCAAGCATAAGGACTAAGTTTTGCATGATTGTTTAAGTATGCAAATCTTATTACTGATTCCCAGTCTGAGACCAGTCCAAGTTGGATATTACTATTTTGATGGTTTGGGTTTGAGTAGCAAGAACCCATTTCAGCTCAAGTCTTGTGGGATTAAAGAAAAGCTTTGGTGAAGTGAGGCTATATTGTATCCACTGCATCTGCCCCTACCTACTGGATAGTTTAGCAAAGAAAGGAACTAGATTGGTCTAGCATGATTTATTCTTAACAAATCCACATTCACTACTAATAATCACCCCCATTTTCCTTAAGTTATTTAGAAAGAAATTGTTTTATGATTTTCTCAAATATCCTCCCCAGTATTGAAGTCAGGCTAACCAGATCATTCATTCATTCATCTTCTTCTTCATTGTGTTTTCTCTTCTCCAGCCCTCAAATATAGCTAGTAGTTCTGAGATTTTTTTCAGCTAGCTCCTTTGGCATCATTGGACCCTACTGATTTGAATTCAGTCAAATTGGTCAACTAATCTCTGATATTTTCCCTTGTTATTCTGCCTTACATTCCCTCTCCATTCATGTTTATATAGTTATCTCATTACAGCTTGTCTTCTTTAAAAAAACTGGAGTGAAATAGGTAATGGGCAATTCAGCTTTCTTGGGATCATTGACATCTGAAACCATGGGTGATTTCAGACGATGCGTGTCTGACATTCACCCCGGCTGAACCATGGTCAAACACAGGCCGCGTTTGATTGTGGTGAACGTCTGTTGGCTCACCGCCAAATGTGCACCACAGTCAAACGCGGCCTGTGTTTGCAATCACCACACTTCTGGACCTCTGGACGCGAGGAGGTTGAGAGGTGTGGTGAAAGGCCACCACGGCCATGGTGAACAGAAAGTAATGTCTGGTTACTTACCGTTCACCGCGGTCAATGGCATTCACCCCCGTCCGTAGTTGCGGCAGCGGACGGATTGGCCACTGCCACTGCCCTTCGGGAGGGAGGAGGGCCGCTGGAGAATGCAGGGGGCGGGGCCATGCAGCAGCACGCTGCGCCACGCGACCCTCCCTCCTCTAGGGTGTGTGGGCCACTTTAGACGTGACGACCGGCCGCTGTCACCACGGGCCGTGGGGTGGTTTGGACCACGGCTGGGGGCAATAGGGCGCACATCTGTTGGTGCACCCCTTCGCCCCTGGCCATGGTCCGAACCACCCCACGGACCATGGTGACAGCGGCCAACCGTCACGTCTGAAATCACCCCTTTTCTCCTCCTTGATTGAGCAATAGGTCGACTGTTTCCTTTGTCTTCCTTTTGTTTCTATTGTATTTGTAGAACCACTTCAGTCTTCATTTAAAACCTTGTGTCTGCTGCATGGGAAATAGGATAGGTCAAGTGTGGAACGATAACACTGTTACACCTGGTGTTTTCATATCCTTCAGTTGAGTTCCTGACTTCATGCTTTACAGATCTCCTCCTGAGAGTATATGAAGAAGTGCAGTTTATGCAGCATGTAATATGTTAGCTAAAAATACAGTGCACAGCAAACAGAGCCTGTAAAAGGAACTAACATCTGTCTGATAAATTCAAGAAAAGCCATTTCTTCCTTTTATTTGGGGAAAAATGGAATTTCTGAAAAATTCTAAGAGTAAGTAGGAGTAAGTAAAATGGGGTGGAGACATCAGACAGTCCTAATGGATGGCTGTGCTTCATACACACTGAGCCATACTGAGATTTCTAATTTTGTGTTTCTGGAGAAAACGTCCCCCCCTCCCTTCAAATCCTCCAGTAACTGAAATGCTCAAAATTAGAATGGGGCAGAGGCTAGTATCCCAAGCCTGGCTGCTGCTGCTGGAAACTATTTTTGGAAAACACAGTGCAACAAGGTGTATCTTTAAGGAAGAAAACACTTTTGTTGCTTTGTTTACATACCTATGCCATGGCTGTGCAGGCAGCAAAGAAGGACTTCTTTGCTGTCCTCACAGCATCCGCAAAGTTGCATCCAGTGGAGCTTTTCTGGGTTTTGAGGAGGCTGGTTAGTCCAGCCTCCCTCCACCTGGAATCAGAACCATCTGGGGCTCGCTGTGACTTGTTTTCAGACTGTTTTGCGGATAACATTGCTCAAATTCATCACGGTTTCAATGCTACATTTTTGACAGAAAATGAGTCTAAGGTAATTGAAGCCCCGTCCTATCCTATTTTATGGGATCAATTCCAGTGTGTATCATACTCTGAAGCGGAGGATGTTCTTGGGGCTTTTCAGGCCACTTGTGAACTAGACCCATGCGTGCCCATCCTTGCTGGTCAAGGCCAGTCAGGAGACATTGGGGATGTTGCTGGTGGGGATAGTCAATGCCTCCCTTGGGAGTCAGTGCTGAGCTGACTCAAGGAGACGGTGGTGTGGTCTCTGCTCAAAAAAACACCACTTGACATTGATGCCCTGGTTAGCTATCAGTCAGTTTCTAACCTTCCCTTTCAAGGGAAGGTTATTGAGCGCGTAGTGGCCCATCAGCTTCAGGGGCATCTGGACTGGATCAGTTTCCTGGATGCCTTGCAGACTAGCTTTCATCCAGGTTATGGCACTGAGACAGCACTTGTGGCCTTGGTCGACAGCCTCTTCCACGAGTTGGACAAGGACCATTTGACCCTGTTGATCTTATTAGACCTCTCATCTGCATTTGATACCATTGACCATGAGTTGTCGGTGACTTGTCTGCAGGACTGAGCTGGAGTGGGCAGTACTGGTCTTGAATTGTTCCGCTCTTTCCTGGCCGGGAGAACTTAATGTGTGGTGATGGGCAATTGTTCATCTTCTCCCAAGGACCTCACGTGTGGAGTCCCACAAGGTTTCATTTTATCCCCTCTCCTGTTTAATGTGTACATGCAGCCTTTGGGAGAGGTCACCAGAGGGTTCGGTGTATGGTGTCATCAATATGCTGATGACACCCAACTCTACCTCTCTTTTTCAGCTGACTCAGGCCCAGCAGTCTTGGTATACACCCGATATTTGTCAGCTGTGGGGGACTGGATGAGGGTGTGCCGCCTGAAGTTGAATCCTCACAAGATGGAGGTGATACTTGGGGAGGTGGTTCCAGGGAAGTGGTGGCCCCCATCATAGATGGGGTCTGCCCTCTGCTGGCACCCCAGGTCCTTAGTCTGGGTGTCCTCCTGCACCCACAGTTCTGACTGGATGTCCAAGGTGGCAGCTGTGGTGAAGGGTGCCTTTCACCAACTACATCTGGTGCAATGGCTTAAGCGGTATGTCTCAGATGTGGACCTGGCGGCCACTATCATCCATGCTTTTATCACCTCAAGATTAGATTACTGTAACGTTATTTATGTGGGGTTACCCCTGTTGATAGTCTGGAAACTGCATCCACTGGATGCAACTCAACTGGATGCAATGCTGTGGCCCAGCTCCTTAGGGGGATGGGTCGTCGCGAGCATGTTATACCGGTGGAGCACTTCACTGGTTGCCTATAGTTTTCTGGGCCCAATTCAAGGTGTTGGTTTTGACCTTTAAATCCCATAACTGCCTGTGCCCCACCTACCTGTGGAATCGCCTCACCATCCAGGTTCTGGATCAACCCCTGTGGTCGACCGGGGGCACCCTCCTTGAGGTCCTCCGGGTTTCTGGGGGCAGACGATGAGGAGAGCATTCTTGGTGGATGCACTGTGGCTTTGGAACTCTCTCCCAGTGGAGGACTGTCTGACCCCAGAGCTCGCCTCTTTCCAACAACACTGTAAGACCTGTCTGTTCCACCGGGCCTTTGGTGAGGCAGACAGGTGAGGGGGGGGGGGCTTGGGCTGGGTTGGGGGGAGGGATATTTTTGTTTTTTGTTTTTAGTGTTACTATTGGTTGTTTTAATGTTTTTATGTTATTGTACTTTTAAATGTTGTGAGTCACCCTGAGCTGCAAAGGCAAGAGGGGGAGTAAAAAATAAAATAATAAAATAAATAAATAAATAAATAAATAAAATCATTCATAATTTTTAAATTCCAGAGTTCAGTGTGTGCATCATTCATCATCAATCCATCACAGTCCCACATACTCGTTATTACTTTCCAGTGAACTGTTAATGAACTTTGCTTATGAATGCTTTGATGAACTGCTGATGGTTTGGGTTTTTACACTAGTGTTAATGAACTTAAATGAATATTCATCAAAATCTGCACAATCACAAATTGAGTCACACCTGGCTTGTGAATATGCCAGTTGAAATAACATCACAATGTACAATACTTCACCTTGTACAGGCAGTTGCTATGCACACACAAAAATTGATTCAGGTCTGGTAAGTCCTTAGATGGTAACTCAAACCAATATTTTTAAAGAGGTCTGTTACATATATTTTTTTCCGTGCTGGCTGTTTTTTCCCTCTAGGCATGAGTGTATTTCATATGATAGCGTTGCTGCTTATTGTTCTTAAATCATTGCACCTGTGTGAAAGGTTACAGTAAATTTTCTTTTGGTAAAGCAGTTGGATTTTCATTTTTGAAGCATACAAGAGGAAAAAAAACTTTGAAAGACTGCAGTAGAGAAACACATTGTCTTCTTCTACACATTCAATAGACATTTAATTACAAAAGAAAAAAATCACCTAGGTTTTAATTACAAGGGAACGTAACTAACAACTAGAGATCTATTGCCGATGCTTTCATGGGTATAGGGAAGAAACCACCATAAAGGAGATTAAAAATAAGAATATTACTATTATGACTAATAGCAAGACAATTTTTTTGACCAAAAAGATTAAAATAAGAACACTTTAAATATTCATGGTTAAGAGCAAGAAATTATTTTTCACACACTGTTTCTAAAACTACAAAGACAATTTCAATACATTTCAGGCATTTGCTAAGAACTAAATTTGTCAGAAACTGTCAGCAAGAACTGAACCGGAGGTGTTCACATGGGAATTATTTTTCTGTTTTTGAAAGAGCTGACACACTCAGTAGTGCAGTGAATGCAATTTGACTATTGAGTTAGATACCTTGGATAGGACAAATACATGTACAGATATTTTAAACTACTAGCTATGGATTTTGTGTCAATGACAAATGACCATGAATAGGGTAATACATTTCATTTTTCATCATGCTTCTGTCACAGATGTTATTGAGTATCGATTTCCACAGATTATTCCCTAAAAAGGATCCCGACTCCTCTTGTTACTCAGGCACACCACTCCTCACATTTATATACATGAAGAGAAGAGATATCTAATTCATCAGTGTTCTCAATGACCTGACTATTTTCTTACCTGATCGATTCCTGTCTTCCTGCTTTCTTTGATAAAATAGCCTCTCAGATATTGCTCATTTCCCATTCAAATTCCTCCAAAGATTCACCTCTTCTGTGAGGATTCTAAGCACTAAACTATTGAAGTCAAATGCCACCCCAATGTTAAATGAAAAGATGACATAGGGTAGGGTTTCCTTGCTACCTCTTGTAGTTTGACCCTGAATGGACCGAAATGAGAGTCTGTTCAGCTACAAGAAGTGGCAACCCTAGTGAGGAGAGGAGAGAGAATTCAACATTCATTCCTTCTCAAAGCTCTCCTGGTGTTCCTTGAGTAAAGCTGAAAAATGGTACCCTCACAAATTGGTAACCCGTCATTGGTAATCCAAATTTCTAGTACCTGAATCGACCCAGTAATGATGTACCATGTGGTACCTGATTATGACCAAACTGAGTACACAAAGTCCCAAAATATTGACTTCCAGTTCCAGAATGTCAACTTCTGGTACTGATTTTTTTACATTTTTTTTCAATAGACCGATACCCAACGTGAATTTATTGAGTTACTGTCAAGTTCCAACAATTTTCGGTAACTTCTGGTCCCAGAAAACTACTTCCAATTTCATTTTTTCCCCTTCAATTTCTCTTCTTAAGACACTTATTTATAGGTTTTCTGTCCCAGAAAATCAACTTTCCTGTCCCAGAAAGTCAACTTCCTTTCCCTGGTAACTTTAAAATATATATATTTTTTAATCTTGCTGATTTTTCAGTTTTCCAACTCGATATACTGATTGGTATACCAAAATACCAATTGGGAATCATTAAAGAGAAAAATTGGTACTGAAATTACTCCATTTTTCAGGTTTCCAGGTATCCAATTGGTACCAAGGTAACCCTTTGGGTAACTGATGTGGTACCTGAAAAATAAAATGCAGGTGTTAGCCGCGGGTACTAAACTTAGTACCAATTTCAGCTCTAGTCTTGAGCTATTTATGTCAAGCTTTTGAGGGGGAAGGCAGGAATCTGGCTTAGACTTTTGAGACCCACAGTACAGTCCACAAGTTTTACCTGCGTCTTGGTATCTGTACTTTTAACTTTTCACTGATTATTTAATTGCCCTTAATTGATGTATTATTACAGAGCAACCAAATTAACTGTACAGATGATTGTATCCTTGTGTTTGTATATTTATTATTAATCACATGGCAGACTGATAGATTCTGTATTTTTTTAAAAAAATCTAACTAATGAAAATCAATAGGTAGAATGATAGGAAGTACGGATGGGCGAACAGAACCGAGTTTGGAAATTCGGTTCGGTTCGAAAATCGAGTTTGGTTCGGTCAACCGAACAATTAGAGTTCGGTCCAAACTCTGAACTGAGTTCGGAAATTCAAACCCCATTGAACTAAATGGAATATTATCTTATAGGGATGGGTGAACAGAACTGAGTTTGGAAATTCAGTTCAGTTCAAAAATCGAGTTTAGTTCAGAAGTTCAGTTCGGTCGACCGAACTACTCAAGTTCAGTCCGAACTCCAAACTTCCGAACCGCATTCGCCCATTCCTAATAGGAAGATCAAAGCTGCCAATTTTGGAGCAAAGTAGCCAGGATGCTAATGGTATTTTTCTTCATGTGAGCAGAGTTCCATTTGAAGATATTCATACTGTATATCTGATCTACTGTTTTGTCCCAAGTCAACTAGCTCCTCTTTTACTTTGATGGTCATTATGAGTGCAGTTTGTTAAGAAAATTTACTCTAAAATCTTACCTATCAAGGTCATCCAATACCTATCTGTTCATCATGAATTGTGTTCACCTTGAGGCCTAGGAAAGATTAGGGATGCTGTTGTATACCAACCACCACACTGCACAACAGACTCCTGAGCTAAACATGCTTGTCTCAGAGATGGTGTTGAGGACACACAGACTTATTGTCTTAAGTGACTTCTACATGCATGCCCAGGCAGCTTTTTAAGGCTGGACTGGGACTTCGTGGCCTCCATGACAACCATAGGTGATGGTAACTGGCCTGGTGCATGAAGTGAGGCATGTTGAACTTAATGTTCTGCATTGGCATGGAAGTGGGGTTTCCAATTATTGGAGGCATTGTAAAGTTGCCATTGTCATATTGGAACATTACCTTCTGAAAGCCCTGATCCCTGCCTCCTATTCCCCAAATTAGGTTGGTTTTCCCTCAGATGCTAATGTAACCAATTGGATCCTAACTCTTTAGAGAATATACAGACTGGTCTTGATAGCTTTTCTGTTGATGGCCCGGCTGAATTATGGAATAAAATATTGACCCAAACCATCAATATGGGGGCACCCAGCATCTGTTTCCACCCCTGCAGAGATATAGGTCCTTGTGGTACCCAGGGGAACTGAGGCGATTGAAGTGGAAGGATAGACAGTTAAAGCACAAGTGCTTTGTTGTTGTCAGGGACACTTGTTGCCCCAGGAAAACAAATTCCCTATTTTCCAGTAGCAGATTCAGGGACAGGGGGTAAAGCCAAACTCTTTGGGGAAGAGTGGGTGAGTGACCTGGCAACATGTGTTGTCTCCATTCAGAGAAATTTGCCTGTGGCCTGTGAAAAATTTGCCCCCTACTTTGCTGACCAAATTGATTATATTTGGCAGGACTTGGGGATCACTAGGTTGCAAAGTCATTTTAGAACTGAGGAAGCACAATCTTGTACTTTTGATTTGGTTAATTTTCAATTGATATTGCACACCAATGCAGAATTGCAGATGGTGTGCTTGGAAGGATGTGGGTGACTAGTTTTGAATTATATTTATGCCTGCTCTGTCTGGTGAAAGCCAGATGTGAGGCACAGGGAGATGTTGCTAGCTGGAATTGCCTTTCTTCAGGAGGAGAGGTTAAAAAACAACCTAAAACTGCAGTTGTCTGACCCCTGCTCAAGAAACCGTATCTTGACACTGAAACTGTCTCTAATTTCTCCTCTTTACAGGAAAGGTTATTGAGTGTTTGGGTACCTTGCAGCTTCAGGCGCATGGGGATATTATCGGATTTCTGGGCCTGTGTTGCTCTGGTTTTCATGCTGGGAATAGTACTGAGACTATCCTGTGGTCAACCTACCCCTGGAGATTGACTGAGGAGATTAGGCCTGGATAATCTTGTTAGACCTTTTGGAAGCCTTCATACAGTTGATCCTGAAGTGTTGTTTAACATGACTGCATGACCTGGCGGGAGTCATTCTACTCATTGCTGTCAGGTCCCAGTGAGAGATGATGGGAAGTTGTTTGTCATAACCTTGGGAAGTTCCCTGGGGGGTTCTACATTTTTTCATCCTTTTAGTTCAATGTGTAGCTGAGGCTCCTGGGTGAGATGATGGGTAAAACCATACATGGCAGTGGCCCGCTTAAACCTGCTGTGGCCTGCTTTGGCCTGCAGGCCACTTTCATGTGTTGTTTAGGGCCACCAGTTGTCGACCAGGGGTATCGTGGTCTGTCAAGAGGTATCTGGTGCAGGCCATATTGGGGGTAGAGGGCCTCCAGCTTGTGTTTGTTTTGGTGAGGGACAGATTGCGGGTGCTGCTAATATACCGTGCACCTACCTGTATGGCAGCATCCCTACTCGCCCTGACGGAGCTGGTGTCGGATGTCATGTTGCGCTTCCTGAAGACATTAGACTTGGAGGACTTCAACATACATACTGACACCAATCTCAGTGGTGCAGAGCATGAGTTCATGGCCTCCATGGCAAGCATCAGCCTGTCCCAAATTGTCAACCGCTCAATGCATGATGGGGTCATACCCTGGACCTGATTTTTTACACCGACCTTGAGTCAAGGGATTTGTTGATGGGGGAGGTGTCAGTAGAACCTTTGTCATGGACAGATCATTGCCTTCTGCGAGCATGTCTCCTGGTGCATGTCTGCTCCTGGGAGGGGGGGGGAGGTGTAGAACTGATTTGGATGGTTCGCCCCCGGAGACTAATGGAGCCCGAGTGGTTCCAGAAAGCTCTTGGGGAGTTATCCTCTGATCTCGATGACCACCCGCTCAATGACCTCGTGGCTTTATAGAACGAATGGCTGTTGGAGACCATTGATCAGACGGCTCCAAGGCATCTACTCCCTCAGCGACGGCTCCTCAGGCATCTGTGATTTATGGAGGGCCTGAGGTTGCTGAAGCTAGAAGGGTGGCGGTTGGAGCGACAGTGGCACCGTTCATATGCTGAAGCTGACAGATTGCAACATAGAGCCAATTTATATGCCTATGCTGTAGCTGTAAGGGCAGCAAAAAAGGAGGGTTTTTTGCTGCCCGTATAGGCTCTGCAAAATCTCATCCAGTGGAGCTTCTCCAGCTGGTGAGGGGTTTGGTCAGTCCTTTCCGGGTGGTGAGGGTATTGTTCAGTCCTCCCTCCCTCCGCCTGGAATCTGAGGTATCCAGTGCCCGCTATGACATATTTAGTGAGCATTTTGAAAAGAAAATAGCTCAGATTCACCACCACGTCCACGCCACACTTATTGAAGTAGGTGAACCAGAGGTTGTGGAACCCCCGCCTTGTCCAGTTTTGTGGGATCAAGTTCAACTGGTGTCATTGGACAGGGGATGTTCTTGGGGCTCTTAGGGCCACCTTTTGTGAACTTGATCCATGCCCATCCTAGCTGGTTAAGGCCAGTCGAGAGACGGTGGGACGTTCCTGGCAGGGATGATAAATGCCCCCTACATCCATGATCTCTTGCTCTCTCACTCCATCCAGATCCTTGCCCTTTCTGGAACTTGGATCTCCCCTCCGACTCTGTCACCAGTACTACCCTCTCCTTTGTGGGGTCTCTCCTTTTCTCACCAGACGCACCCTGAAGGTTGGGGTGGAGGTGTGGGCCTCCTCCTCACAAATTCCTGTCAATTCCAACAACTTTCTCCTCCCCCCCTCTATCCTTCCTTTCCTTTGAGGCTCACTCTGTGCGCCTATACTCACCCCTCAATCTCCGCGTTGCTGTCATCTACCATCCCTTTGGCTCTCTCTCTTCCTTTCTCTCTGAATTTGAGTCCTGGCTCACTTTCTTCCTCTCTGATGATACCCCTACTCTCATCCTCGGTGACTTCAACATTCGTGTTGATGTCCCTTCCCAGCCCTCCATCTCTCGCTTCCTCTCACTAGCCTCCTCCTTCAACCTCCACCTTTGGACCAACTCCCCCACCCACACTAATGTGGCCATTCTCTTGATCTTGTATTCTCTAGGAACTGTTCTCTCTCTGATCTCTCCTTCAATCCTCATCCCATCTCTGACCACTTCCTTGCCTCTTTCAATGTCTCCCACTGTCCCCCCATTTCTTCCCTGTCTCCACATCCCTTCTGTGACCTGCAGGCCATTAACTCTCCGGACTTTGCCTCCTCTATCTCCCCCTTTCTCCATTCGGTCTTCTCCTCCTCCTCCCCTGACACTACCATTTCTGATTTCAATGCCTCTTTCTCCTCCACCCTTGATTATCTTGCTCCCCTCTCCTCCCACCTTGCCCGCTCCCACAACCCCCGTCCTTGGCTCACCCCAAGTATCTGCCACCTCTGCTCCTGCACCCGTGTTGCTGAATGCCTCTGGCACAAATCCCACTTTCGTGCTGACTTGCTTCACTTCAAATTCTCTCTCTCCTCCCTTACTTCTGCTATCTCCCTCGCTAGACAGCATTACTGTGCCTCCCGCGTTGAGTCCTGTTCTCGGAATCCTCACCACCTGTTCTTCACCTTTGACTCCCTCCTCAAGCCCCCCTGTCCTCCTCCTCCCTCTTCTCTTTCTGCTCAGGATCTTGCATCCTTCCTCACCTCCAAGATAGACAAAATCCACCTCAACATTGCTTCCTGCTCCTCTTTTTTCCTACTCCCTCCCCTCTCCCTCCTCCCCCTCCTTCTCTCCTGTCCTCTTTCCCTCCCACCTCCCTTGAGAAAATCTCCTCCCTGCTCTTCTCCTCCAATCCTTCCACTTGCCCCCTTGACCCCATGCCCTCCCGCCCCCTGACCTCCATTGCTTCCACTGTTGCCCCTACCTCCTGCACATCATCAACCTCTCCTCTCTACTGGCTCCTTCCCCTTCCCCTTCCCCTTCAAGCACACCACTGTCTCTCCTATCCTCAAAAAGTCCACTCTTAACTCCTCTAACCCTTCTAGCTGCTGTCCTGTCTCACTCCTTCCTTTTGCTTCCAAGCTTCTTGAACATGTTGTCTACTTCTGCTGCCTCGACTTCCTCTCTGCCAACTCCTCCCTTGACCCCCTCCAATCTAGCTTTTGCCCCCTTCACTCTACTGAAACTGCTCTCACTAAGATCACAAATGATCTTCTTGTGGCTAAATCTAATTGCCTCGATTCCATTCTTGTCCTCCTTGACCTCTCTGCTGCCTTAGATACTGTTGACCACTCACTCTTACTGAACTCACTTCACTCCCATGGCTTCCATGGCTCCATCCTCGACTGGTTCTCCTCCTAACTCTCTGGCCACTCCTTCAATGTGTCTCTTGCCAACTCCTCCTCCTTTCCCCTCTCTCGGTTGGTGTTCCCCAAGGCTCTGTCCTTGGCCCTCTCCACTTCTCTATCTATACCCTGTTCCTAGGCAAACTCATTGCCTCCCATGACTTCCAATATCACCTCTACGCTGATGACACTCAACTATCTCTCTCTCTCTCTCCATCTATTCAAGCTCACCTCACCAGCTGTCTCTCTGACATCTCTACCTGAATGTCTCAACGTCAACTCAAACTCAACAATGGCTAAAACTGAACTCCTGATTTTTAGGGATGGGTGAACGCGGTTTGGCAGTTCGGAGTTTGGCCCAAACTCGGCCTGTTCGGACAACCGAACTCGAACCCGAACCCGAGCCCGAACATACTGAACAAACCGAACAGCGAAATGGCCGAACAGTTTGGATCGCGTTCGGATGAGTTCGGGTGGCAAAAAAAGGTTCACTGGAAGGTCAAACATGACAGGGAGGTGTCAGTCACTGAGGAGTAGACTTCCAGGCAACAGGGGTGGAGAGACTTGCAAGAAACAAAACTAATTATCTGCCACCACCCTTCCTAACACCTTCTGAGCTAGTCACTGTTCCTGAACAGCAGGCGTTGAGTAGGATTTTTAGATTGCTTTAAGTTTCATTTCAGTTTTGTATTGAAATGAAACTTAAACCATAAACTGAAACCTTGTGTTATGCACTGTACAGACTCATTGAGTATGTAATGTATGTATTTCACTAGAGACTCCTCTTCTGTTTGTGATTCCCCCCCATCCCATATATATGGGATGTATATATATCCATATATATATATATATGGATATATATGGATATATATATCCATATGTATATCCAAATATATGTATTTGGATATGGATATGGGATGGGGGGGGGGAGAGAGAGAGGGAGAGTTGTAGGAGTTAGCTTAGTGATAGAGATAGCCTTAGTGATTTAGTTTTAGTGTTTGTAAGAGTAGGTATGTGTACTTATTAGATAATCCATTTAGTTCATAGCATATAGAATAGTTAATAGCAGTTAGATTTAGTGTAGATAGATATATATAATATTAGATAAAAAAATAAATAAAACACACCCATATAAAACCAAAAAAACCAAATAAAAACAAAAGAAAACCATATAAAACCCAATAAAAAAACCCCAAACCATACAAAAAACAAAAAAAACACTCATATCAACACTTCCCGAATGGCCAAACGGCCGAATAGAACAGCCGAACGGCCTAACCGAACGGGCTGTTTGGACGACCGAACCGAACAGCCAAACCTGAACTTGGCGAACTAGCCGAACTACCAAACCGAACGGACGAACCGAACGCAGCCAAACCGAACTGCCGAACCGAACGCAGCTGAACCGAACGGCCGAACCCGAACCGCAATCTGTTCGCCCATCCCTACTGATCTTCTCCCCTCATCCTTCCTCTCCCTCTTTCCTGTCAATCCTCATTGACAGGGTCATCATCCTTCCCGTTCCCCAAGCCCGTAGCTTAGACTTCATCTTTGATTCACCCCTTTCTTTTAAAACCTACATCGACTCTGTTGCTAAATCCTGACGCTTCTCCCTCCATAGCATTGCTAAGATTCGCCCTTTTCTTTCTGTCTCCTCCACCAAAACCCTTGTTCACGCCCTGGTCATCTCTCGCCTCGATTACTGTAACCTCCTTTTCACTGGCCTCCCCTGCTCTCACCTTTCTCCTCTTATCTCCATTAAAAACTCTTCTGCCAGAGTTATCCACCTTGCCCGTTGCTTCGACTACATGCAGCCCCTCCTCTCCTCTCTTCACTGGCTCCCCCTTCCTGAACGAATCCTGCACAAGCTCCTAGTCTTCACCTATAAAGCTCTTCACAACCTTGTGCCCCCCTACTTCTCTGTGCTAATTTCCCTCCATACTCCAGTCTGTGAACTCCGCTCCTCCTTTGTCCCTTTTCTCACCCTTCCGTGCCTCCCCTGTTCACCTAACTGCCTTTGTCCCTTCTCCCTAGCTGCCCCCCATGCCTGGAACATCCTCTCTGACCACATCCGCCTCACCCCCTCCCTTCGTATCTTTAAATCCCTCCTCAAGACCCACTGCTTTCACTCTGCCCTCCCTGACTCCTCGCTCACCTCACCTATCTCCTGCTGATAACCTCCATTCAGTATAATCGGTTACCTGAGGCCTGTGTACTCATATCGTCACCACACAGACCAGCCAGCCATCACTCTCGATCTAACCAAGTCAAGCGCGTGCACCTGGGCCCTTGCATCTTCATGAATGTTACATGCCTTGTCTTTCCCTCTGTCCCCCTTCCTTCATCTCCCCCACCCCCATGGTCTCTCAGATTGTAAGCCCTAGGGCAGGGACCATGTCTATTCCATAACTTTTTAACACTCCAGGTACATTGCTGGTGCTATATAAATACTTGCTAATAAAATAAATAATAATAATAATAATAATAATAATAATAATTAATAATATGCCTCCCTTAGAAAAGGCAGAGTGCTGGACTGCCCTAAGAAGTGGTGGTGCAGCCTCTGCTAAAAAAACCACATCACTTGACATTGATTCCCTTGCCAGTTATTGGCCAGTTGCTAACCTTTCCTTTTTAGGGAAGGTTATTGAGCGGCTAGTGGCCCAGCAGCTGCAGGGGCATCTAGACCACACTGGTTATCTAGATCCCTTTCAGTGCAGTTTTTGTCTGGGTTATGGCATGGAGACTGTGATTGTGGCCTTGGTTGATGACCTTCACTTTGAATTAGATCAGGGTCGTTTGACCCTGCTAATTTTGTTAGATATGTTGACTGCTTTTGATACTGTTGACCATGAGATGCTGGTGACTTGCTTGCGGGATCCAGCTGGAGTGGTCGGACTCATCCTTGACTGGTGAGGATAGTGGGGAAGGCGATGGGTGTGATGCCCCCCAGCATTGACTGGGTTTCACAGACCCCCTTTGTTCCCCAGGTTCAGAGTCCCAGGGTGCTCCTCGATGTGCAGCTCTGCCTAGATGCCCAGGTTGGGGCATCTTCCAGTTACATTTAGTGCGATGGCTTAGGCCATATATCTCAGATTCTGACCTGGCCACTATCATCCATGCTTTCATCACCTCAAGAATGGACTATTATAATGTGCTCTACATGGGTCCGCCCAAGGTGACTGTTTGGAGTCTGCAGCTGGTGCAGAATGTGGTGGCCCATCTCTTTACAGGGACTTGTTGCCGGGAGCATATTACACCAGTGCTCCATTCTCTGCACTGACTGCCTATAGTCTTCAGGGCCCAATTCAGGGTGCTGGTTCTTGCCTATAAAGCCCTACATGGCATGGGCCACATGTATCTGTGGGATTGCCTCACTCCCCATGCTCTGGATCGACCTCTAGTCAGCCTGGAGCGCCCTGCTTGAAGTTTCCTGGGTTTCCCGGGGGGCAACTATGGAGAGGACATTCTCGGTGGCTGCACCAAGGCTGTGAAACTCACTCCTGGTGGAGGCCCAGGTGGCCTTGGACCTCTTCTATTTTCAACATCATTGCAATGGCTGTTTTCGCTGGGCTGTTAGGCCTTTGGCGAGGGATATGGGTGAAGATGTGTCTTTATTTATTTTTAGGGGCAGAGTATTTATTTTTCTGAATTTTTATGTTTTTGGCAACCCCCTCTTTCCCTTCTTCCCTTGCGGGGATACCTGTCCCCTCTTTTCTCCAATTTTATATTGTTTTTAAAAATGTTAATATTACTTGATATGGATTTTATATGTGTTTGTATACTGTAAGCTACCCCAAGCTGCCTTGGCAGGAGGGGCAGAATATGATTTATTTATTTTTTAAAAAATCAATTAATTAATTAACTAATTAATTAAATTTATTAAATAAATAAATAAATAAATACATTTGAGGCTAGACTACTGTAATGTCATCTACATGGAGCTGCCTTTGATAACTGTTCAGAAGCCGGCTGGTACAGAACGTGGTGGTCTTCCTTCCGGAGAGAAGCGTTGGGCTGCCAAGAGCACATCACAAACATGATTTGGCATCTGTATTTGGCTTCCAATAGTTTCCCAGGCACAATTCAAGGAACTCAGT
The DNA here is from genome assembly GCA_003113815.1 of Sphenodon punctatus. Lineage (NCBI taxonomy): Eukaryota > Metazoa > Chordata > Lepidosauria > Sphenodontia > Sphenodontidae > Sphenodon > Sphenodon punctatus. The sequence goes on along the minus strand of QEPC01013194.1, from coordinate 5,772,955 downwards.
GATGCTACTATTAACCTAAAAATACCAAAGCAGCATGGGTCCCACATAGCCGAAAGACCCACCCCTTACACAGCATCTTGATCTAAAAGTTTTTAATTTGAGCAGGTATCTACTGTCATCAGCCTTTGGAAACTAGCAGTAGTGGATGGAGTATCTTTTGAGTAGATCTATTTACATTCTAATAGGCCCTAATGTGTTGCTCTTCTGCAAAGACTCTCCCTTATGGAGAGCTGCGGGAATCGAAATTGTAAGCTCTTTTGTGCAATGTATATATGATGCTAAATGGGGTGTTATTGAGGAGATAGGGCTTTATTACACTTATTATGCTGATGTCATTCAGTTCTGTGTGCTCATCATGTATGATCACCCAGTTGTGGGACAAATCACTTGTTACCTGCAGGAGAACTAACTGGTTGAGACTCAGCATGGAGATCAACGGGGCAGTGTTGGAGGGGCTAGGGAAAGCAATAATTGGAAGATTTTCTAGGATGCAACTGCCATTTGTAAGACAGGTATACAGTATTTAATTTGACTAAGTTTCTACATCCTGGGAATCTCCTGGGTGCCGTTTGGAGACAGCAAAAACAGGTTGGTGCTTCCTGATCAGCACAAGTGTCTGACAAGCTTGGAAGTGAAAATATGGCTTTAGATTATGAGACCCTAGATGGTTTGGGACTCGATTGCTTGAGAGATCCACTCTTTCCCTGGCATATAACACAATTTAAGGTTTTCTTTGAATAAAACCCTTTTTACACAACACACACACACTCAGGCCACTTTCAGACCTTTACCGCCCCCCCCCCCGCGCATATTCTGGCTGCGGGGCGGGGGTGGAATGTGCAGCGAGGATATGTGCAGGGATCGGTTGGTCTGAAAGCCTTCCCCCACCCCCTGCAGCTTTTCTGGCAGACATGCACATGAATGCAGAACTCGATTTCCTGTTCTGCATCCATGTGCATGTTTGACAGCAAAGCCGTGTGGGGGGATCTTTCAGACCAGTCGATCCTCACACATAACCTGGCTGCACATCCCCCCACCCCTCAGCAGCCAGAATATGCATGGGGGGAGAAAGTCTGAAAGTGGCCTCAGGTCCACTGTGTGGGCATGAGTAGGTACTGCCTGTGTGAGTGCCATGGCAGCTGGGTGTGGGGTTGCATTCCCACAAGCATGCATGCCCACCCATCTCCACTCATCACCCATGCATGGAGCAATTGGCCAAAATGGCGATTGCCCTGTGAGTTGGGATGCGTGGGTGGGATCGATTTCCCCTACTATACACCACCCCACGCACCACTCATGCTGTCGTGCACGCACCCATCCCCACTGCAGCTGCAGCCCATTTAAAAAGGACTTAAGTTTAATGTAATCAGTTTTAAATGAGAACTGCACAAGTTAATTGACTAGATTTTATACTAGTGTAAATTAGTGCCATGCCATTGAAGCCAATAAAGCTCAGTCAACTAATAACTGAAGTAAATATATTTAGTGCACAATTTAAGATTCTTTCAAGTATTTTTGAATACTTGAAAAAGAAAAATGCATGGACAAAATCAGTAATCAACTCATATTTATATTTGAGTCAGAAAATAGGTGATAACATATAATGCAGAATAGGTTTATTTTCTACACCATAATCTTCACTAATAGTAGTATACCTCTATATTAGGGCCAGGACCCCAGGGCAATTACCAGGTACCGAATTTACCGGATTCCAGTTTCCAAAAAAACGGATTCCTGGCTTAAATCCGGTATACTGGTACCGGATTTATTCCATTGATTTCAATGGGGCACTGTCCCCATTGAAATCAATGAAATAAAAAAATTCCTCCTCTCCTCCTCCTCCCAGGCTGCGCGGGTGGAAGGGGGGACACCCCCCACCTACCCTGTTCAGCCTGGATTTAAACAAAAAAATTCCCCTGAGTGTCCCACTGCAGCTCCGGGACGCCGACGGCAACCCAGAGCCAGCACCAGCGGCCATCCCAGCAGCAGCCGCTAAGTATACTGTATGAGCCCTGGGGGGGGGGGTTAACACACACACCCCGGGATCACCCTACTTCCAAGTTCCCGCACCCAGGGATCTCATATCTTCACTGAGCTCCGGCGGTCCAGCGGCTTCAGGGCCAGTGGTTTCCCCGGAAGGCCTACCAGCATCTGAAGCTGGCAGCCACAGCCAGCCCTGAAGCCGCCGGACCGCCGGAGCTCAATGAAGGTACAAGATCCCTGGGTGCAGGAACTTGGAAGTAGGGTGATCCCTGGGGGGGGTGTTAACCCCCCCAGGGACACAGTATACTTACCGGCTCCTGCAGGGACGGCCGCTGGTGCTGCTGCTGGCTCTGGGTTGGCGGCGGCGGCCCGGAGCTGCAGTGGGACACTCAGGGGAATTTTTTTGTTTAAATCCAGGCTGGGCAGGGTGGGTGGGGGGTGTCCCTCCTTCCACCCGCACAGTCTGGGAGGGGGAGGGAAACACGGTTTTTTTGTGGGTTTTTTTTTTTATATTGCGGCCATTCGTTTGAATGGTCACAATGTAAAAAAAATCCGGTACTGGGAATCCGAGAAATGGCCTGGATTACCGGTTTGAATCCGATAATGCCGGTACGCCCAGTACCGGCATTATCGGATACCGGAAGATCCGGTTTTCCCACCCCTACTCTATATATCTACATGAATAGAAATCCTCAGAATCTTAGACCTTTCTATTTTGTAGCAAATAGGAAGATTCCCATGTGGTAATGGTTTTTCTTATAAATTTCCTATGCTGGATATTGGGCATTTTTACACATACCTTAAAGTTCTGGATTTTTCAATCTTCTGGGTTTACAAGTCCACAAGTAAGTTCCAGATGCATTTTTCACACAAACACTGCCCTGAGGCAGTTCCTGGATGCATTCTTCACACAAACACTGCCCTGAGGCAGTCTAAAGTAGCCACAGCTGTAGACGTGACAGGCTGCCATGGAAACCAAGTGACTACAGCTGCTTGGAGCAAAGTAAGCTTACCAGAAGAACTTTTTACACACAAAAGTTCTGGGAGAAGTTCTATGCAGAAGTTCAAAGAGCTGGAGGTTTAAGATCTGGGTGAGTGATTTAGACACACAGAAAGTTCAGAATGTAACAGCAAACATGCAGGAGAAATGTGTGTGTAAAAACACCCATCATTTATGTTATATGCAGTAGCTGATGAAAAAGAAATAAGTCATTTCCCATTAGAATTGAAATAAAATTAGTGTTTCATCCTTCTCAGAGTATAGTTGTTGTAACTGTATTGGAATACTGACTGAAGTCAAAAGCATTTAAAATGTTAAGGGTTTATTCTCCTTTTGTCAAGCATTTCTACATACAGAACATCCACATGGTGTAAGATACAGAAGAAAAAATGTATGAGACAGACTACTGTAAATTATTAAGTAAGAGACAGTTTACATTTTTTTTTTTTTTACAATGGAGAACTTGTAAAAAGGAAAACAGATTCAGTTCAAAATGTAAGCATTTCAGATTCAAAATGTAAGCAGTTTCTCTTGTTTAAGTAAATCTATCTGTCAGGAAGTTTCCTTAAGCTAAAGAATTATCTACTGTATCACACAGCGCAGGATGCTAAATACATACAAGAGAATACAGTGCTAGAAAATTTTAGGTTTCTAAGTAATTTTACACATTGGAGTAAAATTTGAGTAAAAGTTTATTTGAAAAAAGTATTTCTTTTACTGATTGCCTGTAACAAATGGGGTTAATGTAAAAGCCCATAAGCAAAATAAAAATAAATAAGAATTAAGTTCAAAGCATTTATGCCATTACTACAAATCTGGATAGACTTTTTACTTCTGACTTCTTCGGTCTTTATTTCCTCTAATTCTACTGGCTAGGCTACCATCTTTCTAAACTTGAGAAACTTATTATTTTTGCTTAGATATATAAGCAGTTTCCCAAACTAGAGTAGTAGTTATTCAAAAGAAAACAATATAGAAGGAGACCTTTTTTGTAATAATAATCCAATTGTACGGGTGAGATAGAAAAATCTATTGAGCTTGTCAAAAAGGTTTAGGAAATACAGATACATGACACAGACAATGCACAAGCAAAAACTCTATCCACTGGTGGTAAGGTAGGGGTGTCTGAAATTCAGTTCTCTGACCCTTACTTCTAATTCTTTAAAAATGCATGTCTAATTAGAAATAATTTAAAAAAAAAATAACAGCAAGGACCTGTATTCACTGGGGCTGATTCTAAACCCATGCATGTGCACTTGCACATGGTTTGTGTGTCCCCCATAACTGGGGTGTGCAGGGGGTTGCATGGGACATGTACACATGCTGTGTGCATGGTGTGCAGGGGTTAGGATTGACCCCACTGTATTTCCCCCATTGGTAGCAATGGGGAAAATGTAGTGAACACGGGTCTCTGAATAACAGTTTCCTTGCCAGTGTAAGTGAACCTTCATATCAGTTTGACAAAACGTGGTTTATTTTAAGCAGATACACAAGATGTTTCCCCTTAGTAGAACTGAAACTCCCTGTTAATGCAACCCTGTAATAAGAGGAAAAGCCAACACATAGTACTGCTACAAACAGGTAAAAGTTTGCAAGCAATTGACAGTATCACAACTAAACCTGCAATAAAAACAAATTCCTCAAATTGCAGAGATCAAAAAACAGAGAACAAAAGACATTGCAAATATAATTTTTCCCTTTTTCGTAAAAACATGCTTCACAACCTGATCGAGACTAAAAACTTGAGATACTAATAGCTTCTTTTCAATAAAAAAGCAACCCTGTATCTACGATGGGAATAAATTATAAAATTTCTATGCTTCCTTTTCTTTGTGAGACATTCCCTTCAAGGCACAAAAAGATTAAACAGTGGACAGGACAGAATGTTTCCGTATAAGAAGTTTAAGGTTGCACAACACCTTTTATTTCTTGTCTGAAGCAAAATTTATATATAGGAGGTATGCCACCTACAAATGTAATGGATTTTATCAAGTCATCTGAAATTCCCTGAAGCTTATTTTTTTAATATATTTCTTTAAAATGTAACATTTCATAATGAATTGCTCTCATAATGAAGGTACTTATCAGAATTTTTAATATTGTCTGCAATCAGCCAATCTGTCCTCAGGAGGTCATCAATAGTAAGTATATTGTTTTGTCACAGCTTTAGTATCATATCAAAATTAGTACCAAATTGTATCTGAGACAACCAAATGACAGGTACATAACGGTCTAACAATTTCAAAAGAAAACTGACAATTTAAAGAATGGAGTTAAGTGCAATGTACTGTAAAACTATTCATTCTGTTGTTATCTAATATGGTTCTTTATGCTTCTCCAACCCAAATTACTGTATTGCCTCTCTCAACTTCAGTGATTTCGCAATTTAATTTATTGAGTCGTCCATCTAGAATAAACAGGGATTCCTTTGAAGGTGTCATCAGGTACTGACCGAAGAGGCCACTGTCCTTGATTAACCGATTCTTATTATTCCAAGGCCATTCTCCTGCCTTAAGGGGCTCCTTAAGGCTCTTCACCATTTTAACTTTGCCAGAGGACAACTCAACAAAGAGTACATCAGTTTGAGTGCTAGAGCTACCATAGACATTGTATTGATGGGCTTCAGTAAACGATGGTTGAAAAGCCACATCAGATATGTGTAGGTTAGTGTGAATGTCAAATGCATCCTGTATTTCTCCTCTGATTGTAATGGACTGGACCTTCATGAGACCTTTGATATCATCAATGCTGACAAGATAGTGCCCATCTGGAGAAATATATGGGGAGCCTGTTACATCACCATTGTATCCAATCACAGAGTCGGTAACACTGTCCACTATCAGCTGAGGTGGAATAGCTCCTGTAGTATCAGGTTTGCAGGAGATAAAATAGTATCCTCCAAGGTGTGTGTAAGCCAAAGACTGAGGAATGCAGTTATAATCCTTTAAATTAATTGTCTTGATGTATGACATTGTTTCAAGATCTATTTTCTGGAGCACAGGCTCATCTCTGTGAAGAATAAATCCAAACCTAAAAGAAAGAAGCACAAAAATCAAAGACAGCATGTCCATGGCATAACATATGCATTATGGAAAAACTGTTCAAACTTTGCAAAAACAGACTAGAGGAGCTTTGATGTACAACTGTGTACTTCCATATCTCATCTCCAAATGTTTCTGATATCAAGTTGCTTGTAAATTCTGTTTTCTTGGCTTCTTTGCAATTATAGTTTGAAATGTGTAAAGCAAAATATTTTAAAGCCACACATCTAGTTAATTGGAACAACATATTTTGCTCTGTACGTAGGGAAAAAGTATAAACATTATATTCTACATCTCTCTAAATTTGTTGAGATTTTGTAGCTGTAGTTATAAAATCAAAGAACTGCTGCTAAAACCAAAAGGGATGAGAAACTGGAATATCAATATGTAGTACATCCCAGGTATTATAGTTCACTTCATTTAGTGAGAAAATAAAATTATCCAGCATTCATTGCTATTTACTAGGTAATTATCCAAAACCTCATTTTAATTCATTTGAAATGAATATTGCATAAGGATTTAAGTTTATTCTTTCTATTTTTTAGGGCCCCATTTATTAAACATCCCCTTAATGTGTTTTCATAAATCAGGGAATTTGTGCTGAAAATGAGCTAAGAGGTTAAACCTTAAAATTCCTAGGTTTATAGTACTTATGATTTTAGACGCTACGGGCCTCCCTTTTACCACAGTCAATCCCCTGTGGTGGAGGAGGGCCCGTAATGTCTAAAGGGGGTCCCGCCAGATGTCCACCCCAGTGAACCTCCGGCGGGAATCCGATTAACCACGGTTCTGGAGGGGAGGCCTGCCTCCCCTCCAGAATCGAGGTTAGTGCAACCACGATCTGGGATTGGTGACAGGTAACGTCTGTTACCTGTTGCCGGCCCGGATTTTGGCCCGGACCACGCTGCGTGATCGGGCGCAGCAGTCGAATTGGCTGCTGTGCCCACCCGTCTTCCGGAGGGTGGGTGGTCAGGGGAGTGCGGAGGGGGCGGGGCTGTGCGGCCGTGCGTCGCACCACACAGCCCCTCCCCCTCCCCAATTCCCTGTAGGAATCAGGCCGGCAAGTCTAAAGGACGGACAACCTGATTCCGGCCAGGATCTGAAACGGATCCCAGACCATGTAATATTTTCCTGATTTTAACTTTGCAGTTACACATTGTCCAACAAAGTAACGTTCTGGTCCAACAATAATTTTATTGCACTTGCAAAAACTGTTTTCATATTCAAAGCCCTTGGAAGCACACATTAGTCTTGGCTGCAAACAGAAGCAGCACTTGTAGTAGTTTTTTAAAAAAATTTAGCTGCTCACCTTGGAACATATTTAAAAATAAATAGTACTCCCTCCCCCGACCCTTTTGTCCTGAGTGTCAGGTTTTCATGCTGCTCTATGCTAATAAATCTGGAAATCTTGAGAAACAGAGCCAGTGGTTTAATAGGATTAACAACAAATAAGGATGACAGCAATACTGGGACAGGAAATTGGAACTGATTGCTTGAACAAGATTAAGCACACATTGTGTTTTAAACAGTTTGGTTTTGGATGTGTTTTGTTTTACATAGTTATGACCTTGACTAAAAAAACCAGCCCTAATCTTATTAAAAACAAACTGAGATCAGAATTCATTATACCACATTGCTAAATCTAAATGCCTTTTCAAGCAGAAAATTATTACACCAGGTGAGGTCCAGGCTCTAATGAACCTCTGAGGGGAGGGAGTTCCATAGCAATGGGGCAGCAATGCAGAATGCCTCCATGTAAGCTCTTGTTGTCGCTGAACCCCGAAAGAAGACAGGTGGACAAGGAATGGGATTAACTTGATGAAAAACCATGTGATATGAAAACAGGAGGGAGGGCGTCGCCCCCTCCCAATTGGATCCAATCAAATATTTCCTGGCCAGATTAGGAGGGCGGTCTGTTACCTAGTCAAGAGTTACTCCCCATATTCCTGGCTTGTTCATAACTTAAGTAGCCTACCTCCCCCTATTGCAAGCCCCCCCTCCAGCTCAAGATGCCCACCTTGGGTAAGGTGGAGGTCTGGGGGTGGCTTCCTGTGGAGACCTGCCGAGCAATAACAGGAAGGGCCACCGCTCTTGCTGGCTGGCACCTGACTGGTTTAAGACTTGTGATGTTCCCCTACCTCCCTGGGACTGGGGCAGACTTTTCAGCTAAACAAAACTGAAATAATCTGCCCTATTAAGGGGGTGGCCCATTACCCATTATTATACTAACACTGAACCCTAACTCCGGACCAGACCCCTGCCACCAGAACCACCAGCTTTGCTCAGTTGGTTCCTCCCACACCCCAAGCTAATATTTCTTGAAGAAATGTTTTATAATAATAAAAAAATTATTGTTTGTTTTATTATTTATTATTATTATTATTAACAAACATTTATATAGCACCAGCAGTGTACATGGCACTTTACAAAGTAATAAAATAGACACGGTCCCTGCCCCTAGGGCTTACAATCTGAGAGACAGGAGCTGGGGGAGAGACTTAGGAAGGGGAACAGAGGGAGAGACAAGGGGTCTAACATTCATGAAGATGCGAGGTCTCAAGTGCACGTACTTGGCTTGGTTACGATGAGAATGACAGCAGGCAGGTCCATGTTGCAAGGATAAGGGTAAACCGATCGTAGGTATAGGAATAGTGGCTCAGCAGGATAAAGAGTCAGACAGAGCAGAGCGAAAGAGGTGAGTTTTAAGGAGAGATTTGAAGGTATGAAGGGAGGGGGCAAGGCGGATGTGGACAGGGAGGGAGTTCCAGGCATGGGGGGCAGCAAGTGAGAAGGGACGAAGGCGCTTAGGGGAGCAGGGAAGGCGTGGAAGGGTGAGAGAAGGGACAGAGGAGGAGCGAAGTGCACGGGCTGGAGTATGGAGGGCGATAAGTGCAGAGAGGTAGGGGGGAGCAAGGTTGTGAAGAGCTTTATAGGTGAAGACTAGGAGCTTGTGCAGGATTCGTTCAGGAAGGGGAAGCCAGTGAAGCGAAGAGAGGAGGGGCTGCACATGGTCGAAGCGACTGGCGAGGTAGATGACCCTGGCAGCAGAGTTTTGGACAGAGATGAGGGGAGAAAGGTGAGACCGGGGAAGGCCAGTGAGAAGGAGGTTACAGTAATCGAGGCGAGAGATGACCAGAGCATGAACAAGAGTTTTGGCAGACGAGACAGAGAGAAAAGGGCGAATCTTAGCAATGTTATGGAGGGAGAAGCGACAGGATTTAGCAACAGAGTCAATGTAGGGTTTAAAAGAAAGGGCTGAGTCAAAGATGAAGCCTAGGCTACGGGCTTGGGGGACAGGCAGGATGGTGACTCCATCAATAGTTATTGACAGTGAGGAAGGAGAGGAAGGATGAGGGGGGAAGATAAGGAGTTCAGTTTTAGCCATGTTGAGTTTGAGTTGACGTTGAGACATCCAGGTAGAGATGTCAGAGAGACAGTTGATGAGACGAGCTTGAACAGAGGGAGAGAGAGAGGGAGTAGAGAGATAGAGTTGAGTGTCATCAGCATAGAGGTGGTATTGGAAGCCATGGGAGGCAATGAGTTTGCCTAAGGATGAGGTATAGATCGAGAAGAGGAGAGGGCCAAGAACAGAGCCTTGAGGAACACCAACTGAGAGGGGGAAGGAGGAGGAGGCGGAGTTGGAGAGAGACACATTAAAGGAGCGGTCAGAGAGGTAGGAGGAGAACCAGTTATGGACAGAGCCACAAAAGCCAAGGGAGTGAAGGGAATCCAGCAAGAGTGAGTGGTCAACAGTATCGAAGGCAGCAGAGAGATCAAGGAGGACAAGAATGGAATAGAGACGTTTAGATTTAGCCACCAGAAGATCGTTGGTGATCTTAGCGAGAGCAGTTTCAGTAGAATGAAGGGGGCGGAAGCCAGATTGGAGGGGGTCAAGGGAGGAGTTGGAGGATAGGAAGTCAAGGCAGCGGGAGTAGACAACACGTTCAAGCAGCTTGGAAGCAAAAGGAAGGAGTGAGACAGGACGATAGCTAGAAGGGTCAGAGGGGTCAAGAGTGGACTTTTTGAGAATAGGAGAGACTGTGGCATGTTTGAAGGCAGAAGGGAAAGAGCCTTTAAGTTATATGTACATTTTATGCTTTTATATTGTATGCTGCCCCGAGCTGCCTTTGGCAGTAGGGAGCGGGATAATAATAATAACAATAATAATAATAATAATAACAACAACAACAACAACACCTTAGCCAACTCAACCTTCAAACCCCCCAAGTACAGATCGGTTCCCTGGTCAGACGGATAGACACCGGCGATCCAGTAAAGGTCCGGCTGGTCATGACGAATCTGGTGATTGGTAATGCAGCCCCCACTATTGGTGACCATCCAGATTCTGATCTCTCTGTTGGCCTTCCGTCTTGCCCTGTTCACCTTCCTGAACCCAAGTGCATTGGTCCAGAGTCTAGACCTGCCCGGGGAACATGTTGTTCCAAAGGAACAAGATCCCTAGGAACATTCTTTTGGCTGCCACCAGGTTACACTTCTCCATCATGACTAGTTCCACCCCCTTGGATCGTGGCAGGTTGTTTTCCCTGAGATGTATGATGATCACGCTGAGGTGTGGAAGATGGTGACTTGCCTCCAGTGTAGGCAGGAGCTGCTTCCATACCATGCCGTGTTGACCCTTTCAATTGATGCTAAAGAATTCTCTCAAGCCAAGCTGTGTTCCCAGTGCAAATGTTCGGCCCTCTTGGCGGTCCAGTGAACAATACTATGCCCCATGATACATCTGGTACTCCTGGGCCGGTTACCTTGGGGGTGAACGACTAGGATGTTAAGAAGGAAAGATGACATTAAATTGGCCAACAGAGATCAGTGCCACAGCAATCACCCTGCAGGGTCATGGATGTAAGTGCAGAAAGCATCTGACCTCCAGCGACCAATTGACCTGATCTGTGCTGGGCTAAAACCCACAGCAGCAGCACAGCTGCCAGTGCCAATGCAAAAGGAATGGGAACTGTAACCCTCCGAAGGAATGGCCAGGGACAGGAGGCATTTTTTTAAGACTTCCAAAAACTGAAAAATTGTGAGAAAAGATCCATCCGTGTTCCTGAACAGCACGTCCAGTAGTGAAGGGCAGCACCTGAGGTAAACCTGTATTGTCCATACAGGGCATAAGAGGTGAGAGCTGTCACTGTGCAGGGTAACCCTTAACCCACAACCCCTTTGAACATTCTTAGCAGCCCGAAGATGGATGTCAAGGTGATCCCCGGAGCAGTGTACACCACCTATCGCTAAGACACTACCGAAGTTGTCTCACTTGAAGTTGGGCACCAACTCGCTAACACAAAAGGCACTAAAGAAGGCAATCTGGAAAGCTACTGTAAAAAGAGGCACCTCCCCACCATCTCTACAAACCCTCATCAGGACCTCCACAAGTCTGTCGAGAAGCTGAGGTTTGAGCGGGTCCCTGCCATCTGGGCAGGGACCCAACTGGTGGGACCATCCCTCCAGAACCCGTTTCAGCAGGGGGGTGCAGTTGGGGGGGGGGGAATGCCCCAGCAATTCAGATATGAATGTCAAAATTGCTATTTTTCTCACCACTGAACTGGGGGAAAAACCCCTTCCGTTTTGCTCCAGAACAAACTGGAGCAAATGTGGTTCTGGTATAGAAAAACCCGTGGGCAAACCATGAATAGTTCTGAACTCCTGGAACTTGTGAAAGACACGCATGTGTGCCGTCCCCAGGACGGCCAAGGCCCCTTGGACAGTTTGAAATAGCTCTAGGACCAAGGTTCCACAGGTCTTCTGGAAGGGGCTCCAGAGTCTTGTTGACACCTAGAACCAGCTGACGGAAGTGCTCCATCTGAAAATGAGCAATGGTATCACCTATGCCATTGTTAATACCAAGTACATGCTTGGACACAAATAGAATGTTATTCTGCAAACACAGTAAGATGAATGCCCTAACAAGCCCCATCACCCAGGATGATTTGGATGCCAGCCAGTCAATCACATGCACTACGGCCATATTGTCGAACCAAAAGAGAACCCTGAGTTTGGAGAAGAACCTGTGGCAAAGGCGTAACACCAGGACAATAGAGAAGAACTCCAAGAATGCCATGTCCTTGGTAACCCTGTCCCTCTACCACTTGGGTGGCCATGGGGCAGCGCACCATTTACCCCTGACCACCCAAGTCATTGGAATGTACATGCAGCTTGAGCTCTAAGGCCACTTTCA
>QEPC01013194.1:5749417-5760069 GCA_003113815.1 Sphenodon punctatus | reverse complement strand
CCCCCCCCCCCCCCCCCCCGTGTGTATTCTGGCTGCAGGAGGGGATGCATAGCCAGGATATGCACAGGGTTCAGCTGGTCTGAAACACGCCCCCACTCCTCCATGCTCGGCTTTGCTAGAAAACACCTGTAGCGATACAGAGCAGGATTTGCTGCTCTGTATCGCTGCGGATGTTTGCTGGCAAAGCCGCATGGGGGGGCTTTCAGATCGGTGGCACCCCGCGAATATCCTGGCTGTGCATTCCCTCTCACAGTCAGAATACACGCGGGGGGGGGGGTATGAAAGTGGCCTTAGAGCTCAAGCTGCATGTACATTCCAATGACTTGGGTGGTCAGGGGTAAATGGTGTGCTGCCCATGGCCACCCAAGTGGTAGAGGGACATGCACTCCACCTCAGGCGATAGGCTACTCCTGGGTGTGGAAGGGCAGTGCCTGAAAAAGGACCCCTCAGGTTCTTGTGGTGGTGGTCTGGAGGGATTAACCTCTCCCCACCTAGATCATCATAGGGGCGCAGGCCAAGCCACTTCCCAACCAGGGAAAGCCACACTAAAGAGCTTACACTCGGGGGCCAGGACCGTGGAGGGGCGTGGAGGGATATAGTGGGGGGAATCCCAGTGCAACGCTCCCAGGCAGGGGGGAAGGGACAAATGTACAATCAGGGCCCCAGGACACCACGTGCCAAGAATAAAGGAAATAACCGTACTTACAGACAGACACCCTCGCTCTCGCAGTCACACTCACTCACTCAGTCACCCACAGTCACGCTCCATTAGTCAGTCGATACTTCGCAGTCACAGGAATCAACAGGGGGCCAGTCTCAAAGGGTGAGGCTCTGTTCACCGGCGGGGCAGCACTGTCTGCCTCTTCCTTATAACAGCTCAGCCTGTATCCTACTCTGCAGACGCGCAGAGCGACGCCGGGAGGTTCCTGGGAGCGTGGCCAATGGTTGTGTCCTTGCAGGGGGCGGGGCCAGCCCCGAGGTTTCATCGGCGTTGTTTGGCAACATGCCTGAGGGTGTGGCTATGCGCCGCGGTGCTGGAGTCGGGGTTGCCGGTTCCGTTTGTCTTGGAGGCAGAGCGTCAGGTATGCCGGGGTGTCCCCTGTCTGAGGGGTGCTTCCTTTGGTGCCCCCTCTTCCCCCACCTCCTCAGGCCCCAAGGCCTGACAGTACCCCCCCCTCCATGCCGGCTCCAGTGGGCAGGTGTCGGCTTGTGGGGGTACCGGTTATGGAAGCGACGGATTAGCTCTGGGGCATGTACACTGGTGGCGGGTTCCCAAGAATTTTAGGAGGCATCATAACCTTTCCAGTTGATTAAATATTGTAGGCGGCCTCGGCTCCGTTTGACATCCAGGATTTTCTGTACCTCAAATTCCGGTTCCTCTATTCCGCATATTGGTAGGGGGTCTGAAGTCGGTGGGGCTCGTCTGGTCCCAGCGGGCTTTAATAGGGAGACATGGAATGTCGGATGGATGCGATAATGGGGAGGCAAGGTAACCGTATAGGCCACTTCGTTAACCTTTCGACTGATGGGGAAGGGTCCCATGAAGCGGTAGTCGAGTTTTGGCAATGGTCTCGTGGATGGGTAATGGCATCGGTCGATCCATACGAGATCTCCAATCTTGAATTGTGGGGCTTGTTGGCGATGTTGGTCAGCATAGTACTTATAGCATTGTCGAGCTTTTTGTAACAGTGTTCGTGCTGCTTCTTGTGCCATGTGAATTCATGTGGCTAAGGCCCCTGTCACTGGAACCAGGGAACGACCTACCTCGGGTGTACACAGGCGTGGATGAAAGCCAAACGTAATATAAAACGGGGAAGACCCCAGGGACACTTTCAGGGTGTTATTGTAAGCAAATTCTGCAAGCGGCAATAACTCGTACCAATTGTCTTGCAAATGGTCTACATAGCACCGAAGGTACTGCTCTAAGGTTTGGTTCGTCCGTTCCACCTGCCAATTTGCCTGGGGGTGGTATGCCGTAGTTAAGTTTAATCGGACCTGCAAGGTTTGTAATAGGTTTCTCCACAGTCAAGACGTGAATTGTGTTCCGCAATCCGAGACAATGTCAAGAGGAATACCATGGAGACGGACTACGTTCTGTAAAAGTAAGACTGCAGTTTGTTGCTTGGTAGGGAGTCCTGGACAGGCCGCAAAGTGGGCCAGTTTTGTGAAGTGATCAATGACAACAAAAATAGTGGTATGATGTTGTGATGGGGGCAGGTCGACGATGAAATCTATACCAATACGTTGCCAAGGACCTTGTGGCATGGGTGCCAGGTGTAATAACCTTATGGGTTTCCTCCGGGGAATTTTGGTCTTGGCACATAGCTCGCAGGCTTGAACATAGCATATCGTATCTGCTCTCATGGAAGGCCACCAGCAGTGCCTCTGGAGTAGCTCGTACGTCCGTTTGATTCCCGGATGCCCTGCCAATGGGGCATCGTGGTGACTCCACAGAGCCTGTTTTCGGGCTTTCTGCGGGATCATAATCTTGCCGTGGTGGAGATATCCACCTGGGCATTCTTGGATCTCCTGCGACTGGAGCAACTGGTGGTCCTGTGGTGATAGCTGTTGCAATTGAGCAGGGGAGAGACTGGCAGCAACACCCACGCACTGTTTTAAAATGGGTTCTCCTTGATTGCAGATTGTAGTTGTCTCCTCCAAGGATCTTGAAAGTGCGTCCGTTAACACATTTTGCTTTCCTGGCTGGTACTGAATTTGAAAGGTGAAACGGGAAAAGAAGAGGGCCCAACGCCCATGTCGAGCATTGGCAATCTTCACCGATTGGAGGTACAGTAGGTTTCGATGATCCGTAATCACTGTTACTGGGAACCATGCACCTTCCAGATAGTGTCGCCAGGTGGTAAATGCAGCCTTAATCGCAAGCAACTCTCAATCTAGGATGGTGTAGTTGGTTTCGGCACTGGTAAGTTGCCGCGAGTAGTAGGCGCAGGGAAGAAGGGCCTTTGTCATAGGTTCTTCTTGAAGAAGGGCCGCCCCAAGGGCACTATTTGACACATCGGTTTCTACTGTAAAGGCATTATCAAAGTCAGGAAATTGCAGCAAGGGGGCCCGGGTAAATGTTGTTTTTAGAGCTAGAAAGGCCTGTTGGTGAATTTCCATCCAGCGGTATGGTACCCCTTTTCGCAGAAGCTTCGTCAGTGGCTCTGTTACAGCTGCATACCGTGGAATATATTGACGATAGTAATTTGTCGTCCCCAAAAAGCATTGTAATGCCTTGACCGACATGGGGGGTATCCAGGTTATGATGGCTTTCACCTTAGCGTCATCAATTTTCAAACCCTCCGGGGAAATAATAAACCCCAAGAAGGCAATAGTAGTGGTGTGGAATGCACACTTGGACAGTTTACAGAAGAGACGATGGGTGCGGAGTTTTTCCAACACGGTTTGTACGTGTACTACGTGTTCTTCTTCTGAAGATGAATAGATCAATATATCACTGAGGTACGCGATAACATAGACATCCAGGACCTCTCGCAGGACATCGTTAATAAAATGCTGAAACGTGGCAGGAGCGTTGGCAAGTCCAAATGGCATTACAAGGTATTCAAAATGCCCGTATCTAGTTCGGAAGGCAGTTTTCCATTCATCCCCTGCCCGGATTCGTACTAAGTTGTAGGCCCCTCGGAGATCTAGCTTGGTGAAGAGCCGCGCCCCCTGAAGACAATTTAACAATTCGGGGATAAGGGGAATGGGGTAGCGGTTCTTCACGGTGATGGCATTCAGTTCACGATAGTCTATACAGGGTCGCAGCCCTCCAACTTTCTTGGGGACGAAGAACAGTGGGGCCCCCACAGGGGAGATGGAGGGGCGAATAAATTCTTTTCGTAGATTTTCATCAATGTATTGTTTAAGCGTTTGTAGTTTTGGTCCTGATAAAGCATAGATGCGCCCATAGGAAGGCTGGGCGCCAGTGACGAGGTCGATAGGGCAATCGTAGGGTCTGTGAGGGGGAAGCATCGCTGCTTCCTGTTCATTAAACACATCCGCATAACCCTGGTACTTCCGGGGTAACCCAGGAACTCCTGCGGCCGTAACGGTGGCACCCAATTGCAGGGGTGGTCCCAGCGTTTCTGGCGTACTATCGTTCGGACTGGTAACTTGTCACTTACGGGTCTGCCAATTTATAGATGGGTTCCACTGCTCCAGCCATGGAAGTCCAAGGACAGTAGGGAAAAGTGGGGTACATACGACATCTAGCTGCAGGAGTCTGGTGCCCCCCTGTACCATCAAGGGTAGGGGCGGCATCTGCAGTGTAATGGGTCCGGAGATCAAAGGGGAGCCATCTATAGAATGGATCGCATCTGCGGGTACTCGGGGTTGTTGTGGGATACGGTGTTGCCGTAGGTACCTTTCATCAACAAAGTTCCCCGACGTCCCAGAGTCAATTAGGGCCCAGGCTACCAAGGTCTGGATGGGGCTGATCCCTAACATCACGGGAATACGCAGGTGCTGGCGTCGTTCCACTGGACCAGGTGGGGAAGGAACATCTTGGCCTAGGGGCGAGGGTTTAGGGCTCAGGATGCCCCCTATACATCCCGAGCGGCCGCGTTTCCCAGTTCTTGATGGCTTGAAGGCAGTGCAGGACAGTTACGAGCGACATGTGTCGACCCTCCACAATAGTAACACAGCCGGGATATCCGCCTCCGCTCTCTTTCTTCGCTTGTCAGAGGGCCCCGAGAGGCACCTACCTGCATTGGCTCTGGATCATCCTTGCAGGGTATTTTGCTGTGCAGCGCCCCTACAGGTGGTGTTCGGAGGGGCGGTCCGCAGGGAACGTCTGAACAGCGTTCCCGTCGACGTTCGTTTAACCGTTCCTCAATTTGTAATACCAAGGTTACTAGCTTTCCCCAAGTCTCAGGTGGAGTTGTAAGAGCCAATTGATCCCTAAGCTCGTTGTTTAAACCTCAACGAAACATTACCCTTAAAACATTATCGGGCCATTTCAACTTCACCGCTACCTGTTGAAATTTTGTAACGTAGTCCAACAGTGACCCCTTCCCCTGCTTCAGGGTAGTAATTAGGGTTTCAGCATCTTGGAGCCGATGTGGACAGTCACAGAGGAACTTGAACTCTTGTACAAATTCCCCATAATCCTCAAGCAACGGGCTGTTACTAGTGAGGAGGGGCGTAGCCCAGGATAAGGCATGTCCTTCAAGAAGTCATATGATGAAGGCGACCTTTCGGGCATCTGTATTGTAAGTTCGGGGCTGGGTCTTAAAGGTAAGCTCGCACAAGGCAAGAAATCCCAGAAATTGTCACCTATCCTCTGTAAATTTAGAAATGGTGGGTCCCTTGGGTTCGCGGGGTAACAAGTTGGCCATGTCTGGTGGTGCGAGTGGCGCCGGGACTACGGGAGATGGAGGCAAGTTGTCCCACTGCTCCTTGAGGTCCTTCACCTCCATGGCCAAAGAGTGCACCATGTGACCTAATTGCTGCACCTCCGCAAGCAACTGCTTCATTGGTACACCAATTAGGTATTGAGCCGGTGAAACTGTGGGGTTCGGGGGGGTTGGTACGTGAACCTCACAGGAAAAAGGGCAAGGACGGGGGCTAGAGCATGCACTCCACCTCAGGCGATAGGCTACTCTCAGGTGTGGAAGGGCAGTGCCTTAAAAAGGACCCCTCAGGTTCTTGTGGTGGTGGTCTGGAGGGATTAACCTCTCCCCACCTAGATCATCATAGGGGCGCAGGCAAAGCCACTTCCCAACCAGGGAAAGCCACACTAAAGAGCTTACACTCGGGGGCCAGGACCAAGGAGGGGCATGGAGGGATATAGTGGGGGGAATCCCAGTGCAACGCTCCCAGGCAGGGGGGAAGGGGAAGGGACAAATGTACAATCAGGGCCCCAGGACACCACGTGCCAAGAATAAAGGAAATAACCATACTTACAGACAGACACCCTCGCTCTCGCAGTCACACTCACTCACTCAGTCACCCACAGTCACGCTCCATTAGTCAGTCAATACTTCGCAGTCACAGGAATCAACGGGGCCAGTCTCACAGGGAGAGGCTCTGTTCACCGGCGGGGCAGCACCGTCTGCCTCTTCCTTATAACAGCTCAGCCTGCATCCTACTCTGCAGACGTGCAGAGCGATGCCGGGAGGTTCCTGGGGGCGTGGCCAACGGTTGCGTCCTCGCAGGGGGCGGGGCCAGCCCCGAGGTTTCATCGGCGTTGTTTGGCAACATGCCTGAGGGCGTGGCTAGGCACCGCGGTGCTGGGGTCAGGGTTGCCGGTTCTGTTTGTCTTGGAGGCAGAGCGTCAGGTATGCTGGGGAGTCCCTTGTCTGCGGGGCGCTTCCTTTGGTGCCCCCTCTTCCCCCACCTCCTCAGGCCCCAAAGCCTGACAGTAGCTGAAAGAAACGCATTTATCGTCCCCTGGAGGGAAGCAAGCTTCTCCTGGGGAAGGCAGGACAAGGCCTGAACTGTGTCTAGTTTGATCCCAAAACAGCTCATTGAGCTCCTAGGGCCCTCTGTCTTTTCAGGGACCAGCGGCATATCTAGTTCACTTGTGACTTCCTGGAAGGTATTCAGCAGGTGCACACACTCTGCTGTACCTGGGCATCTGACAAACAGGAATTCATCCAGATAGTGAATGCCTGCTTCCTAACCACCCATTCCAGGAGGGAGCTGAACTTTTCAAAGGCAGCGCAAGAAATGGAACACCCCATAGGCATAGCCTTGTTGAAGTAGTAACTCCCCTTAAATTCAAAGCCTAGGAGCCAAAAATCTTTGGGGTGAACAGGGAGAAGCCTAAAGGTAGATTTAATGTCACTCTTAGCTATCTGAGTCCCAACACCACATTTTCTGACCATTTCAATCACAGAGTCAAAAGAAGCATAATACACAGACGTTGGGGGAGGGGGGATTGCATCATTCAGTGAAGAGCACCTAGGGTAGGACAGGTTATGGATTAAACGGAACTCGCAGGGGGGCTTCTTTGGCATGACCCCCAGTGGTGAAATGTGGAGGTAAGAAAGCAGGGTGCTGCCATATGGATCAGTCACTCTGCCCTCTCTTTCCTCCTTCTTGAACTTGTCTGTCAACACATGCTTGAGGCTTCTCACTGACCGAAGATTGCTTACTCATCTGTGAGCTGCAACCCTGATGGTGGGTATGCAGAAACCAACAGTGAAAGCCCTTATCAAATAATTGACTGACTGGCAGTTGGGGGTGATCCGCCAGAGCCATTTCTAATGTCTCAGTCTGAACTGGGGTTGATGCCCTTTGGGGCCACCCCCACTGGAATTGGAACCTCCCTTACCTGGACAGCTCGTGGGTCCTGTTTCTGCACTGGTAAAATCAATTGCAATTCCCTGCTGGGTACAAATGTGCCAAAACTTGCAGGAAGAGTGGGAGCACTTTCCATTGTTAAAATCCCAACAGGAAAACTGGGCCTCCCACCCTTACACCCTTCGGACGTAGTTTGACCAGCACCCTGTCCATATTGCCTTTTTCCACAACATGTCTGCTGTCAGATTTCTGAACATTTGATGTTGTGGTGATGCACTCCCACCACAGGTCCTGAGCAGGTTGGTCCCAGTGGATTCCAGGAGAGATCTCTACCTGATGGTGAACAGCCTCATCGTATCTAAACCATGCCCAGGGCATTTCATAAGCTCGCCGAATAATGTCAGCATAATTAATGAACTCAGTGGTCTTACTGGGGTGGACTTGAAGCATGATGCCCTGAAATATGCTGAAAGAGGCCGTCCAATTTGCCCAGTTGCGATCAGTTTTTAGACAGCAAAAGTGCTTGTGTTCCTTTTTGTTGTCATGCTCATTGGGGTCATTGGAGCTTCAACGATGCTCGACCTGGCTAATAGAATGGCATGGGGGGGGGAGGGGAAGCAAGAGCTTAAATTAGGCACTGAGGGGGTCCCACCCATGGAACCTCCCCCTCGGTGCTGAACCTGCTGGCCAGGTGATTGGCCCCATACCTGTGCCGTGCCAACACAGCAGGGGCCTGCCCAACACACGCCCCGCCCCTTTTTCTTCCTCCAAAGGGTGTGTGTGTCATGACAAAGAGCCCTCTCCCATGATTTGCAGGGAGAGGGGCATTGTATGAACAATACTAACAGACTGCCAGTAATGCATTGTTTTTTCAACCAATATTGGTTAGAACTGCATGCTGAATTACCATTTGTTAACATGAGGTTACTTGCCAACCAATATTTAAAATAAAACTTCAAAACTTAAATTCAATGAGCATTCCACTATAGTGGATATTAATAGCATTATTTATTAAAGCCAGTTTAGTATGGAAAAATAATGAACCAAAGCCTGATGTTCTCATCTTGTAAATTCCATCACAAATTGTTACTGGGGCCTGATCCTTGTGCCTCTGGTGCAGAAAAATGAAGGAACATCTCTGTTAATTGGAAGCAGGATTAGACTTGTCTCTTCTGTGGTCCAGCCACCAGAACAGGGTACATAATATATACACTAAACAATGGATTACATTTATGCTCAATCTTGCTTATACAAAGAACTCAATGGAACTTTTGCCTGGGTAAGCAAAACAAGGGTCATATGATGACATGAGCTTTGAAGCACAACTCCCTGTTGACATCAAATGCAGCAACAAAAAATGTTATTGTATAAAGTTAAGGATGCTAAAAATTCATCACGGTAGATACTAATAAAAGTAAACACAAAAACCATTACCAATTAATAAGGAAAGCAAAGTCTAAAACCATTCTGTCTTTGTGTCATGGATGATTTTACAACGTTAAATGATTTCTGAGAATTTATTAGACCTAATAGCGAATTAATCCCTTTTTAACATAATTTTTACATTTTATATAAATACACAAAATATCCCTATTTTTAAGGGGAAGAAATAAAAAGAAGTTTTAAATCTTACTGATTTAAAAGCTCTGCAGATTTAACAATGCTTGGAAATGTTTATGTGCATCCACAAGCTGCCACCTTCTTTTATAAAATGCACCAGCTTCCTAAGCAGGTATCTAGCAAATTCTTCCACATTCACTAGTACAGTTTACAGCTCCTCACTTGAGAGTTAATGGGATTATGGGGCTACAAAGGAGATGCAGAATCCTTAGTCTAGTGCTAAACTTGCTGCGCTTACATGATCTGCTGCCCTTTATACTATGGCTATTAAGCCTCCTAAGTTTTCAAACTTCTTCGTTTACAGCAGCTATGCTTGTAAACGCTTGTTATTAAATAGCTGTGCTGTCTGCTATGTGTACATTGTCTCTTGCCTTATATTTAGATTCTCAATTCTTTTGAGTTCAAACATTTTTTTTGTTATGTGCTTGTACAGTGCCTAATTCAATGGGCTCATGTCTATGGCTCCTGGGTGCTGCTATAACAAGCAAACAAACAACAACTATAAAGTTGCTGCTGCATCACTCAGAAAAAGGCAAGGACATCTGTTGGGTTGGAGCTGCAGTTCTTTAGTTAAAATGTTTCTAGACACCACCAATCAAGTCTATAGCCAGTGCTTGCCCTACATCCAGAACTTCTGTAACTCACTTGTACTCCCCGGGCAGTGAAATGTCATGCCTAGGCAGCAGCACTGCTGAGAAGGATTTGGAGGTTATAGTGGATCATAAACTGAATATGAATCAACAGTGGGATACTTTTACAGAAAAGCTGTTTGGGGTTTTATTAACAAAAGCATCCTATGCAAGATTTGAGGAGTTATAGGCCACTTTTACAAGGACTCTACCCACCCACGAACATGCGGAAACACCCATCGGATGGGTGGGAGAGCATCCAGGTAAACGTCCACGAGTGGGTGGAGGCGCGTGCCCGACCCACCCGCCAACACCCACGGAGCAGCCATGAGGGAGCCAGCACCCTCCGTGGGTGGAGATGGGTGTTCAACACACGAGTATCCATGTAAAAGTGAAAACACCCACGCGGACTGGATCGGCGGAGCCCCACTGCGCCAGAGTCACAGGACACGCACGCACCACCACGCAGACATGTCCACATGGGGGGGGCGCCGGATGTCCGGCCGAGAGTCCATAAAGGAGGGCAGAACCATGGCACACGTGCATGGGCTCCTATGATGGCGACCAGGAAGGCCCACGAGAAGGTCATGGGAGTCAACGACGCTCCACACGCGGGAAGGGGCCGGGTGAGCACGGAGACCCAGGAGTGCCCGGGGGGGAGGCCCAGCAAGGCGGTGCGGGGGGGATGCGCCCCAGGTAGAAGACACAAGGGGGGGCCTTGACCGCCGGTATGGGGGGCGGATGGGAGGTACAAGAGGGGGCCCCACGGCGGGGGGGCACCCAGGCCGGGAGGCACGAGGGGGAGCCCTGGTGGGGGTAAGGATGGGCGAACGCGGTTCGGCAGTTCAGAGTTCGGCCCGAACTCGGCCTGTTTGGATGACCGAACTTGAACCCGAATGCGAACATACCGAACGAACTGAACACCGAACAGCAAAATGGCCGAACAGTTCAGTCAGTTCGGATCGCGTTCGGATGAGTTCAGGTGGCAAAAAAAGGTTCACTGGAAGGTGAAACATTACAGAGAGGTGTCAGCCACTGAGGAGCAGACTTCCAGGCACCAGGGGTGGAGAGGCTTGCAAGAAATGAAACTAATTATCTGCCTCCCCCCTTCCCAACACCTTCTGAGCTAGTCACTGTTCCTGAACAGCAGGC
>QEPC01013194.1:5718387-5749020 GCA_003113815.1 Sphenodon punctatus | reverse complement strand
GGAGTAGGTCTGTGTACTTATTAGATAATCCATTTAGTTCATAGCATTTAGAATAGTTAATAGCAGTTAGATTTAGTGTAGACAGATATATATAATATTAGATAAAAAAATAAATTAAAAAACCCCATATAAAAACCAAAAAACCAAATAAAAACAAAAGAAAACCATATAAAACCCAATAAAAAACCAAAAAAACATATATAAAAAAACCAACCATAACAACACTTTCTGAACAGCCGAACTGAACAGCTGAATGGCCTAACCGAACGGCCTGTTCGGATGACCGAATTGAACAGTCAAACCTGAACTTGGCGAACTAGCCGAACCGACGAACTGAACGAACGAACCGAACGTATCCGAACCGAACTGCCGAACCGAACACAGCCGACCCGAACGGCCGAACCCGAACCGCAATCTGTTCGCCCATCCCTAGTGGGGGGAAAGGGGGGAACATGCCAGGATTAACACAGCGCACGTGGTGTGGCCAAGATGGGGAGAGGCTGCCCCAGACATTAACCCCCGCCCCCCTTTCATTGTACAGTTCCCCTTCCAATAAATGTGTTGTACCTCTACCTTGCTGTTGCCCCCTCTGTCCCAGGACATGTGGCCGTGTGTGTGTGTGCGGCGTGCAGGGGGGCACCAGCCAGTTGGGAGCTCTGCACAGTCCCTGCCCAGCCAACAGGGCCGGGGGACATCCCAGTGAGGCCTCACTCGGTTGACGTAGCTGGAACAGGTGTACACTGATCCTGCACAGGCAAGCCGGCGAGTGTTGGTTGTCAGGGCTTTGCGGGGCGCATGCGCCCCGTGGCTGACATCGAGGGGGGGGCGCTCACACCCAGTTAACCCACGGGACCTGTTCCCGGGACCCTCTAGCCCACACATGGAATAGAGGCATGATTTCAGGTAATGGGTAGGACCCAGCTTTATTGAATGCAGTTGCAGATGGTGTACCTGTTCTCCTCTGAGATGCACCGGAATGCCCCTCCCTGGGCATGTTGATACAGGGGCACGGGGCCAGTTCTGTGCACCGGTGGTGGCGGGTTGTCCAGGACAGCACCTCCTGTCTTGCATACATTGTGCAGGATACATGCTGCCAGGACGAGGATGGGGGTGTGGTCCAGGTCAAATTGGCTCCTGTTTATCAGGAGGCACCAGCGCGTCTTGAGGAGCCTGAAGGCGGTGGTCAGGGTTGCATGCCACTGGATAGGCCCGCATGAACCACAGGCTGAGCAGGTAGGTGGGGTCCCCTATAACAACAGGGGCCATGGGAACCCCCTCTATCACACGGTACAGGTTGGGGGCGATGTCCCCATCAAACATGCGTGCATAGAAGGGGGAGGAACGCAGGCTACACGCATAGTGGCTCCGTCCCGACTGGCCTGTGATCCACTACGGCCTGCAGATTGATGGAGATTGGAGAAGGCTTGTTTTCGGTTTATGTAGTCGATCTTTGCATGAGGGGAGTCATATGATGGTGATGTGGGTGCTGTCAATGGCCCCGATGCAATGTGGAAACCCCCTTTTCTCAAACCCACGCATCACCTCCTCGGGGTCATGGAGCTGGATGACCCGTTCCAAGAGGAGCTCCACGGGCAGGTCACACCCATCATGGAGGGTTCTGTTCATGGTGGCGGTGCCCACCCCCAACTGCTCCCCCACACTCCTACAGGAATTGGGGGTGGCCAGCCGCCACACAGCCATGGCCATGCACATCACTGATGGCAGCGGGAAGTGCATGTTCATCTCCCACCTCCAGAGGTGGGGGTTGAGCAGCTCCCCCAAGCGGGTCATGAGGGAGTGGGACATCTGGAAGTGGTCCAACCATTCCCCATCCATCCAGGTGGCCAACATGTTCTCCCACCGGTCGTTGGTACGGGAGCGCGACCA
This sequence comes from Sphenodon punctatus, assembly GCA_003113815.1. Taxonomy (NCBI): domain Eukaryota; kingdom Metazoa; phylum Chordata; class Lepidosauria; order Sphenodontia; family Sphenodontidae; genus Sphenodon; species Sphenodon punctatus. Next base: position 5,747,133 of record QEPC01013194.1, on the reverse strand, counting down.
GTGCCATTGCAGGGTTGGTAGGGTCACGCGGCGGGCGTACACATTGAGGGTCTGTTGGGCCAGGACGAGCTGGCCTTGCTGGGACACCGCAGAGCCCAATAGGGTGCAGCTTTGGATGTCCGCCCGCCTCGCCCATTGCACAATCTCTGCCCTCCTGAGGTTTGCTGCCCTCCACCGCCGTGCCCCCAGGAGGACAGACCGGAGACCCGGCAGGCGGAGCAGGGCTATCTGCTGTAGCAGCATGCACAGCAGCAGGAGGGCTTTGTCCAGGAGATGCAGCAGCACGTCCCTGGGCTGCGGGTTCCCGTCCCCCGGTAGCATGGTTCTGCAGCTCCCCACTCCCGGCCACCCTCCACTGGCACATGCCATGGCCGCAGCACTCCGCTGTATGGCCTATGCCTACAGCCCAATTTCCCCTGGTATTGCAGGAGCTCCTCTGTGTGCACCCAGCCCAGGGTCGCCGTTCTCTGTGTGCTTCTCGATCCCATGCTACAGCCCCTCCGCCCTCCGCCCAACCCCTGCAGCGGGTCCCTTATGTACTGTGTGGGCCTGTGGGGGCAGGGCACTGATTGGTGCTGCACAGGGGGTGTGCTGGGGATGCAACTGGGTGCCGGGTCCGGCTGAGCATCCCTGCGAGTGCACCGGCCGCATGCCCGCTGGGGGAATGGGACCGCGCTCACACCAGGGTACCCCTGCCTCTGCTACTGCACCACAGTCCCCCCAGCCAGTGTCTGACTTTGCATGCTGCAGCTGTGCGCAATGTGGATACAATGCCTGGCTCAGCTCCTTGGCCTGGCGCAGTGCCCGGCCGTGGCCTCCTTCATTTCTCGGCACCTGTGCTGCATCCCTTCTGTCCTGTGTGTGGGTTGTGGCGTCCAGTCCACAGCGGGCCGGGCTATCTCTGACATGCAAGTCCACCTGTGGGCAAGGGTAGCCACTCATTCCATGCTTGTCCCTGTCGCGGAAGCCCTCCGTCTCCTGCCTGTTGCTTCACCAGAGCGGGCCCCACTCCTGCTATGGCTGGTTGTTCTGCGGGTTGTTCTGTCGGGGGGGGGTCGCCCTGTGTGGACATGCTGTTGGTGGTGTTACGGAGGAACATAGGGTCACACACGTGTTACACGGGACTACATGTACACTACAAGTCTGGTGAATGTGTAATGTCAAAGGTTCCACATGTTTGTAATGTTGAAATTGAGAACTGCACAATTCGAAATAGGACTTTGACACGTCACCAGCCTACATAAAATACAAAGAGATAACAAGATGTGTTTTGGGGACACTTGACAGACAGCCTGTTGATATGTAGATTGACTTTCATGTTTACCTGGGTTGACTACATGACCTGATACAGAATTCCCCAAAGGCGGGAAATCCGAGACAAAGGAAGCTAAAGATTATTTAAATGAGCCAGTAAGGCACAGAAGGAGATTCTTGCAAAGCTTCTTCCAGAGAACATCTGCATGTGAAAGCCAGCCTGGCAACGACAGGCTGGAGGAACATGAACTGAGAGACAGGATTTTGCTCTCTAAGCCAGTGCCCATTCATTCACCTTTATGACTGAGAAACCAGAACTTCTGGACCTTGCTAGGGTAAGATGCCTAATTTAGGAACTCAACCAGTATAAGTTAGGAATGCGTTATGTTTACCTTTTATTTCTAGTTACCACTCTATATCAACTATCTTGTTTATGTAAACAATAAACTTACTTCTTAACTTTATGAAGAAGTGGCGGTGTCTAATATTGGAACACAAGTGAGCTACAAGAGCCCCCAAGCTCTTGCGAACCCAGAGAGTAAAGATTCTGTGAACGGGAAGGATCGGGCCCTTGTGTGGCAAAGGGTTTCATTGTGGCACACTTGAATTAGCCAGAGAGAGAAACTGATTCAAGAGAACTGTGCGCAAGGGAAACTGAGTCACTCAAACCCGGTAAAGTGGGGGTGCGGACCCCTAAACTCGTGACAAGCAGCCCTCTGGCTGAGGCCCGACATGCAGCTGTTGGTGGGCGACTGGCTCCCGTCTCCTGTGATGGTACATGCGGACGATGGGTCAGCAGGTCGGTGCCCCAGCATGCTGGGGCCATTCCCTTGAGCTCGGCTTCACCCCCTATGCCAACCTCCTTGGGGGCACCCGGCCGCCATTGTCGTGCCATGGACCGCGGCGGAGTTAACGGCAGCTCGAATAACCTTCTCCCTCAGTATCTGATCAATTGGACATCTTGGTCATATAAAACAGCCCTTACTCTAATGCGCTGTAATGTTTTTCCGTCAGCTATATTAGTAGGGAAATACCGAGGAATCCCGAGGGAAGAAAGGTTGTGTACGTACTGTGACTTGGCCGCCCTGGAGATGGATAATCATATAATTGTACATTGTCCTATGTTTGGTCACATTAGGAACAAATATTTAGGTATTTTTGTTACTTCTAAGATCGATGGACAGTCTGAAGCTTCATTATTGCGTCATTTACTTGACGGTAGTGATACTCCCCGCTCTCACGTGTTAGCAGCATTTTGCTCAGGTATAATTTTGTTTATGCAATACTGCGAAGGTAGCTGTCAGCCTTAGCCGTGCCTGGGACTTTTATGATGGCTCGTGAGCATTTTGAACCAATTTTTACTATTTGAACGTATGTTATTGTATATGATTTGATTCAAAATTTTGTTTCTATGTTTGCTTATATGTTTATTTGGTTATGTTTTGTTATAGCCTATGGCTAACAATAATAAATATTTTTTACTAGATAATAATAGAATAATAATAGACACTGATTTCATAATACTTTCATGAAACACATCAGTGCTCCTGAGCTTTAAAAGACACTGCACATCATAGAAGCAGCTGATGGTGCTTTGTGAACCATCTGTGCAGCAGAAGTCAACCCACCCTCTTGGATTGGTCACTGAAAAGACTAGCAGATGAGTTATGTATTTGAAGCTGGTGAAGGAATTTCCCCCCTAATTGTGATTGGCCCTTGGCAGTAGGGTTTTTTGCTTTCCCACAGTGCCTCCACCCTATTGTTTGCTGGCTGTGCAACCAAAAAGGCAGGCTTAGGCTCTGGGTGAAGGAGGGTAATTACTTTGCAGCTAGAACAACAAAACGTTTCATTTATGTAACATTTTCCATCCAAAAGCACTTTAGAAAGAGACAAGACAGTAACTTCCCCAAAGTTGTATGGTGAATCAAAGGCCTTTTTCACATGACAGAGGATGCCCCCACCCTCACCCACGTGGGCAACTGGGTTGGCGGGGGGAGGGGAGTCCACGTGACTGCTGGTGGGGATGGGTGAGGGTTATACGTGCTCCCACACTCCACCAATCCCCCATGCATGGAGGCATTGGAGAAAATGGATGTGCCTCCGTGTGTGGAGATGAGGTGTATGGCCGTCCATACACCTCACATCCACCCCGGCTTCCATCCATCCCCCCCGAACCATGGCTCCTCCCAGGCCCATTTGAAAAGGCTCAGAGTCAAAGTTAGCATTAGAACCCAGTTTTTCAGCTGCTGTGTCGGACTATTGCGATACCAATGGTATGGTATTCCAATAGTATTTAGGTATCGAGCTACAATCATAAATGGTCAGTACACTAATCACGGATCATGGTCCAGACCGCGGGACGGGATTGGCCACAGCAGCCGGATTGGCCACTGCGTCCGCCCGTCTCACGGCAGGTGGGTGACCAGGAGAGTGCAGGGGGCGGGGCTGTGTGGCCGCACGTCGCGCCATACAGCCCTGCCCCCTCTCCGCTAGGATCCCCGCTAAGAATCAGGTCGGCATGTCTAAAGGACGGCTGAACTGATTCCTGTTCAGGATCCAAAATGGATGCCGGACCATGGTTCAGCGTGGCGGACCGAACGGCCTGTCACGTCTGAAATTACCGATAAGCTAAACCAGTCTTAAACTGACATAAGAGTATCCACACAAACAAGCAGCATTGAGTATAATTGGATTAGTTTTTTAGCTGATTTAATTAAACCAGTATAATGTTCTGGGGTAGAAGAAGCTGGTAAAAACTTAAATTGGCAGAACCAATGAAAACAAAACCAGGAGGGAAGGAAAGAAAGATTTTCCAGAGACTTTTAAAATGCTGTGATCTCTTCAGAGTGTTTCCCTCAGGATGGCATAAGGTAAAAAGATTTTCTTGAAGTTAAGACAATATGACTGGACTGAGATGATCTGGCCCCAGTTACTGGCTGTACTGCAAATTTTCTGTATGACCATATGCAAGTCACTTTATATCTTTTGTGCCTCTGTTTCCATCCATAAAATATGGATTATATATTTCCTTAAATCCAATGAATATTTATTCAAAATGGAACACCACTTTGTTTTGAAATCTTTATAAAACAACATAGGTACTTTCTGAATCCTTAAACTCCTAGGAATCCTTATATTCTTTCCATATTCTTTTAAAGATTGCTCAGATCCAGAGCGACTTCGACACCGGATTGAAGGCAGTAAGTGAGGAGTGTGAGGTTGTGGAGGCCCCGTCTGGTCCATCTTCTTGGGTTGAGTTTCAGGAAGTGATGCCAGCCAATGTGGCGGATGTCCTGGGATCTGTTAGGACCACCAGTTGTCAACTCGATCCGTGCCCGTCCTGGTTGGTGAAAACCTCCAGGGAGATGCTAGGATGCTGGTTCTCAACCGTAAAAATGAAATAATGCTAACTGCCACATTTCTTCTTCTTGTGACAATCTATAAACTAGGGAGAGAGGAGGAGGGGGAGTCCATGAGTAGCAAAATATCACAGGCAAGGATTTTTAACAAGAGGGAGAAATCAGAAAATGGTGTCAGTGAGGAAGTCATATCTGGTCCAGGATCCACCTGGTTTTATTTCCTCAGTTGCATTCCAATGTTCAACCATCCTACTCAGAGGCATGTTGGCAACAGAATGCCTGGATTGTTGACTGCTGTTTGGGACTTGAAGAGGATTATGTGCTCTGTATCTTAAATGCTGCCCCTTGCTCTCTTTCTTCTCTCAGGATCAGGCATAGCATCTCTGTTGATTTTTGATGTGAGGTTTTGTACAAACTTTGATGATTTGAGGATGTATCTTCCCCACTTTTGCTAGTAATTGGGACACTGGGACAGAAAATGACTCTCTGTGCACAGTCTCCATCTGTTAAAGTCAACAGGGAGTTTATTAGTTGGAAGGGAGTTGTGCCAGGACCCCTTTTGCTCTGGGCCTTCACATAAGCCTTCCCTTGCTCATTAGGAATAGGAAAGGGACTTGGGGGTGGCTCCCTGATAAAATCTGCTTTCTGTCTCAAGGAAGCACTGATATCAGGCTGTTGAGATTTTTGTCAAGGTCAGGAAAGGTAGATTACTTTCTATTGGAATCCCCGTTCACGTGCACCCTAGCCCCCCCCCCCACCAGGGGGGCGCATGTGTGTGAACGGAGCTTGCCCTGCCCTCACGATGGAAGAGGACATCATAGGGGGAAGAGAGGCATTGCTAGAGTGTGGACAGAGTCTCGCAAGGCAAGATCTCAGTCATGCGAAGAGGATCGTTGGAGAAGAAGCACAGAGCAGCCGCTCCGGATTCTCTGGCCACCCAGCTCGGTCTGGGCCTTGAGTGCTAGTTAGTGTGCTCTCAATCGACGGTGTATAGCAAGGGGGTAAGGGTGACTCCCCCGTCCCTCCAGCGCGGCAGGCTCATGCCTCACAGTGCGAGTGGGGTCAAATGCAACAGCCGCCATCTTGGGGAGCGCAGACTGCACTCCCCCTCTCCTGCTCCTTCCCTGATGGGCAGGCCCAAGTCCGGAAAGGCACTTTCAGCAGGCGCTCCGGCTTCCTCACCTAGTACAGGTCATGAGGGAGCGTGATCCAGTGCTTTCCCCCAAGTTGAGCCGGCGGCTGGTCCCTACTGGAACAAGAGTGTAGGATCTTTCTCGCCCCCTGCCCACACACCCAGGATGGGACGGCGAGGCAAGGTAAAGAAGAGGGGCATGGATAGGCAACCCCCAGCGGGAGGCAGGGAGGAAAGGCAACAGCAAGCGGAGGCCATTATGGCCTATCTGCAGGAGCGGATGGTGGTGTCTGAAGAGTTGCAGTGGGGCCTGGCACAAGGCCACCCCTCACACGAGCAGACCCGTGCCCCCACTTGGCACGGTAGAGAGCGGGGACCGTCACCTGCAGCCACGGTTGCCCTCCCCTGGGTAAGGGGAACACGGGAGCCCCAGGAAGGGTGGGGAGAAGTGTCCCCACCGGGGCAGGCCAGCCCCCGGCACCCCCCGCCGCATGCTGAGCGACATGTGTGACCTCCCACATGCAACTGTCAGGACTCACCCTGGGATTCACAAAGGGGGGTTGGACAGGTGGACCCCCCTCCTAGGTATGGGAGATGGGTGTCACCAACTCCCCTCGGGAGTGCGTTGCCATCAGGCACCCCCTCCCCCATGGGGGGGGCAGCACGCATTGTTTCCTGACAGCTCCAGTGAGGCGCTCCTTCCACAGCACCGCTCACAAGGCAATCCGTTGTAGGTCATCCTGGATCAGCTGCAGGAATTCGCGGGTCGCATGGAGTTGATGGAAGCGACGGTGCGCGCCATCGCTGAGCGGAACCCCCTGCAACCCCACAGTGACAAAGAAGTAATCAAAGCAGAACCCGGATGATCGACCCATCTGCCTAGTCCTCGCCGGTGGCACCAGGACCCGGTATCAAGTTCAGGTAGCTGGGGGTGGGATCCCAGGCATTCAAAGGGGAACCACACTGCAGCAGGTTTTGTGGGGGGCATCCGCAGGGTGGAGGCAGCGAAATCTCCCATCAACAGCGACTGGGTTGGGTTGGGTCCTGGGTTCCCTGGCCCACCCAGTCATTCTCTGTTCCCCCATCCATAGAGACACATAGGAGCCTCCCCCAGGTCTCCCACATGGACTCAAGGGTGAGTCAACATGTAGCCCAGATGTGGTCAGAACAGGGACATCATGCCACCTCATGTCAGGCGGCGCACACCCCGACACGTGATGCAACACCCCTGGCTGGGGGATATGTAGAGGTGATAAATACAGATGGGGCCCCCGTGTCATGCCATCAATTATCTGCCATACTCTGGCGAGCCCTTCTTGTCATCCACCAGTCAGTCCATCTGTTTGGCTCGCACTCTTTCCGAATAGGTGCAGCCACTTCCACTGCGGCACTCGCATTGCTGGTGGTGAGCATACAGGGTATTGGCAAATGGAGGTCCACGGCTTTCTGTTCTTACATACGGGATTGTCCGATAAACCCTGTCTAGAGTAACACCAATTGTTTTGTCCACAGGACCAGAATGGCAGGGCCTACAAAAGTTGGTCTGGATCGTGGGCCACAGTATTGTATACTGGGAGGACAGGGCTGCGGGCCATGCCCACTGGGGCACCCAACTGGGGTTCAGTGACAAGACTGAGGTGGTGTGGAGTACCAGGAATGGCATGCGATGGGAGCAGCTGATGCCGTTGATCCACGGGACTGCCAGGGAGCGGCACTCTGACATCCTTATACTTCATCTGGATAAGAACAATCTCCCAGCCCACATGGGGCGGGATCTATTACTTAGGATAAAGAGGGATGGATACAGGCGTCTAGGCTTTTGCCGCATACCACAATGGTGTGGACGCACATGATCGAAAGGATACGATGGACGGGTGACATCCATCCTGGGAAGGTCGACAGGGCCCACAGAATGATTAGCAGAGAAGTAGAGAAGTTAGTCCTGGCTCGGGGTGGTGATGTCATTGTCCACGAGAATATCCAGTTTTCGCGGCCGGAGCTTTACCGGGAGGATGGGGTACACTTCTCTGAGGTGGGAATTGACATGTACCTGGAGAACATTAGACAGAAGCTTTCACAAGTGTTGTGAGATCCGGGGTGGAGGTCCCCAGCATGTGCTGGCGGTTTGTGGTGGCAGGGGTCCAAGATATTAAGTAGTGGTTAAGTTAGAGGTAGCTGCTGATTGAGGCATCTCCTTAAGAGATGGGGCTAGGGTAAATCTAGAGCAAGGGCGGCCAGCTTACAACTCAGGCCCAGGAGGGAGGGGCGAGCCATACACCGGAGGACATAGGCGGTGCTCTGTGCAGCCACCTCCTCCTTCTTCCTTCGGTGATGAGAGGTTTCATACCTCCCCAAGCAGCCAGGCGGCTGGAGTGAGAGTGACCTCACAGCAGATCAGGTTCAGCGGCACCGAGAGACATCGGGCCACGCAAGTCATAGTTGTAGTTAATAGTTATAGTTAATAGTTAAAGCATAGTATAGGCTGGACCCAGGAGGGGGGCTATGCCCCTCTTTTACCCCCGATTTTTGTTAATGAATAAAGAGTGCAGACTTTTAAACCCCATTTTCTTTTGTCTCTGTCTTCTTCCGGGGGTGCTAGGGCACGATGGAGTTATGATTTTTGTGTGCACCATGACTGGAGGGATCTGGAAGTTTGGGATTGTGGGGTTTTTTTGTGAACAAATTGCTCTCTCTGTGGCCAGTTTTGCTACAGGGATGACTGTTTTCAGACACTGCAGTTTTCTGTGAATCCGGACTTTTGTGGCTATTTTGGTCCAAAAGTTCAGCTTCTAAGAAATTAAACTAATGCAGAAGTTAAATAAATGGAGCAGTGTACATTTATTGAAGCAGTACTTTACCCTCACAGCTAAAAATATTAGTACCTTCTAGAGAATTAATGATATCATTGTCAGCATGTGGTATAAATACTGTGGTATATACCATCCAAACTTGCAATGCAGTGTAGCAGTATGCCTGTCCCCTACTGTTCACCTGCTCTGTAAGGCTTGCAATTCTCTCTTCCAATCTCAGAACATTTCCAAATGCTGATAGTTTACCCTCATAATGGTATATTTAAAAGCAGGGAAATATGCACTAAAATGTATGTCAATAAATATACATTGTTGCTCTCCAGTTTTCTTAACCCTGCTATCCTTGAGAAACTGACTGACTAATAACCATTTCTGGGGTAGAAAGTACCCCGATTAATAAACAGCAGAAAAATAATGAATGTGATTAATTTGAAAATGACTCCAGATTAACATAAAAAATTGACAGTTTATTAATGTATCAATTGAAAAACAGAAATATAAAACACACACACACACGGTATTGGGGGTCACCACAACCCTCATGTAAAGCAGCACACCTAACAAATACAGTACAGGGGGTAATGGTGACCCCCTCCAATTTTTTTTTGCATAAACTTAAAATAGAACTTAAAAATACAACATAAACATAGAACTTTAAAATACAACATCAACTTAGAAATACAACATATAAATACAATCTGCAGCTGGTGCAGGGGTCATCAATACCCCCGATGCAGAACTGATAGGTATTTTTCAAACACAAAGCTGCTAATGGCTGTGATTTAAAAAAAAGTGTTAAGAGTTCACTCTGATAAGGTGCTAACTGCTGTGTAAAGATAAGGAACAGTAGAACTTGGCAAGCTGACCTTTCAAATGGGGTCATTGTAACCCCCAAAGATGTATACGGTGATTTTTTCCCTAAACACACCATAGATGGCCTTTGTGAAGTCAAACAAAATGCTACATTGTATCCTTATCTCTAATTGAGAAGGCTAATTAGGAGGGCAAGTGCTGGGTTAAGCCTTTAAAAAAAAAACCACAACTATTTTAAAATATATATGTGCATTGGGTAGACATGACCCCAAATGCAAAGGGCATATAGTGCTTTCATTTTCCCATTGATTTTCATTGGGGGCAGAAGTACCCCTGCTGATGATAAAATGATAAAAACCTCAATTTAAAAAAAAATGGGGAGAGGGGAGGAACATGAAACAGCACAGGACAGTTGACCTCAAAGTTTTTGAGGAATACATGCGGGGAGGAGTGGTTCAGGCTTGCCAAAAAAGGTGATTGGACCAGCTGGGGGACCCCTGGAGGGGCCAGGATTGGAGGGCGTTGCCTGCCACTCATCCTGCTCCCCTCCCCTTGCTGCAGGTATATTTTCAAGGACAGGGGCCCTTGGGTGCCAACCCTTCAGTGCCAGCCGAAGGGTGACAACTAAGGGTGCTGCCCTTGTGAGGCCCTTAAGAGCCCTTGGAGACTATAGTAGACCATACTGTGATTGGATTGCTGTGCTATAGATATAAAGTCTTGATTTATGTTTTTTGTTTGGATGTTTTGTCATGGTTATAGTAGATTATAAGTATAATTTATGTGGGGGTGGAGGATGCATTTGAATTGTTTTTAAGTTTCTTGTTTATTGTATTGATAATTAGCATTGTTGTAAACCACTTAGGTTTAATTACTAATTTACTATTTTATTTATTTTGTGGAGCCCCTTTTTGATTTTTTGTATAGTTTTTTGTATCGGTTTGTGTTGTCCAAGTTAATGAACTTTTGGGGGAATTATTTATACTGAATAGTAATTTTACAACAACATTATTTAAAGATATTGAAGCTATTAGGGAGCTAGTGTTTAAAGCTATGGATCTCTTAGTGCTTTTGGCTGATCAATTGTTGCCTAAGGCAGAGTCCTTGACAGATGTTGATACAACACAGGAGCACATTTCCCCTATACCGCTATCCAGTCGAAACAGAGGGTATTTTCAGACGTTACGAGATCACGCTCAACCACAGTGAACCACGCTCAATCCCACGGCGGGGGACAGCAGCCGGACTGGGGGAGGAGGCACCCCGGAAACGGGTAAGGGGAAACAAGGGGAGGGGAACAGGGGGCCCAGGGGCACCAAGGGGGGACATGGGGCCAGCCCGGGCTCCCGGCAGGGAGGAGGGGAAAGGGAGAACCCAGCGAGAGGGGCAATAACCGCATTCAACCATAACCCCCCACCCCCTACATCCCGCAGACACGGAAAAGGGCCCGGGTGGACGAGCCCCCGGAGGACACCGGCTCAGCCTGTGCAGAGGAGGAGGTGGTGGAAGAGGCAGTGAAGGAGGAGGAGGAGGAGGATCCACAGGGGAGACGAGGGAGGTAGCCCTACCACAGAGGGGGCCAGTGGGGGCTTCAGGAGACCCGGGACTTCATACGGATCTGGGGGACCCTGGAGTACCAGCTGGAGTTCGCACTCAACCAGCACTCGTCTACCTATATCCTGGTAGACGAGCATGTCTACCAGGATATAGTGGGGGACATGGAGGTGGTGGGGCACCATCGCACCATGGCACAGTGCCGGCTCCAAGACCAAGGAGCTGAAGAGGGGTACAAGGCCATCCAGGACAACAATAGGCGGTCCGGACACAGAGCCTGGACCGACCCCTTCTACTTTGCCCTGGACCGAATACTCCACATGAAGGGGTCGATACTCACCCCATGGCTCGTGGGGAGCGCAGTGGTCCAGGGCAGGGAAAGGGCCGAGGTACTCCCAACCCTCGCCGCCCCCCTGGTAGACACAAGCTCCAGGGCCCCAGACCCCCAGGAGGAACACCCTGGGACCTCCGGAACCTGCAGGCCCCCCCTGGAAAGCAGCCCGGAGAGCACCCACCCCCAGGCCAGACAAGTAGAGTTCAAGGCCGGCACCCTTCACCCTCAGCCAGTGGTCCCAGGGGGAGCACTCCCACACCGGGGGTCCAGCCTCAGAAGGATCCGAGACTGACATTGAGGGCAAGCGGGCGACCCAGAGGGGAGAGGGACCGAGCCCACAGGGGGCAGGGGCCGAGGGGGGGATGGCCAGACCAGCCCCAGCCCCAGTTCCCCAAAGACAAGACGGGAAGGGAGCCCGGGCCACGGTCACCCAACTGCGCAACCCTATGCCAACAATCCCCCCTCTTCACCCACAGGGCACGGAACACCCCGGCACAAGACCCAGGCAAGTGATCAGGCAGGCGCCAAGGAGCTCGACCAGCAGGTGGAGTAACCAGATGAAGCATGCGGTCCGGGTGGGAGGGCCCTCCGGGGTGCAGAGAGGGGGTCCACGGACAGTCGGAGGGGGTGGGAGGGGCCGGGGGCAGGCGCTCGGGTCAGCATCGGACTCACTCTCCTGTACCCATAGGGCAACTCCGGCAGTCAGCGTCTCCAGGGCCCGTGCCCCCAGCAAAGCGCATGAGGGCGCACCAGGCACGGGTCCACCGGTGGAGGGAGGACCAGGCAGAGGATATTGTCCGGACCTTGGTGGAACAGGGGGAGAGGATGATAGTGACCGTGGACCGGATGGAGGCGGCCATCGAGTGGTCCCTGGAGCGGACAGAGGCGCGGGACATGAGGCTCCAGGCCAAGGTGTGCCTGGAGCGGAGGTGGGAGCGTCAGGAGCACAGCAGGCAGGTGGAAGCGCTCGTCCAGCTGGAGCAGGCCATCACAGGCATGGTGCAGGAGCACTCTGCCAAAATGGACAGGTCCCATGATATTAGGACCTCCCTGCTCCTGCACACGGGCACCATGTGTGCCTATGTGATGGCAGCCGCCCCCGCAGGCACCCTGCATGCCCAGGTCCCTATGCTGGGCCCCTCGGTGCCCCTGCCCTGCTGCCCCAGCTGTCCCCACACCCTCAGGGGCTGAGCATCCGCCTCCCGGTCCCCCCTGTCCTTTGGAGGGTGCAGCCGCTAAGGGGGGCACACCGGGTCCAGGCCCCTCCCTCCCCCCAACCACCGCCCCCCCCTGCCGGACCAGGAGGCGGCCCAGGACACTTCTGGGAACATGGACAGTGTGGGGGAGGGGAGCTAACAGGGCTCCATGGCCAACACCAGGTGCTCACGGAGCTGTCCCAGGAAACGTGGGGAATGGGGGCGCCCAGCTGCAGCTCCACGGTAAGGAGGTGCAGTTACTCGGTGTAGTCGCGGTACCACTCGGCTGCGAGCGTGAGGTACATCCAATAGGCGGCTGCCCTGTCCTGCTCCATGGTGGTGGTGGGGCCCCGGGGGTTGGGGGACGGTTATGATGGCCCTCTGATGGCCGGCGGGCCCCCCAATGCGGTGCTGATGTCCGTGGGTGTGGGCGTGCGGTTGGGTGCACCTGCTGCCAGTGCATGGGGCCTCGGGTCGGCATGGCCGCGCAGGGCTGTGCGCTCCTTCTGCAGCTGCATGCCATCAGCCATCACCGCCCCCCTCCCTGTTTGCAACACTGTGTCCTTGCTGACCTGATTAGCCATTCCCATGTGGACAGTTCTGCTGTGGGGGTTGTGGTTGCCATTGCTTTTGTCCTGCTCTGCCCTTTTGCAGTTTCGCCCCCTCTTCCCTGTTCCGGCCCCCCCTCCCTGTGCCCGTTGTGCCTTGTGTGTTGTCCGGGCGCCCGTGTCCCCCTTCCCTTCCTTTCCCTTCTGTGTGTGTGCGTGTGTGCCCGGGCATGTTCTTGTGCTGTGTGTTCCACTGTGGCCCCACTGTCTGTGTGCCTGTTGTGTGTGGTACCTGTCCGGCTCTTCTCCTTCTCACCCCTCCCTTCCCATTTCCCTTATGTGGGCATTACCTTGTGTGCCTTTTGGCTTCGTTTGCCCTCAGGCGGCCATGTCTGTGTCCCGCCCCTGCCCACGTCTGTTTGGGGCTTTTATTCGCCCCGGGGGGTGGTTGGTCGGTTCACCCCCACCGGGAATCCACTGTGGTGAACCGGGCGCCTGTCACGTCTGAAATCACCCAGAGTAAGAGGTTCCAGGAAAACTAAGCAGCAGGGGATAATAACCTCAAAGAAAAGTAAAAATATTAAGTTAGGGAGATTGGGACTAAGGAAAGGTGTCTCGTTTACTAGAAATGCTTATTTTAAGAGACTATTTTATTTTTTGGCTCCCAAAGTATCAATTAAAAGAAGAAATCCTCGTAGGAAATTCAAGCCCAGTCAAACCACTCTAGGCCTCAAGCAGAAGGCAATATCTATTAGTCCTGTTTCACCGGTGAATGAATTAAATACAGAGGGAATACCTGGTGAAAGGTTAACACCACATGTTATGGACCATGTTGAGATTCAAGATCGTGGACCCATGTTTTGGATATGAGTCCAGGGCCTGAGCTGGAGGCTATGCCAAAAGCTTTGGCATTCATGACAGTAGTTCCCCTCTTAGTAAGGATGTGCGAACACCGGGGGGTTTGGTGTTCGGCCTGTTCGGGGTTCTGCCAAACCCAAAACCGTTCAGTTTGACCTGTTCAGCCCAAACGGGTTGGGAGGGGCGAACCCGTTCGGGTAGGGGGGCGGTTTTCCCTCCCCCCTCCAGGTTGCTCAGGTGGAAGGGGCACCGGGGAGCACCTCCCCCTCCCACCCTGCCCAGTCTCGTCATTTTTTTTTTAACCCCCCACCCCAGGGATCACCCTACCTGGTGGTGCCAGGGCTCTGGCCCCGGCAGTGGCGGGTCCGGAGTCGCTTCAGAGTGCTTCAGGCTGCTATTAGGCCTTCTGGGTCAAACCGGAAGGCCTAGTAGCAGCCTGAAGTGCTCCTGAGTGCCACCGCCGGTGGACCTGCTGCCGTTGCCGGACCCGGACCCTGACCTACCTGGTGGTGCCAGGGCTCTGACCCTGGGTCCGGTGGCAGCAGCGGTGGCAGGTCCGGTGGCGGCAGTGATCTGGAACACTTCAGGCCACTACTAGGCCTTCTGGTTTGACTTGGAAGACCTAATAGCGGCCTGAAGCACTCCAGAGTGCTGCCGCCGCCGGACCAGGAGCCAGAACCCCAGAACCACCAGGTAGGGTGGTCCCTGGGATGGGGGGTGGGTTAAAAAAAATTATGAGGCTGGGCAGGGTGGGGGGGAGGTGCTCCCCGGCACCCCTTCCACCTATGCAGCCTGAAGGGGGGAGGGAAAACCGGGTTCCTCCCTGCCCCTCGCGTCCCCCCCCGAACCGGTTTGGAACCCGAATTTTGTTCGGCCGGTTAGGGCGGAGGGCGGTTCAGATTTGGGTTGTTTGAGAACAGTCCAAACACCCCGAGTTTGGGCCGAGCCCCAAACTTCCGAACCGCATTCGCACATCCCTACCTCTTGGCAGCTGGAAGCTCCAGCTTGAGAACAGCCAGTTGGTCTTTGTAAACTTTCCCAAACCAAAGGCCTGTTAACTAAAACAGAGTAGATCCAGCATTTCCTGGAGCTCATGGATAAGCCGTTGCCGGGTTTGCTCTCTTTCAAGGATGTATCTCGTACTGAATATCTCTTTTTTAACTATGTTAATGCTAGAGCCCTTGTGCTATTTGAATCCGAACAATTGGCTCGATCAGTGTATAGACTCCGATCACTGCTTGAGTACTTGGACATCCAGGTGGTGAGATGCTTTAAAAATACAGCCCCTTTAAGCTTGCTTGGGAGGTGTGGTACTGCATATAAAGGTCAAGTCTGTTCCCCTAGTACAATGAGGAATCAAGAATTACCTTTAGTAACTCTTATTAATTTAGAGATGGATGTAGAAATGCCTACTGTTAGAAAGGAGGAATTAATTCCTAGTCCAGTAGGCGAGTTTTATTTAAGGGACATTGGCGAAGGAAATATTTTTCCACAAGAAACTAATACTATAGCTATACGAACTGAGGAGGAGCAGTTAGTTGGAGAGAGTAATAATTTGGAATTAGGTATTCGGTCTCATGGAGAGGAGAATGACCAGGTAACAGGCTTAACTCTCTTGGATGATATACAACCTTTTAATAAGGAGGAACTCTCTCTACTTTCTGGGTTTGGTATTATGCCCTTAGAGGTACAGAATTATATTATTGAGAGATTGCAGTTAATTTTAGACCATCTATTATCTACTAAAGAATTGGAAAAGACAGTTGTCTTAGAACCTATAGTGTAGGTAAAGTGTCCACAACCATCTGGTACTAAAGGGTTTATTTTAGTTGAAGGGTCAAAGGCACCTTCCCCATTGCAATGCCCACCATATTCTCTGATGACCACCGAAGAATGACAGGCGACCAGATTCCTGCCCCAGGAACAACTGGGTTCTGTTGATTGGATGGAAGAGATTTCAAGTAAAGAAGTCATAATATCTAAGGCTTCAAATGTAACAGTTTTGAAGCACCCATTGGAGTTGCAACAGCTTGTATCTACTAAAGCAAGTCTGGGGAAAGGATTGGCACATTTGGCCCAGACTCCTTTCTCTGAAATAGTATCAGAAACTTCAGAAGAACCCTTAATTATCGATCCCTTTGTAGGTACTACTTCAGCAGTAGAGCCTTGTTCTAAGTTAGTGATGGCTCCAGAATTGGAATTAGTCAAGTATAAGAAGTTGTCTTGTGAAGCTCTGCCAGGGTCCTATCTGTTTTCCGAGAGGAATAAATCTCAGAAGGGACTGGAAGAAATTATTACAATTGTGGAACCACTAGATAATTGACAAATTGAGAGGGAGAATGGCGAGGGCATCCGTTTTTTGTCCTGGAATGTGGCTGGATTGTTTTCCAAATTGGCTAATAAGGAATTTCTGAATATTGGGTACTTTCAGACATGACGCTAACCACCCTTTAACCATCCTTGGTGGTTATTTATGCATGTTGCAGGGCTGTATTGGAGCCCTATGCAGCCCTGCAACATGCATAAATAACCACCAAGGGTGGTTAAGGGGTGGTTAGCGTCATGTCTGAAAGTACCCTTTATCTCCCCTTATGATATTATTCTGCTTCAGGAAACCTGTACGACGGCATCTCCGTTTTCGAGTGGTTTTCGGTCCCAGTTTACTGAAGCAAAGCCTAGTGAGAGAAGAGGTAGGAATTTGGGAGGCTTGGTGAATTTTTTCTCCCAGGAGTTACGACTTAGTGTCTTTTCTATTCCTGATTCTCCCTCATTTTTTTGTAGTTCAGGCCTTAATGTAGAGGGCATGGTTCTGATTATTGTTAATATTTATATGCCCCCAAATCTTCAAAGCAATATCAGGAAACTATGTGGCCTGCGTTAGCGGATTTTCTAAGTCATTTGACTAATATTTACTCATCAGCATTTCTTATCGTGTCAGGAGATTTTAATGCCCATTTGGGTAAGGACAATGAAGCTTTATTTTCTTATGGGGATTTTTGGAGTAGATTTACCTCCTAGGTCCTCAAGGGACATTGGCATGAATAAAGTTGTTATTACACTTAGTAAATTGTTTCATTAGGCCAATTTGTGCCTTTTAAATGGTAGATTTATGGCGGATAGTAGGGGAGAGTTTACCTTTATCGGCCAAAATTGAGATAGTGCAATTGATTTTGTGGCAGTTAGTTCGGGGCTACTTCCACTTATATCTGATTTTAGAATATTGAGTCAACCAAATAGTGATCAACAACCTCTGAGGTTATTATTGAATATGGCAGGGTTTCGTTCCTTTAGAATTCGTGAAGTTTATTTAATTAATCAGCCTGAATTAGACAGGCAATTAAGAGGGTGAGATGGTCTTTGGCCCTCAAAACTAGAGTGGAATCCTTATTGAATTCTACGATAGGAGTTGAACTCAGAGATAGTTTATTGGCTGAAAAAGATGTGAAGGGGGCGGTGGACTATTATGGGAGGCTTATCGGCTTGATCCACCCTCTGCTGGTGAAATCAAATGACAAAGGTAGAGGGAGTAAGACTGGTATGGAAACCTAGTATGATAATGAATGTTATGCAAAACGTAGAGAGCTCCAGAGGGTATTCCAGTGTAGAACAAGGGCCAATGGCAGAGGCCTGTCTCCTTCTTTTTTTGTAATTAAGAGGGAATATAGGAATTTACTTAAGAGGAAGAAGAGAGCCTTCCATCTGGAATATGCTTGCAGAGGCAGCTAAAGGTAACAATTTTTGGTCAATGGTCAATCGTGTTAGGTTAGGGGTTTATGTGATCCCCAACTGTCAGGTTACTAAATCAGACTGGGAGTATTATTTTTCTTGGTTGTATTGTAAACCAGTAGCTGATGTCTCAGCCCTCTCATTAAGAATTGTGGATCTGCCAGAATCTCCAGTTAGAGGAGATTATTGATTTGATTAAAACTCTTAAAGCAGGTAAGGCTCCTGGCTATGATTATGTCCCTCCCGAATTATTGAAAGACTTGTCTGATCGGTGAGCCCTTGGGATGGGCGAACGCGGTTCAGATGTTTGGACCGAACTCGCTGTGTTCGGACGTCCGAACCGAACGTCTGAACCGAACTCTCAAACAACCGAACAGTTCGGTCATGTTCAGCCGAGTTCGGAGGCAGGAAAAACGTCTTTCCAGGGCCGAAAATAAGGTTTCATTTTCGTTTTCGTTTTGGTTTGGTTTCGCTATTTTAGAATGTTCGACCAAGTTCGGCCAAACCGAACTCGGCTGAACCGAACCATCGAACCCGAACTCGGGTTTCAAACCGAACGACCAAACATCCAAACATCCGAACCGCGTTCTGTTCGCCCATCCCTAGTGGGCCCCGGTGCTAGCAATTTTGTTTTTGTTTCTCGATAAAACTAGTATCTTCCCGGAAGACTGGGCAAAGGGTATAATTATCCCAGTTTATAAAAAAGGTCTGAGTTCGTCTCCTGGTAATTATAGGCCCATTAGTTTACTTAGTATAATTGGCAAGCTTTATGCAAGACATTTATTAATAAAACTTGAGGATTTGATATTGAGAAAGGATATCTTGTGCGTTGAATAGGCAGGTTTCCGATCTGGACGATCAACTTTAAATCAAGTCTTTATTTTGGCACAAGTTACTGAAATGGTCCAAGCTAAGGGACAGCGTTTGTATGCTGGTTTTGTTGACTTAAAATCTGCATTTGACTTTATTCCGAGGGATTGTGAGCCAAGTTATGTGGCATGGACATTGACCCTCGTCTCCTGTTCTTGATTCGGGCATTGTCTCAAAATACATCCCTGAGGGTAAGACTTGGTCAGTTAGGTCATCTCTCAGATTTGATTAGAATATATGTGGACATCAGGTGAGTATGTGTCCTGGCCCCTACATTGTTTAATTTATATTTGAATGATGTCGTCCAGTGGCTTTCTTGTGATGGTTTTCATGGGCCTAAATTTGGGGATAGAATCTTAACAATCTTGTTATATGCAGTTTACTTAGTATTATCATCAACCACTCAAGTAGGTCTCAGAAGGCTGATGGATTCCTTTGACCAGCACTGCAGGGTTAATCTATTAACTAATAATAATGAGAAAACCAAAGTCATGGTATTCTCAAAGAGTCGGTTTAGACATATTTGGTTTATGGGTGGTCATGAGATTGAACAAGTAAAAGTATTTAATTATTTGGGTATTATTTTTTCCTATAACTCCAGTTGGTCTGCTCAGAAAGAATGTCCAATGGATAAGGCCACTAGAAGTTCAAGGGCAACAGTTCGTTTTGATAAAGCTGTGGCGGGTTCTTTGGTTTTACCTGCCCTGAAAGTGTTTAAAGCTAAAAGTATTTCTCATCTTTTGTATGGTTCCCCGGTATGGGCCATCTGGTAGTTTGTAACACTTGAGAAAATACAATCCCAATTTATTCAATCTATTTTTTCTATTCCCGCTTGTGTGGCCAATGTAATATTGAGAAGGGAAGCTGGGTTGATTCCCATCTCTGCCAGAGGTTGGATGTTGTCTTTCTCTTATTGGCTCAAGATTAAATTTAATATGGTATCACCATTAGTCTTGCTTGTTATCCAGGCCAATGTAAGGAATGGTTGGATGAACCAGACAGAGGTAAAAGTTCAGGAGCTGGGATTCTCAGTGGATTATTTTCAAAACTTAGGGTTTAAAGCAGCTAGGAAATTGATAAGGCAGAGATTGTTAGATACCACTTTACAGGAAGAAAACTCTGCTTTGTCTTCTAGTGCCTCAATGGTGTTTTACAAAACTCTCAAAAATGAGGCTTTTTATTCACCCTTTTATTTTGAGGTTTTAACTTCTCCATGTATCTGGAAAACTTATTTAAGGGCAAGACTCGATTGCCTTCCCTTAAAGGTATTAGAGAGATGCTTTCAGAGTGTCCTGTATGAGGATTGGCTGTGCTCTTGTGATCTGAATGTAGTGAAAACAGTCTCTCATTTTTTATCACACTGCTCTTATTATAGTGATCTTAGAGCAAAAAATTTAATTGTTTTATTGAATCAGTATCCTGGTAGGGGCTCACTGGTTTATGTGAACTTTTTGATGAAAAATAATTCAGCTCCAGTTATTAAGATGGTGGGTTTTTTCCTCCATAATGCTCTTAGAAGGAGGAAATTGATGAATGGTTAATAGGGATTTGCTTTCTTGGGGGATTTTAGTTCTGTAATTGTTTTTTTTGCAGTTTTATATTTCTGTCCTTTATATTTTATCTTGTATTATATTACTGTTTTGTGATGGCATTATTTGCTATGCAATAAATGTACGACTACTACTACAAAGATTTGCTTGCCAAAAATGTTTATGATTTGCTTTAGCTGTCTTTGGGGTTATGAAGACCCCCGAAGAAGTTAATCAACAATAAAATATAGAAACTCAAAAGATGGCAAAAAGGGTGGATGATTTTATGGGATTGACAAGACATGGACCTCTCCCCACATGGCTGACTTTTGAAACTGGACCAGTTCTGCAGTGAACAAATATTCTTGCCTTCCAATGGCTTGTCAGTGCCCTACATCAATTTGTGATCACATTAATGCTGAATTGAATATTCACAGCTAATTGAATACGTTGAATTCACTGTATTCTCATCTTCAAACACAAGGCAAATTTATTCTCCTGATTCATTTCTAAATTAGTCAATAGAGATAGTTGATATTTGGTAATTCATTCAATATTTTGTAGCTTGATGTCCAGTAGTTTATTATGCTCTTCATTTCTTATACACATTGCTTTTGGCAGTCTTTCTGAAATTATGTAAGTTCAACTTCATTGATTGGTTGACCCTTGCCAAATGATGAAGGGCACCAGGGCACTATCAAAGTTCTGGTGTTCCACTGTTCAAGTAATGTTGCTGAACTGCCAAAATACCAAATATCTCAAAAAGCTGAGTATTTCAACTTGGTAATCCATGCAATGATCATGAATTTAAATTTGGATATTCCCAAATTAAATTTGCTTCAGTCCTTCTTTGTGTAAATGTATCCACTTCTCAAAAGTGGTTCTAAATGGCACCCTTACATGACAATCTCAACAGTGAAGACAGTATCAAACTGCAAAAACACTTCACTGTCCCCTTTCTCTGTCTTAGGTATAATAATAATAATAATAAATTTATTCGGTCGCGTGACCACAGGTCACTGCATGAAGAGCAACAGGACTATACAACAGAGAGTACTAAAGCAAATAATCAAACGTATAGAAATAGTAAATGGACAAACACTAATGACCAAGCACTAAAATATTAATTAATTAATTAATTTGTACCCTGCCCCTCCTGAAACACAGCTCGGGGTGGCTTCCAGTCATAAAATACAATTGAAAACAATCCAAAATACTTAAAAATACCATATAAACATTAAAAACACATAAAACAGGGCCTGGGGTATAAGTTACTTGGGATAGGGGAATAAAAATCAGCTAAAATATCAAAGTTAAAAGATTTAAAATCACAAAATAATAATCAGTATAAAACATAAGGTCAGGAGATATCAAGCACGAGAGAAACTACTGAGAGGAAACAGCGTTTAACAGCATAAAACATACAAGAAAAAATAAAATAAAATAGAGGGACCTATCACAGTAGATTCTCCTCAGAATTTGGCCACCTCATTCCTATCAATTAAATAATAAATATCCCAAGATGTGTTCTATTTCAGGAGGACCAAAATCAAACTAAGTCAGCTAATTCTATGTTTGTTGAGTTTTAAGCCCAAAGTGGTCATATTATACATCATATCAGGAGAATTGGGGCCCAAGGAAAATTGGAGTCACAGTAATAGGGAAGAATGAGGACAGAAGTCAACCAAGGGGCCAGATGGAGATCTCTTAAAAAGGTGGTAAGTGGGCACTGAAATAATATATGCAGAAAATCCTCAATTTGGCCTTGATTACAGCAACACAATCTTTCGCCATATGGAGTGCCGTTATGCCTTCCCAATAGCACACGAGAGGGAATTAGGTCGAAGCACAACAAGCTCTTAGCTCTCCGAAGATTCCAATCTTCAACTATTCTTAAATAGGGCTCACAATCAAAGGAGTTTTAAAAAATCCAATAAAATGGAGCGCAGTGGAGTGACTGAATAGCCCCAAGGTCAGTCTGGATGGCCTGATCAGCTAACTGCTTCCTTATGACCTGTTTAACTGTGACAATTGTGAAGGGCTTAAGGAGCACCATAGAAAGTCCTAAGTGGTGCAAATGGTACTCCACCATACACAGCCAATGCCTAGAAGAACCACCCCATGAAGTGGCTTCCTCCAGACACAGGCGAGGAAGCCTGTCCTCCAGCATGGATTCCAGCCTGAACCGAAATGTTAGGGGGAGAGCCAATAGCTTGGTTCTCATTGAGAGGGAGCCCATTTCTAAACAGAGAAGACAGGCTGGAGTACAAGTGGGGACCTCTAATAGAGCTCTCAAAAAGTAATTCTGTAGGGGCTCAAAGGCAGCAAAGGCACCAAAGCCCCATAATTCATCCCCAAATAAGGCACAGGGCTTAGATTTAAGATCAAAGACTTTTAATGCAGGCATCACGGCTCGATCCCCATGCAGACGCCAGAATCTCAAAAGTCCAGTCACCGCTTGTTTCAGTTTTAATTTGGCAAAATATGAGACTTCCAAATACCAGAGTAGTTATATAGTAGGATCAAATAGTGATAAGATGTCACCTGTTCCAACCCAATTCTGTCAAGGATACATTTACAGCGGGCGAGTGGTTTGCCAGCAACAAGTACCTTGGATTTATCATGATTTACAGTTAGTCCAGAGTCCTTACAAAATTTGTCAACAGCCACAAGCATCCTATCCATTGCTAGAGCAGACGGGGACAGCAGGACCATATCGTCAGCATACAAGAGGATCGGGACGGATTTCAGCCAGACCTTGGCAGGAGGAAAAAAAAATCGCCTTCCAGGGCCGCTATGATACCATTAATAAAAAAATTAAATAAAAAGGGGGCAAAAACACAGCCCTGCTTGACTCCATTTGAGACAGGAATAAGGAGGGAAACCAAATTCCTGGCTCCAGCTTTGACTCTAAGGGCAGTCTGGTAATATAGAACATGGACCAGAGAAATCAGCCTCTGGGTAATATTAGTCTTATATAGCCTGTTCCAGAGAATATTTCTATCCACCAGGTCAAAGGCAGATTTCAAGTCTAGAAAAGTCATTATTAACTGTCCTTTCCTGATTTTAGTATACTTATCCACCAGATGGTTCAACATAAGTCAGTGGTCCAATGTTGAATACCCCGCCTGAAAACCCGCCTGCTCTTCGGTTAAAAAGTTAGCAGCGGAGGCCCAATCTTCCAACTTATTTAGCAGACATCTGGCGTACATTTTAGCAACAACACAGAGGAGACTGATCGGACGATAGTTTGGGGGGAGATTTTTGTCCCCTTTTTTAAAAATGGGGACTACAACACTAATATTCCAGGTGTCTTAGGTATTTTTAGGTCAGAGAATATTTATAAGGCAGTGTGAAGTCTGCACTGAATAACCTATGCATCAACTGCTCTGTGAACAGAGGACTTTAATTTCCAGGACTGTTAATATAGCAACTTTAAAAGTACTTAATTTTTAAAGGAAAAAAGAATGTAGAATTGCAGCCAGTTATAACTATGTCATGAAATTATGCCTGAGGCTTATGTGCCTTTAGCCTGTTTTATGAATAGGGCTCTAGTAGAACACCAAGTGATACATCAGAATGCCTTCAATTTTCTCAAGTGATTTACAGGTACGAAGACATGCGTGATTATATTAATAGGGATGGACGAACGCGGTTCGGAAGTTCGGAGTTCGGACCGAACTCAACCAGTTCGGTCGATCGAACCGAACTTCTGAACCGAACTTGATTTTTGAACCGAACCAAATTTCCAAACTCGGTTCTGTTCGCCCATCCCTATAAGATAATATTCCATTTAGTTCAATGGGGTTTGAATTAAAAACTCTGTTCAGAAGTTCGGAGTTCGGACCGAACTAAAATAGTTTGGTCGACCGAACCAAACTTTCGAACCGAACTTGATTTTTGAACCGAATTTCCGAACTCGGTTCTGTTCTCCCATCCCTATATATTAAACCTTCCTCTCACATGCAAAGGCTTCCATTATTCATTAATTCCTGATTAATATTTACAGGACTTTTAACCTTCATGTCTCTTTGCTGCAATAAAATCTTGGAGACTATAAAGCTTGTTGTTGCCCATGTTCACTGCATTTTCTCTATTGCTGTCAATAAGGAAAATGCAGTGAACATGGGCCCCATATGGCGTATGACAGGATTGCATACTGGGAGCTCAGTCAGCTCAAGCCTAAGAAACATGGGGGTTAGATCTGATTTTTTTTAAAAAAACATATTATTTCCAGCTTAATGCAGGTGGAAAGCTGTAACCTGTAGGCATATCACTGCATTTTGAGTATTTGTTAAAATTGGGAAAGTAGTACTTAATTGTTTCTTTCTCCATTTACTCCTTCTGAAGGTCTAACAACAAGCTCAGTCTTCCTACTGTTATGGAAAAGTTAGTTCAACTTTATTGTGTGCCAAAAATATACACAAAGAATACTAAAGTAATAATAAAGTGTGCTTATGGAACGCCTTCTACCTGAATATCTCAAAGCACTGTTCAAACGTTAAGGAATTAAGTTTCATAATACTTTTTGTGCGATAATGGGTATTTTTGGACAGACCAAGGGGTGGCCACCCCAAGGTTGCTGTGGCGGGTTCAAATGGAGGTGCCTGCGTCCAAGGACTATGGTTCACCTGCGCGATGCCCCCTCCCTTGGACCATAGAGCTGCGGACGGATTATCAGACACTCTAGGCTGGCACCCACAGCTCGATAACTGTTGCTGGGGCTCCCTGTCTGCAAGTAGATGGACCCCTGCTCCAGGTTTGTGTGGCCTGCCCTGCTTGTGGTGCTCTGGGATGTTCCAGAGCACCACAAGCAGAGCTGCCTTGAAGCAGACGATGCCTGCTCTTCTTCTGCTCCACCTCACGACCGGGTGGCTCGCCTTTACATGGATGTGCCTCCCAGGGTGTGGTGAAACAGGAGTGGAGCAGGTGTCTGTCTGAAAACACTCACTGTGGATAAATATTATTATTACTTCAGTTTTACAATTTCGGTAAACTGAGGCACAAAATAGTTCAGTAGTCTGTTCCAACTAATGCAATGAAGTAAGAAACGGAATCTTAACTCATAATAGCCAGCTCTTAGTGTCAGACCATGCTTTCCCAGAAGAAAGCACTTACAATTAGAAAATTGGGATTTTTTTCTAATTAAAGATAAGTACTTGTATACAAACTGGTATCTATAATGACTAAGTTTTGCTTTCACACCTTACATAATGGGCTATTCTAATAAATGGAGATAACACCGGGTATTATAATTCTGCAGTATTTTTAAATGTGTGAATGCATTATTCCCCTTTTATGTTGCAAGATCTCAGCTCATTGTAAAAACCATATTTGGTAGCTCTTACAATGGCCCAAGATCTTGCAACATAAAAGGGGAATAGTGCATTCACACATTAGAAACATTGTGGAATTATAATACCCGGTAGTATCTCACATTATTATAATAGCTCAATTTGTAAGGTATCTGGGGTAAGGCTGCATGTAAGGTAGCAGCCTTATATGCTTTTGAGTTGACTGCCTGCTTGTATTGTCATTGGGCACAATCCTATGCCCATACTTTATGCCAGGGACCACAAACAGCCTCTATGTCAGAGCAGAATATGGAGTGCAAGGACAGAAAAGAACCACATTTTCCCCACTCTCTCTCTGGGCTTAATTCTTCTAGGAATGCAGCACTGAATCAGTTCTTCTTTATTGTACTCTCTCTCAGGACAACATCTTATTTGCTGATTGGCAATGATACTTCTGCATCATAATTAACTTTTTAAAATGTCTGTTCTAGCAATTGACTATTCTTGGTGATTACTAGCGTTATTGACTAGCCTATCATTGACACTGGAGGGGTTCCTTTTAATTTATCCAATAGAACTACCATTTGACACACATTTCTTATTTAATTTGTTATGAATCCATCAAAATTGGTATCTGGCTTTTCGTTGGCTTGATATAATTTTTTAAAAGAAAGGTTTTGTGTTAGTATGGGGATACTCATATTTCTTCACATGATAGTTTAAAATTTGGCTTAGTCCCACAAACAGGGCAGTCACAAACACTTTTCTGGGTCAGTAAATTGACTGCAGTTCAAGAACAACATGAATCTCTCTCTCTCTCTTTTTCCCTGCTCCTCAAAGGGTAAGCATGTTTCCCCCAGATATAAATAAATTTGATGCTGTGTTTTACTTTCTGCAATAGATGATCAATTATTTACACTTCATTATTATTTAACATTTTGAAGTACGGTGCTAGATATGTATCCAAACAGTCCTGAGACTTTGGGGGATTCAAAGTCCGGATCCAAAGTTTGCAGCTGATGCATACATTAGTTTTAGCTAAATGTCACTATTGCTGATATTTTCAAATGCTGAAGAAAAGTAGGACTGTCTCCTGTAGAGACTGTTAAAGGACAATTTACTGAACTGCAACCAATGCCAATGATAAATATTTCTATTCAACACAGTTAAGATATACATTTTTTTCCCCATAATGTTTGTCGTGAGCCAGTTTGTTTGATACACAAAAAGAAGAAAACTGCTTCAAGTCCTGCTGACTCTCACTGTGTGCCCAGAAAATATGGGAAGACAACTTTTACTTCTTTCAAGGAGCTTGCTGGTGATACAAATGTTATATGTATCCTTATTTGCCATAACTGTTGACTGCACTATCTACGAGGGAGGTCTGTGGATTTTAGAGTTGTGGATTTTATGCACTCTGAAAAATCACCTCTAAGTTGTCTAAGTGGAACCCAAAAAAAGCTCAACAACCTGCATCTGAATTTTTTTTTTTTTACACAAGTGACTTCAAGTGGGACTTGCTGTGGGAGTAATGAATAGGGCTGGATTTGGGATGCAGGGGACTCCTTCCCCCTGCCTAGGGACTTCTTTCAAATGTAACATTGCCTCATCTCAGGATATTAACTTGACTCACTCTGGCAGAAGTCACAATAGGTCATCAGAAGAGGGCAAGCTTTTCTGAAGACAATGGGGTGGGTGGGATTTATGGCAGTCTCGTATTGCACACAATAGTAAATCGATGTTGGTTAGTTCAGAGATCTGTGACTAAAGTTTCATAGACTCACAAGCCTGTGCAGCTGTAATGGGACACCAGACATAACCTGCAGTGTTCAGCAAAAAATCAATTTCCAAAGTCTAGTGATGAGATTATATTGACATTTTAAAGGCCATTTCCAAGGCAATGTGGACAAGGCTAGACACACATTTTAGAAAAAGAAGCCTGAATTTCCCCCTTGCATTTCTGCTACCCAACAATGAAGGGAAGCCCTTTGCCAGAGGCCCAAAGGCCACCTCTGTTAGCATCTCTCTCTTCCCTTATGGTTCCATGGCTCTAATATGCCTGCACCTTCACAGCTTAGATCTCAGTACAATTTTGAGAATAGATGATGATGCTTGGCATAACAATTGGCAGAAGTAAGTCTCCCTTCAGCAAATCTGAGTGGGCTGCATTTTTATGTTACTACTAAGCAAAAGGATTTGACACAGTCTGCTAGCATTAATTTGATAGCTCACTGCCGAAGCTCATGATAGCAGTCGCCAGTAATGTAGCTTTTGCTAGTTTTTGCCAGATAATTTAGACACAAAAATAGCAAATATTTAGAAAGAAAGATTGGGCACTGCAATAAACATTTGCCTATTTCCTGAGCACATTCTCGATATATTTATTCACAATGTAGTTTTAATATTTTGTGTGAGACAGGTAAATAACCTGTATATGTCTGAATTGTCCAGCCTATATAGAACTAGAGAAGTACTGTAACTCTTAAAATTCTATGTTCAATCTTACTCTGAAGTGTTTTACAAATAACTTAAATGGAAGCAGAAGTAGGTCTTTTACTGCAAATCAAACGCTGTTATGAGTAGAGGAACAAGAAGAATGTGACTGGATATCTCTTTGCATATGTTGCTGCTTCAAACTAGGGGTGTGCACCAGGACCCCATGTCATTTTTCATTATCGTTTTGTTATTAAAATGTGTCATTTTTTCATTTTTGTTAAAAACAAAATCTTGTTTTTTGTTACTGTTGTCGTTATTGGTACCAATTACAAACAAAGTTTTATTTTTGGTATTGGTATAGTGTGCCAATGAAGAATTAGCAGAAGATGAACTCCTTCCCCTTCTCATTGTGATACAGAAAGAACTACACACAATAATATACACTGCACACAATATGAAGTTTTATTTATATAATATACACAGAATCTAAACCTAACCTATGTATAATACAAAATGTTGCTATCATATAATCCTAATATATATAATAAAACAGCCTAGTATCTAAATATCTAATCTCTATATATTCAACTAATATCTATATCTATATAATATATAGACAGGGGGAGACAGACAGGGGAAGGGAAAAGGAAAACTCGGAGGTATATCTACTATCTCTAATCTATCACTATTCTCTATCTCTGTCTATATAAAGAGAGGAATAAGGATTGGGTGGTAGGGAAGGGAATAAGGGATGTTTCAGGAAGCGGCAGCTGCCTGAATACTTAAATGTACAGCCACTGTTCATTATAAACAGGGGACTGCTGAAGCCCCAATTTTGTAGAAACCGCTTGACCTACATTTCTGAAAATTTAACCATGGCTGTAAGTTGTGAGGACCATCATATCCACAAAGTTTGAAAAAGATCCATCAGGAAAATAAAATGTTATTCCTGCTTAAACGTTAATTGCTGGTGGGCAGGAGGACGGGGGGAAAACTAAGGGAGCAGGGGGGCACTGGCTAGCAGGTGGGGGGCACT
>QEPC01013194.1:5686881-5717497 GCA_003113815.1 Sphenodon punctatus | reverse complement strand
TGTAAAATGTGCAAGTTTAGTTATTGATAAAAATGAAGTATGTATGGTAAGGAATTTAGTACATATATTACATGTATGTTGATGATAAAATATTAAATATTGCTCTAAGCGTGAATTAATTTCTATGTTTTTTGGCATTTATGTTTTGTTGCAATGTATGGTGTGGAAGGTGTTTTGAATTGTAATTGTACTGAATTGGTTTTTTGTGTGTATTTTAAGAAAACTCTTGTACATTTAAGTGTATTTTTAAACTGTTATGTTTTTTGCTTTGGTTAATATATATATATATATATATATATATATATATACATAGAAGGATTTCTAGTGCAAGCACCAGCAGCTTCTGCAAATGCACCCTGACAAGCAAGAGAGCTATCACAGAGTGAAGCAGCCCAGCCCTACAATATTAAGGATTGAAGTGTCCTCCCCCAGAACCCTCCTGATTGGCTCTGGGAGGCAGAGGCATTGAGGAATCACAGGGTGCCATTCAACTTCTGGGATCTGCTTGCGCTGCTCATTGGCCAGAGATACATCCATCAGGTCCTTCCTGTCCCAGTTCAAGAGTTCAACACGCTTTCTGGCTCTGAGATGTCTGCTCCCTCCTCCCCTCTCCACATTTCCCTGCAAAAACACCTGTCAGGCAATAATGAAATCAATAACAATTTTTATTATTATTAATGATTTCGTTATTATTTTATGTCATTTTCATTATTGCAATAAGGAAAACAAAAATGACAATATTTGTTTCGTTATTGATATAACGAAAATGACATGCACACTCCTAGTCCAAACCTCTTTCTGATTGCCCTGGACAGATTTACAACAGTAGGTTCTCTGTTATTACTCTTTCTTACTGACATAAAAGAGCCAAATGAATGACCATCTTCCTTAAAGGTGGATCTAGCAAACAAAGGACTCCATTCCTGAGTTGAGAGTCCTTTCCCCAGCTGCTTGATTATGAAGGGAGTTCAAGTCATGGGCGAAGCTAGTTGGAAATGGCCCCGGTGCAGAAGATGGAATGGGTCCCCTACTGGGGCACTCCAGTGTGCATTTGCACTCTATGTGTGTGTGGAACACACACCCCTACCCCAAGGTTTCTAGGCCCTGGTGCAGTTGCACCTGCTGCACCAATTATAGTGACACCCTGGTTCAAGGCTTGTAGGATCACACTCTGCTCAGCTGAGGTACATGCTCCATGACCTTCCTTCTCTAGCTCTTCTCCTATTGTGCAAATCACTGTTAGTATGAAGGCTGCCAAGCACAGCAGTTGCTAAACAATAAATTATAATCAGCCACTTACACCCAGGGATGGAACAAGCCAGCTTCTAAATTGGTACCGCTAATCTAATTTTACTGGTTAAAAGACAGGAAACAAGAATAAATGTTTAGTTTTCACAATAAGTCAAGAGGTAAACAATAGGATGCTGCAAGGATCTATAATGGCACCTGTGCTGTCTGATAGCACATACTCATTGATCAGCTGGAATAGTGAGGCATAAAAGTTGGAAGATTATATAAAAGTATTCAAGAAAGTTGTGAAGATAATTTTGTGAAATTATTCTCACAAAACTGGATGGATGTGCAATAAATAGGTAGATGAAATTCAACATGAATAAGTGTAAAGTAAAAAAGAATTCTAACTACACATAAACACATGCTGGGTTCTAAATGAATTGTTTACACTCAGGAAAGAGATCTTTCAGTCACTGTGTATAGCTCACTGAAAATGTCAGCTCAATGCGCAGCAATAGTCAAAAAGGCAAGCAGAATATAAGGTAGAGGGATAGAAAATAAAATATAAAATAGAGGTGTGCACCAGGAACCCATGTCATTATTTGTTTTTGTTTTTTGTTTTCAATAATTAAATCTTTCTTTTTAGTTTTTGTAAATATAAAATTTCATTTTTTGCTTTTAATATCCATTGGTTTCAATAGAAAACACATTTTCAGCTGTAACATTTTTACTTTTCAATATATTTGTATTAAACCTGGAGGGATTGTACCTCCAATAGAAGGCATTATTTGCACCAAATGTCAGAAAGATTGAATAAAAGAATCTAATTTTATCAGCAGTTGAATTATGTTATTTTGCAAGAATCTGCGTATACATTCATGGCTGTAACTTCTTTGTCTCCCATCTAAGATGGATGAAACTTGTCGACATTATACCCTTCCCCAATATTACAATCCATGCCAGTTTTCAAAAGTATTGGATAAAAGGTCCTGGTGGTAAAAGAAATTAACTAATAAATGTATTTCTGACTGTAACATCCTTGTAGTCCAATCAGTATACATGAAATTTATCAGGGCTGTATTTCACATACCCATAACAATCTCTGCTGAATTTAGGAAAGATGTGATAAAGGGTCCCAATTTTATAAGCCTTCATAGCATATGCAGAGAATGAGTCTATGCCAGAGGATTCTCTTACATGGCACTGTGTTTTAAGATCTGTTTGTGATGCCAATTGTCCAGCAGAAATGTCAACGAAATATCCTCATTATGTGCTGTAACCACCCCAACTTCTCTCCCCCAGTCGTTACTGGGAAGTTGGAAGCATCTGTTTAAGAAAGAGCCAACAGAGATTCTCTTATGTCTTCTGTCACAGTGCTGCAGGATGTGATTGTGATAACTGGACATCCTGGATGTGTAAACCATGTCTCCTAATTTCTGGTATGCTATCCCGAAAGTCCCAGTTATGTCCCTTCTATGCTCGCCCCCTATGCCCATCTCAAAGCCATCACCAATTGGTCCTGTAAAGCTGGAAGCATGCAGTAATTGGCCAGTGAATGTGTCTGTCAGTCTGTTGGGTTGCTCCCCATTCTTCCTCCTACAGCCTCCCTCCCTCCCCATGACATGCCAGGTGCCTGCTTCTGACTGGCACTGCATGTGCTGCTATTTATCTGAATAATGGTCTTCAAGGGGATACCTTCAATTGCTTTTAAAATTGGGGCCCTTTATCAAATTGTACTGTAGTTTGGCAGAGATGGCAGGGAACATGTGGGATACATTCCTGCCAAATGTCTTGTAAGCAGGATGGAATATAAAAATTTGACTCCTGGAAATGCACTTTCAAGTTAATGACTTATAACATCAGGACCCCTTGTCCAATCTTTCTGAAATTTGCCAGGATTGGTATTCTTAGGAAGCTTTCCAGGTATTATACAAATTGGATGGAAGATAAAGAAGTTGTAGCCAGGAAGGTGTATGGAGCTTTTCTTAAAATCACAACATTCAATTGCTTATAAAATTGGTTCTCTTTGGGTGATTTCAGACGTGATGAGATCACGCTGAACCACGGTGAACCCCGCGGCGGGACCAAGGTGGCGTGAACGTCTGTTCGCGGCCGCCAGATGTTCACCACGCTGAACACCCGCGCGGGGCCAATTCCAACCACGCTTCCTGGGCTAGCCGAACCAATTCCCGTGGACGCGTGGTGAAAGATATCTCCACCCGTGATCAACGAAAAGTCACGTCTGGCTGCTCACCACGGCCCGGGATCACTGGCGGGATCCCGGGCCGTGGCGCGTTCGGCCGGACGCGGCAGCCTCATTGGCCCCGCCGCCCGCCCGTCTCCCCGGAGGGCGGGCGGCGGGAGCGTGGAGGGGGCGGGGCCGTGCTTCTGACTGGCACTGCATGTGCTGCTATTTATCTGAATAATGGTCTTCAAGTCAATTGCTTTTAAAATTGGGGCCCTTTATCAAATTGTACTGTAGTTTGGCAGAGATGGCAGGGCCAACGGGCCCCGTTACATCTGAAATCACCCTTTATCCAAACTTTCTGAACTGTGGTCCATGTAGTGCGCACCATTGGGGTTACAATCTCCTCAAGTTTCATCAGAATTAAATAAGAAACAAAAAGGTTATAGCCAGAAATACATTTTTTCAGTTTTTTTCCATTATTTCAAAAACTTAATTTCTTTTTTGCTTTTGTTTATGTTATTATTATGCTTCATTATCATTATTATAGTAACAAAAAAGAAAACAATTTTTCATTTTTATTTATCATAACAAAAATGAATTGCACACCTGATAGAAAAAATCATAACGTTCATATTCAAATCAAGGGTACTCTCACACCTTAAGACTGTGGGTGTTTTCAGATGTGACAGGGCAGCTCAGATTCCCCGCCGGGATCACGCCGGCATGGCCAACAGACGTGCCGGGGGATCCCAGTGGGGAATCGGGGAGGGGGGCAGGGTTGCATGGCGCAACGTGCAGCCGCATGGCCCTGCCCCCTCCATGCTCCCTCGCCGCCCACCCTCTGGGGAGACGGGCGGTGCCGCGGCCAATGCGGCCGCAGCGCCTGCCCAAAATGGCCACGGGCCATGATCCCCATCCAGATGTGACGGACCCCTTTATCCCCACCGGGAATCTCCTTCACCACGCGATCGGCGCCGGCCCCGCGGCTTCAGCCGATTTCGTGGTGAATGTGATTCCTGGCGGGGATTGAGTGTGGCGAACATCTGAGGGGGAACTTCCGGTTCCCCAACAGACGTTACGGGACCATTCCCCACCACAGGGTATTGACTGTGGTTAAGCGTGATCTCGTAACGTCTGAAAATACCCATAGTGTACAGTTCTGGTCATAACACCTCAAGTACACCTTCCATGCAAGAAGGTCAAAAGATTAAAAATTCCAGCTCCTATTGAGGTCAGTGGTTAAACTCTCATTGATTTCAATGGGAGCTGGATTGCACCGTAAGCTATTAGGACACCCAATGAAGTTAATAGACAGCAGTGTTTAAATAAACAAACAAACAAACAAACAAAACAACCATCCACCATTAAAGCCAATGGAAGTTTTGCCACTGACTTCAAAGAATGAAGGATTGGGTCACAAAAGTAGTACTTTTTTCACATGACACTCAATTAACCTGTATAGTTCATCACCATGTGATGTTGTGAATTCCAAAAGTACAACTGGTCTCCAAAAAGGAGTAGCAAAGTGGAGTGGAGCAGCCTGCAGTACCTTTAAGACCAGTGTGTCCTTCACTCTTAACCCCACACTCTTCTGTAGCTATAAAAGCAGGTGGCCCAGAAACTCAAGCAGTCTAGTGAAGGCTGTGAAAACAGAAGGATCTCTGGCAGACAGGCTTGTTCTGGGAGTAGGACTGAAATGAATATTCCTGGCAAATATATCTGACAATTTCACCTGCTTCTTATCTAGTCTGATGAAATGGATATGAACCATTATTAATTCCCACTTTATTGGATAGCTGCTTCAAGATTTTTCTGTGTGTGTGTGTGTGTGTGTGTGTGTGTGTGTGTGTGTGTGAGAGAGAGAGAGAGTAAAAACAGAAGTGATGGCTGAGCATCAGTAACCTGGCTGGATCAGGAAGCTGTGGACGCAGGCCAGGTTAGGTCGCAGAACAGACATGCTCACAGCTGGGGTCTGGGGAGGGTGGGAAGATGCACCAATGTGCAGTCGGCCCCACTCCTGCGCTGCACCCAGTGCTCCACCCCTCACCATGACAGGAAGTCATGGCAGCCAATGATAGCCAGCCATTGTGGACCAACCCAAACTGTGTCTGCTGGTGCAAATAGACATGATGGCTGGCTGTGGCCTGCTTTGGCACAGTCGGGAGGGCCTTACCCTGGGATGTGACTTCAGAGGTTTCCCAAGGTCAGAGACCGGGATAGCCACTGACACGGCCAGGGGAAATTCATGGCCAACACCTGACAGTGCGCCTTCACAGACGTGCAGGTGTGGTCTGGGGCCTCTGGGCCAAAGTATGACAAAGAGGGCTGATGTCATGTCTGTTTTTACCAAGAGAGAGAGAGAATGAGAGAATACCCTCTCATTTTGAAATTAAGCTGTCAGATAGGGGACATGGACATGTAGTAAGGAATAAATCCCAGGACTCCTGATGAAGCTGCCCCTAAACAGAACCACTAAGTCTATCAAATGGCTAGAGCAATAGTCAAGTGAGCAATATGCCAAGTTCTTCTCTGTGACTGAATTTTAAAAGGGGAAACCAGTAATTCTTCATATGGCTCAAGTGAAGAGCTGTGAAAAGGAAATTAGAAGGCCAAGGGTTCAAGTCTTGTCTGCTCAGGCTTTATCAAACACCAGATAATCTAGCATGCAGGGGGGAAAAGCCCTATATTATAGTAATTGTTTCTAAAAGGAAATGTCAATATGAAAGAAATCACAACATTAACATCACAAGATCCAAATTTGAACCCTGACCTATATCTAACACTGTTTCACAGTTCTACTACCAGAGCTACATGAGGAAGGGCTGTCTGATACTTTTAATTCAGCTTCCAGGAGAAGGACTCTGTATATTGCCCATAAAGCTACATAGCTGTGAGGTTGCCATACCAGCAGCAGCAGTCTGTCTGTCTGGGTAGCTAAGCTTTGCAGCTGTTATGCCAGGGGTTCTGGGTCCTAGTCTGTTTGGTACCATTGTGCCTCCTTTCTGTTAGTTTTTTTTAAAAAAAAATAAGGGATCTACACCAAGTTTCTAAATTCAGCACTGAATTGAAAAGGGTGAGATGCACAAGCTGATCAGTTTAATTTTTAAAAGAAGCTAACAGAGAGGAAGCACAAAGGGACTGGGCAGACTTGAACGCAGGAGCACAACGTGCATACACACATGCTTTTAAATCTGAAAATCCTAAAATGAATATCCAAACAAATACCATTTGGAGATGATGTTTTGCCAGCTATTCAGCACACTCTCTAGCTGGGGGTTGTCACAGCACTGAGAGTGGATCTAGAGTCCAGAATTCAAATGCATGTACTGGGCCAATCCAATCCCTCCTAAAGTGAGAGATTAGCCCAATTAGCTGTTAAGAGGCTAACCATTACAGGTTGGAAAATAAGCAACCAGGGCCTGGTCACTTTAGGAGATAGGCTACTGGTCTAAATGGACCATTGGTATCATCCAGGAAGGAAGTTCTTGTTCTTTATGTTACTGGCATTTAATAGGCTTTATCTTTGCTGCAATATAAAGAATTATAAAGGGAAACCCAGTAGGTTGCTGTCTTTTTAGGGCCAAGTCTACACAAGCAGAGTCTAATGTGCAGTCTGTCAAGCCACGGCATTAGTGACTTATTAAAGGAGGAGTTAATTGCTGAACATTGACTTTGGAGTTACTCCATAACAGCAGTATCTGTGGAACAGTTGTTCAGTAATACCCAGCATTAATGAGATGCTAATGATCCAGTTTGCCTAGGAGCTCAGCTTACTTCTTGTTAGCTTCCATTTGTCTTAACATGGCCTTAGTGGTGAAAAGGAGAGAGCAGAAGCACATCAGATATTAGTTCTTGTGGTATTTCATACTTCAGATGTTTCTGATATGCACAATCACATTTCAAAAATAAATAAAAATAAGAATATTCGTTGTCCCCACATCAAGTGAAGGAAGAACAGAACACAGATACGCGTTTAGACGGCTCCAACCCTTTATCAAGACACAATGCCAGTCTGATTTTCAGAGAAACCTCA
This sequence comes from Sphenodon punctatus, assembly GCA_003113815.1. Lineage (NCBI taxonomy): Eukaryota > Metazoa > Chordata > Lepidosauria > Sphenodontia > Sphenodontidae > Sphenodon > Sphenodon punctatus. The sequence goes on along the minus strand of QEPC01013194.1, from coordinate 5,710,043 downwards.
GGTTCTCTGCACTTAGGAGTGTGCACTTCATTTTCGTTATTTCAATAACGAAAACGTAATTTTCATTTTTATTACAATAACGAACATGAAAACAATAATAGTGAAATCAATAACGAAATTTTGTTTTTCATTATTGGTGTCAATATTGGTATTGGTATCGCATGAAACGTTTGATTTAATTTCATTTTCGGCAGCGTGCGTGTGTGTAGGGCTGGGGGGGTATAATGAGATGCAGTCTGCTGGCACTTCTGCCACTGGCACTTCTATCACTAACACACACACACACACACTGATGAAAACGGAAACAAAAACAAAAACAAAATTTTTGTTACATTGATAATAAAACATTGATAATAAACATTGATAATAAAAAGTGAAATTTCATTATTGATGAAAATTAATAACAACAGTTTTTAACAATGAAAAAGAAAAACAAAAACAAATAATGACATGGGTCCTTGGTGCACACCTCTAGAAACTACCAATTTGGACTGAGGAGGGGTAGGGAGGATTGTCCAAGGTAATTGTCCTTGGGCTCCAACCCCTTTTTGGGCTCCAATCTGCCACCCCAGGACCACCACTCCTGGGGACCTGCACATCCTCCTAATAGGGTCCTGAGGAAGGAAAGATGGTCCTGACACTGCCTGGGACCACTTGTATTCTGCAAGGAAGTGCTTCTTCCATCCAGCTCCCCAGAGGGATCAAGCTGCAGGAAATCCATGCCCTCAGAGGCTGACCCTGTTTCCTCACTTCCTGAGGAGATGCATCAATTCCTGTGTTTTTATATTATACATATATATATTGTGACAAGCAACGTATGCTAATCCAATTAATTAATTAACACTGCCTGGGGTTAAGTACGCCCTTGTTTACCCAACCAGCATTTGACAGGACAAAGGCTATGGGGAAAATTCCTTTCAGGCTCAAAATTTACTTGGTGATCAGCATTAGCCCATACTACCAGTCCAGGTGGGTCAGTGCTTACTCTCTGCCTGCTCCCTGCCTAACACAAACCTGTCCCGGGTGTATAATGCTGGGAGGAGACCTCTTCTTGTGAAGGTTCCTTCCAACTAAACTGCTGTATGGGTCCAGTGGATTAAATTCCAAACTCACTGCTCCTACCAAGCAGTCTCCTTCCATTCACCTGTGCCTCCCACTGTTATTGCCATAAGGGAGTGGGGACAAACTGTCCTCTCCACCTAGGACAGAGTGGGGGAAGGGAGCATTCTATGTCCTGATAGATATTATATTTTAATCTTTATGCAAAAATCAGCCCTTAGGGAAGATGCTCTTGTGAAAATCTAAGGCTCCACTACAGTAAAGAAACCTATGAAGATGAACCATTTGTGATGTCTTGTGTTGATTCCTAACTTTCATGACCCAATTCAGTTTTTTGTGATTTACAAAAACAACAAAAATGCTTCTTTCAAATATGTTTGTTATTTAAGAAGATGTGAAACAAGCACCCTCTGCTACTTTTTTGTAATTTTTCAGTGTTTAGCTGTTCATAAATGGATATAATTTAATCTGAAAGACTTGAAGACAGCTTAAACTGCTATATGGATAAACATTCATGGGAAAAACTTTTATTTTTGGTTTATGTTGGGAACCAATATTTGTCTAGACACATGTGTGGGTGGGTGTGCAGACACATACATACACATTTTTTATTAGAACCCTTTTTGTCAGCAGCACAGGAGCACAGCAATTGTCCCCTCAGGTTTCTCAAAATGATCGTTTTCTAGGAGAATACATTTAGGCAGCGTACTACAAATGGCTTTCATTTCTGTAATGCAAAAATGGTTATTTAATGATAATGAAAGGCTGAGTGGATTTTGCCCAGGGGCTATGGCTCATCAGCATAAAGGTTGCTTTTCGTTAGGGTGTCATTATAGTCGCTGACCTTTAGCATTTGTTTTCATAATTTCCCTACCCTGCTAATTTACATGATATTAAGGAATTAAAAAATGGTTATTTCCATCAGAATACAGTATTTATTTCTTTGGTGGGAGAACTCGTTCATTTTTGTTGTTGTTGTTTGTGCATGATATGTGCATTTCTTATGTTTGAAGAACTGTCATGGCCAAGGGTTTCTCCAACCCAGAGATTGAGATGTGAGTAATAAGCAGTCCCTAGTACCACAAAAGTAACACACTGCATGGCATTAGCTATGTTCCTCAGGATGTAAGGAATAGGTGATACCTCCAGCTCTCTGGTTGAGAATTTTTGTAAATGTATTCAACTACTAGAACAATCGGCTAGATTAATAATCTTAACTATGCACAAGGAAAGGAAAAGCTCCAGGTTAAAGGAGCTCTTTGTAATGAGAAAATGCCTTAGCACAAGGCTGTGGAACCTAAGGTCCTGGGGGGCAAATGTGGTTTACGTGTTTCTGGATCTGGCCATTGGATCCAGTTCCTACCTTCAACCGCTGAAAAACTGAGTTCAGGGTAAGGGAGAAAAGATGAGCGAATGGACACCAGGATAGGGGACAGATCCATGGCACAAATCCGTGATCTTAGCCCTCCTTTTCTTGAGTACACCTCATAAGCACTCCCACTCCAACTTGTATGTAGCCCTCGGCGCTTGTATTCATTTCAAAGTGACCCCCAGGACAGAAAACTTTCCTGTCTCTGCTTTAGCAGTCTTCATACTGAAGACTGACTTTTGGGAAGTATAAAAAGCAGTCACTCTGTGAAAATGAAGGAGGAAGCAGCATAAGGAATGGAGGAAAGAAGGGAGAAGGCTAGGTAAGGGCAAAACATTCAATGGTCTGTCTGCAGTTACTCTGTAACTGGATATACATTAGAAAAAATATTTATTTATTTATTTAACTAAATTTATATTCTGCCCTTCCTGCCAAGGCAGCTCGGGGCGGCTAACAAGTCATAAAAAATACAATAAAATATAATAAAAAATATAAACATAAATATAAACACATCATAAAACATTCTATCCATATCCCGAGCTGTTCGCAGGAGGGGCGGGGTAAAAATTTATAAAATAAAATAAAAATAAACTATGGAGACTGTCATAAAACATATCAAATCAAGCCCAACCCACTCGAGCCCAAACCCTTCACCTATCTCCCTCACCAAACACCTGCTGCAACAGCCAGGTCTTTCATTTATTTATTTGTTTTAAAAATTTCTAACTTGCCCCTTCTGCCATAGGCAGCTCGGGGCAGCTTACAATCCATAAAATCACAATCATTAAAACAACATATAAAGGAGGAAAAAGACCCACCCCAATGCATTCCCCCACCCCATCACCCATCTCCCCCACCAAATGCCTGGCAGAACAGCCAGGTCTTACAACTTTTCCAAAAAGAGAGAAGGTCCGGAGCCAAACAGGCCCCAACCAGAAAGGAGTTCCACAGCCATGGTGCGGCCACTGAGAATGCCCACCCCTGCATGGCTCCCCGGAAGACTTGGGGGATCTTGAGCAGGGCATCCCCGGATGACCGCAGGGTCCGCTCCAGAACCAGGGGGGTGATCCCACAGATCGGTAAGGCCTAGGCCATTTAGGACTTTATAGGCCAAAACCAACACCTTGAATCGGGCCCAGAAAACTACCAGCACCCAGTGCAGAGAACGGAGCACTGGTGTAATGTGCTCCCGGTGGCTCAAGCCTACCAACAGGTGAGCCGCCGCATTCTGAACAAGCTGCAGTTTCTGAGTCATCACCATGGGTAGCCCCATGTAGAGCGTGTTACAGTAGTCTAATGTAGAGGTGATGAAAGCATGGATTATGGTGGTGAGGTCCGAGTCCGAAACATACAATCAATGACACGGGCCAACATCCCAATCACCTTGCCAACGAGAATCACCTCAATCTTGTCAGGATTCCGTATCAGCTGATTAGCCCTCATCTGGTCCCACACAGCCGCCAGACACCGAGTAAGCAGCGAGACTGCCAGGCATGGGTTGGTTGAAAAAGAGAGGTACAGCTGAGTGTCATCAGCACTCAGTGTCATCACAGCATACTGATGACACTGCATGCCGAACCTCCTGATCACATTGCCAAGTGGCTGCATGTATACGATGAGCAGGAGAGGGGACAAAACAGAAACCCGTGGAACTCCACACAAGAGGTCTCAGTATGATGAAAAATATTCCCCGAGCACCACTCGCTGAGTTCTTCCTCTCAGGAAGGAGCGGAACCATTCAAGAACAGTCCCGCCCACCCCTGCATGATCCCACAGGTGCGTCACCAACATCTCGTGGTCAACAGTATCAAATGCAGCTGATAGATCTAATAGAACCAAAAGGGTCGCCCAACCCCGGTCCAAATCCCAGCACAGATCATCCACCAAAGTGACAAGCGCAGTCTCTGTGCCATATCTCGGATGAAAGCCTGACTGAGAGGGATCAAAAAAACCAGCACAAGGGGTTTCCCCTGGATCAAGAGGCCCCTGGATCTGACAGGCCACTATTCATTCAATAACCTTCCCTAAAAAGGGAAGGTTAGAGACAGGCCAATAGCTGGCAAGGGAGTCAACGTCAAGCGATGGTTTCTTGAGTCAAGTGATGGTTTCATTGTCTCAGTAAAGAGGAGAGGTCCAGGGCCACCCGGGCCTCTGCTGTGTGTGTGTGTGTGTGTTCCACAGCTGCAACACAGCCACTGAGAACACTCTTTCCATAGTTGTCCCCTGGAGAACCCGGGGGACTTTGAGAAAGGTGCCCCTGGCTGACTGCAGGGGACAATCCAGAGCCCGGGGGAGTAAGGTGGTCCTGCAGATAGGTAGGGTCCAGACTGTGTAGGGCTTTATAGGTAAGCATCAGCACCCTGATGACATCGGGCATTGGTCCCAGAAGACTGTAGGCAGCCAGTGCAGAGAACTGAGCACTGGTGTAATGTGCTCCCGGTGGCCCATCCCAGTCAAGAGACATGCCGCCACATTCTGCACCAGCTGCAGTCTCTGAACTGTTACCATGGGTAGCCCCACATAAAGCACGTTACAATAGTCCAGTCTTGAGGTGATGAAAGCATGGATGATGGTGGCCAGATCAAAGTCTGAGACATACGGCCAAAGCTGCCGCACCAGATGTAATTAGTGAAATGCAAACCTCACCACAGCCCCAACCTGGACACCCAATACAGCTTAAGTAGTCAGTCAGTCCCTCTTAGAACAAATTTCAAAGGTAGTTGTTTTGTAGAGGTTTCCAAAATAGCATCTACAACATCTTTTGCTTTAACTAAAAGTGTACCGCAGTATGTTAGTTTAATCCTTTTGTTCTGGACATTCACCAGCAAATATATTGATAAAATCTTGAACAATAATACCTTTCAAGTTCAATTTTAATATAACTACTGGAGTTTCATGATTTGATATAACTTAACTATCTATGAGTAATCAGGATAGAATTACATTTGAGATACCTGCTGGTCTCTGGATAGCATGGGAAGTGAGCTGCCCTGCAGGGATCAGTTCTCAGCTATAGCTGAATGCATTTTAGAATACATTACACTGTATGATGTGTCTTGACATAATGCAACATGCTGCTTTCTCAGACATAGCCAAGGAAAGCAGGCGATTCACTTATTTATTTGAAATAATGGTTTATATTCCCAATGCCTCAAGACAGTACTAATTTCACTACCTGTTCCACAGGAAGAACAAGAAAAAATCAGTTTAAGTTGCAGGAAAGCAAATTTAAGTTAAATATTAGTGAAATCTCCTACCTATGTATGCATATTTGAACTATGGACAACACCAAGTACTGCTGTACTTTCTTTATCTGACCCCTCCAGCCAGAAATGGCCCAATGCTTAATTGACACTAATGATGAAAAACTCTGGAGCCAATTTATACGATTAATCCTGAATTGACAACTTATAACATATGAAAAATTATGCAAATTAGTATTTGTCTATTTCCTCTCTGGGATAATTGATAACTCTAGTTCATTACTTGTGAGCTAAACCAAATAAGTTAGTTACGTACTAATACAATGTCCACCCCTGTTTTTACTTTTGTTCTTGTTGACCTTATTTTCACTTAAATGTACAGCCACCTTTCATTATAAACAGAGGACTGCTGAAGCCCCGATTTTGACGAAACCGCTTGAGCTACCTTTCTGAAAATTAAACCATGGCTGTAAGTTGTGAGGACCATCATACACACAAAGTTTGAAAAATATCCATCAGGAAAATAAAAAGTTATTGCTGCTTAAACGTTAATTGCTTGTGTTCAAAATCCATACTGGCCTCGTGTATTTGAATCATCAATATCTCCTCCCCCTGGAGGAGTTGAGCCCCCAAACTTCACAGGCTTCGAGAATGGGATCAATAACAAGTGCTTCTAAAATATTATACTGATTGATGTAGCCAAACCCGAGTTATTATTGATAAAACCTCCGTTCTGCTGGTTCGCGCATGCGCACTTGAGCTCCTCTCTCCTGTCGGCGAGCAGGGAAGCAGCTGCGTCCCTACTGGCCTCGTGTAGTTGAATCATCAATATCTCCTCCCCCTGGAGGAGTTGAGCCCCCAAACTTCACAGGCTTCAAGAATGGGATCAATAACAACTGCTTCTAAAATATTATCCTGATTGATGCAGCCAAACCCGAGTTATTATTGAAAACTTGCAAACTTTTGGCTCTGTACTTTTAAAAGTCTGTAACTTTTCAAAAGTTTCAGACTTTTCACTCCTATGAAAAGTTGCAGACTTTTGTGAGTCAAAACTCTGCAACTTTTCAGACCAACTTAAATGTGTGCACCTTTACAACAGTTACAGACTTTTCACTGGGTATGAAAACTTGCAAACTTTTGGGTCCGTACTTTTAAAGTCACTTTTGACTCCATACTTTTAAAAGTCTGCAACTTTTGAAAAGTTGCGGACTTTTCACTCCTATGAAAAGTTGCAGACTTTTCATACTCAAAAGTCTGCAACTTTTCAGAGCAAGTGAAATGTCTGCACCTTTACAAAAGTTACAGACTTTTCACTGGGTATGAAAACTTGCAAACTTTTGGCTCCGTACTTTTAAAGTCACTTTTGGCTCCGTACTTTTAAAGTCACTTTTGACTCCGTACTTTTAAAAGTCTGCAACTTTTCAAAAGTTGCGGACTTTTCACTCCTATGCAAAGTTGCAGACTTTTCACTCCTATGCAAAGTTGCAGACTTTTCATAAACTGAAAAGTACTGTCAAAAGTCTGCAACTTTTCATACTGAGTGAAAAGTCTGCAAGTTGTCAAAAGTTACAAACTTTTCACTTGGTATTAAAACTTACAAACATTTTACTCCGTACTTTTAAAGTCACTTTTGACTCTGTACTTTTAAAAGTCTGCAACTTTTCAAAAGGTGCAGACTTTTCATATGGAGTCAAAAGTAGGGAGTGAGGCCGGGTTGGGGGTTAATATACATGAAACTGACTACAGCATGAAGTCTTTGTGACAGAGCTGGCTCCTGATAAAAGTTACGTGATTTTAAAAAGCAGAGTCACATAACTTTCCTTACGCTGTTACTCCCGGGCTCCCCCTTTCCCCGACCGCTATGGCAGGCTTGGCAGCTTATGGAGGAGGGGATGTGGGGAGAGGAAGTACGCCGGTCCCCCGGCCCTCTCCCCCCTCACTGGCCTGGTACTGCAAGTTCTGCTGCCCCCACTAGGGACACTGGGGCTACCGACATGTTTCTTGTCTGTGTATGCTAGGACTACATTTCCCATCATACCCAGACAGGAACAGCAAGATGGTGGCGGGCCCCCATGTGTCCTTCACTGTTGCGGGACCTTTTGAAAAACTCTACAGTCCCTCCTAAACCTCCTGTGATGCTGCAAGTGGCAGTCACATTGTTGGTGAGAACAATGAGAGTGTGTGTGTGTGTGCGCGCTTTTGTGTGTGAGGGACAACAGTGCATATGTGTTTGTGATAGAGGGGAGGGGAGAAGAGTCTGCGTGCGTTCGTGTTTGTGAGAGTGAGAGAGAAAAGTGGACACGTGTGTGTTTATGAGAGAGTGGAGGAGAGAAGAGTCTGCGTCTGTGTGTTTGCCTAGCGGGGGAGGGAAGTGCGAGGGTGGGCACCCGGGGAACTGAAATGCAGAGGGGTGGGTGTCTGTGGGGGGGGCCAGGTGGTTGGCACGGGGGGCACTCCCTTAGTTCTCCCCCCGCCCCCCTGCCCACTAGCCAGTGCCCCCCTTGTACGTTAGTTCTCCCCCCCGCCCCCCCCACAGACACCCACCCCCACAGACACCCCCACATCCCCCCCACACAGACACCCCACCCCTACATCTCCCCACACACACACACACACACACACACACTCATCCCCCAACAGATGCCCACACAGACACGAACAAACACCCCACACCTGCCCCCCCAACGCCCACCACTAGCTCCCACCACCCCTTGCAACATCCCGTGCACTGACCTGACCCCCCAAACCCTGCCCCTAGCTCCTGCCCCCCCACAACATCCCAAGCCACCTCCCAAAAAACCAAGAAATTCACTAAAGCAAAAAACTTAACAGTTTAAAAATACACTTAAATGTACAACAGCTTTCTTAAAATACACACAAAAACACAATTCAGTACAATTACAGTTCAAAACACCTTCCACTCCATGCATTGCAACAAAACATAAACGCCAAAAAACATAGAAATTAATTCACAATTAGAGCAATATTTAATATTTTATCAACATACATTTAATATATATACTAAATTCCTTACCATACATACGTCGTTTTTATCAATAACTAAACGTGCACATTTTACAATTATGAAACTAATTTATTATCATAATTTGACAAGGAACAATTGTGTCAGACTAATTTAAGTCTGTTATTTACATGTATACAAATTGTGTACAGTTCATACAATGAAGTAAACAATGTGAGTGTAGACATACAGTTGGTTGTACACAATGAAGTTATGTAGAAACAGACTTAAATTAGTCTGACACAATTGTTCCTTGTCAAATTATGATAATAAATTAGTTTCATAATTGTAAAATGTGCACGTTTAGTTATTGATAAAAACGACGTATGTATGGTAAGGAATTTAGTATATATATTAAATGTATGTTGATAAAATATTAAATATTGCTCTAATTGTGAATTAATTTCTATGTTTTTTGGCGTTTATGTTTTGTTGCAATGCATGGAGTGGAAGGTGTTTTGAACTGTAATTGTACTGAATTGTGTTTTTGTGTGTATTTTAAGAAAGCTGTTGTACATTTAAGTGTATTTTTAAACTGTTAAGTTTTTGCTTTAGTGAATTTACTATTGTTTTTAGCACCTAAATATCTAATTTGTAAATAAAATTTAAAATTGCTATTTTCTAATTCTGTAAGATATTTTAAAATAAAAATGGTAATTTTCTAATTCTGTAGGATGTCTGGGGAAAAGATGAAATTTTTATATGAGCTCATTTGCATGCTAGTATGAAGAATGCTGGGATTGGACTAGATGACTCTTGATATCCCTTCCATCCTAAAGTCCTATGAATGCTCTTAAAATGTTCCAGCAATCCTAGCCTTAGGAGTAGGCAATCAGTGCTGGGAAATTTCAGATGTTGCTTAATTCTGGGGGCTGTATAACTGCTGCCAAATTTTTGTAGTCTCCACCAAAACATCAGTGGAAGAGATGTTTTGCTGCCTTCTGTCCCAGACTGGCTGTTATTCAGCTACCTGTCAGGTGTCCGAATGCCTGAGCTCCAGATGAAGTAAGAAACTTTGGATGCACATTTCTGAGTGCATGTATTTTTCTCCCATAGCTCAGTTTTATGAACAGTCACAGAATATCACTTTTACATAAAGGCTCAGTTTTCAGCAAAGTTGGTGTGAACAGATCAGTATGCTTTCTGAGTGAATTTTTCTCCAATTACCATTCACACATCAGAGAAAGAAAAGAATGAACTATTTCAAACAGAGAATCTTTAATTCTATTTAGATGATAGGTTATCCCACCACAGTGAGTTGATTGTTCATTCTTGCACATGTGAAAACAGGTACTTTTTGATGTTGAAACATCGGAAATCCGGCTAAGAAGAAAAAAACATCTAAAGAGTTAGAGTGAATCCATTACAATGAGTTCATTTAATATTGCTTTTGAAACATGTACAATATTATGATGACAGACTTTAATTTATTACAATTATCTTCTCTTCACTTAGATTTATGAACTGTGGGCTGAAATAATCAGCCCTTTTGCTCTCCTTAGATTTCTTAGAACATATTTTCATGGGTATAGTAGAAAATCATCTCTTTGCAGCCATCCCACATACTAATTAGAACATCTATTTTTATTATAAGGAAAAGACATTAAGAAACAATTAAGGGAAGCATCCTACCTTACATAGATCTATTGTGACTGAAAGTGTTGATTTTCAAATAAAATATATATTTCAACCAAGGTAAATATAATTCAAATTATGAGGTTCTTACTAGAGGTGTGTATTTCATTTTCATTTGACTTTGTAACTAAATGAAAGTGCTTCAGATCATTTTAGTTATGAAGTCAAATAAAAACAAAGTTAAATGCAAATGAAAACGCCATTGAAATTTTCTTTTCGTTTGCCTCCACTCTTAACAGTCCACTATATAGGATTGACAGCAAAGCAGTGAGAACAGCAAGTGGCAACTCTCTGGGGAAGGCAGAGGGGAGGGTGAGAGAAGGCAGGAGACATGGAAGATTGACATCTCTGCTTGCCATTTAGCATTGGAAACACATCAGGGAGCACCATGACAGACACAGAGATTCTCTGGGATAGGTCTTTTGTCAGCATTGCCAGCAACGTGGCACTAGCCAATCTGGGAGGCCAAGGGAACTAGGAGGCTTCGGATTGACCCCTCTAGTTAAGGAGGAGAAGAAAAAGGGAAGTTTACTAGAATTACCAGAGGAAGGGGCCAGTCCAAAGCTCTGTTCAGGCAGCCCCCAGACACTGTGTGCTTGCCTGGCTCCCCGCCAGCTGCTGAGCTCAGGGAGAAGGCTTATTTAAGAGTCAGGTGAGCAGCACCTGAGAACTGTCTGTGCAAGGCTTCAGCTCAGCCCCTTTTTCTGGTAATTCTGTAAGCTCCTCTTCTCCTTTCCCTCCTCTCTTAAATAAGAGGAGGGTGGCAGCTGAGGGTGCTGTTCCCAATGGAGGGGTTGAACTCAGTCTGAGATGGATCCAAGCAGACCAGGAAGGCTGCAGATCTGAAGCCCTGAACAGGCAACTCTTAGACGCTGTGGCCAAGAACCCTGATTCTCATTGAGAAAGGAAAATTTGGAGTCTTACCAGGATGAATTTTCCTTCTTGTCTGTGAGTCAGGCAGGCAGCCTGCCTGCTGGGTCTTGCTTCTCTCCTGAGAGTTGGGGAGAATCAAAGCCTTGATTGGCAACCCACGCCTGGGGGAGGAGCCACCCAGGCTGTAGCTGCCCCAGAACTGTGACTGTCAACCTCTGTAAGCGTAATTGTAACATACTACCATAAACAAGTTAACCTGACCAGTGTTTGTTGTATAGGAAACCCCCCTGAATGAGGGAGGAACAACCAAGAACAAAAAACGAAGCTGACAACTGAAAAGAAAGGAGAGGAAGATTCTACCCTCCCTTCTAAACTAGCTGAAATCCACTGTCGTTTTATAACTGACAGCCCAGACAAGGCCTGACTAGGCATAAAGAACTGGGCAGGTTGGACTGCCTGCCTGACTCACAGACAAGAAGGAAAATTCACCCAGGTAAGACTCCAAATTTTCCTTTCTCTGTCTGTGAGATCAGGAAGGCAGTCCGTTCCACAAACAGTAACCTCCCAAAAAAACAAACAACCACCCCAAAAACACGGGTGGAATTATCATTTGATTAACTCCAAACCCTAGCCGTACCTGAGCTGAAAAGATTATGTCAGCACCATCTGCAGAATCCTGCGACCAAAGGCTTCCTGGGCTGAGGTCCACTTATGAATACTGTAGTGTCGAGTAAAGGTATGCATGGCAGACCAACAGGCTGCATTGCAGATGTCAGAAATCGAAGCCCCCTGGAACAGCATCGTGTTCGTAGCTGCGCTCCACAGGGAGTGTGCCGTGATACCTGTGGGAACTTGAAGACCGCAGAAGAGTAAGCCAGTTTGATGCACGCTCTAAGCCATCTGTCAAAGGTAGTACTGGAGGCCTTCCGAACTCTCTGCCCTTTCCTAAAACCTATAAAAAGGGAAGAATCTACCCTAAACTCGCTGGTCCTAGCATCTGTCTGATCTTTGCACACCAAGGCCTCCTCTTTGCACACCAAGCCCGGCCAATGCGGGGCTATCAGAATCATTTCTACTTGTAAGCTCTGAATCCTGTTGAGGACCAGGGGCAGTAACGGGAACGGTGGGAAGGCATAGAGAAGCTGCTGACAGGGCCAATAATGCGCCAGGGCATCTACCCCAACTGCAGTCAGATCTCTGAACCGTGAGATGTGACAATGCACCTTGTAGTTGTTGGAGTTGGCAAACAGGTCTAATGATGGTAGGCTCCACCTGCAGACGATCTTCTTGAACACTTCTTTGTTGAGTGACCACTCTGTGCGGTCTAGCGTCTGGCGACTGAGCCAATCCACTTAATCGTTTTCCTCACCCTTCACACGTATTACCCTCAGTGACAAGAGATTGCTCTCTGCCCACCCCAGGAGGATTTGAACCAGATGCAGTCTCTGAACTGTTACCATGTAGTTCTTTTGACCTGGTCCCTCCTTGCTGATTAACACAGGAAATGGCTGTCATGCTGTCTGTGTGTACAAGGATATGCTGACCTTTGACCAGTGAGAGGAAATGTTTCAGTTCTAAGTGTATAGCATGTAGCTCCAGCCAATTGATATGACAATTTCTCTCCAACCTGTTCCACCTGCCCTGGGCTGCTACTCCTTCGCAGTGTGCTCTCCGACCGAGGAGACTGGCATCAGTGGTGATCAGGATCCTGAATGGTTCTTGGATGGGCACTCCCATGGAGAAGCATGTTGGGCTCAACCACCAGAATAGAGATTCCTTGACAAACTCTGGCACCTGTACCAGCAGGTTGTGTCTGGCTGCTATGTGTTTCTGCCAACTGAGAAGGAAGAGATGTAAATGGCCTCAGATGGAGGTGGACCCAAGGGACTGTGTTAAGGCAGGAGACCATCAAGCCTAGGCTGCTTGCTAGTGTCATTAGGGGAACTCTGTTGTTGTGCAGGAGGAACCTGACGGCTTCTTGCATCTTCTGCTGCCTGTCCTGCGAGAGGAAGACCTTGTCCTAGGCTGTGTCCATCTTTACCCCAGATGTAAGAGCTGTTGGGAAGGCTCTAATGAGCTCTTCTCCCAATTCACCATGAAGCTGTGGCTTTGGACACCATCTATTGCTCTCTGAGTGCTCCTCTGACACTCCAAACGGGACCTGGCTCACACCAGGATGTCATCCAGGTAGGAAAAATTTCCTAAACCTTATTCCCTGAGACTTGCCACTAGGATGACCAGCATCTTTGTAAACACACTGGGAAACAAGGCAAGACCGAAAGGAAGTGCGACATACTGAAAGTGCCTATGGCTGTAGGCAAAGCACAGGTACTTGTGGTGTTTGGGCCGTACTGGGATATGTAAGTAGGTGCCTCAAAGATCGATGGAGGCTAGAAAGTTGCCAGGTTGAAGAGTCAGTGTAATTGAGTGCAGTGTCTCCATTCGGAACTTTCTTGGCCTGAGGAAGCAATTGACACCCTTCAGATCGAGATGCCCAGGAAATTCCCATTTTTCTTTGGTACTGTGAAGAAAATGGAGTATGTACCACAGAACCTCTGAGTCACTGGAACAAGCTCTATCGCCCCTAACTGGAGTAGATGATTTATGGCCGTAAGCATCGTAGCATGTTTGGCTGGACAATGTGACTCTGGAATCACCTTGAAAACAGGGTTGGGATAAGTCAGGAACTCCACTGAATAGTTCTTTGCTATAGTCTCCCTCACCCATTGATTGGTGGATGTAGCGTGCCAGGCGTGGTGGGACTGCCTGAGATTCCCCCTGATAGGTGGGAGAGACGACGTGTTCCTGGAGTTTGGAGACTCCTGCTGCAGGAGACTTGTCCAGTCAACCTAGAGGTCTGGGCCCCTGCACCGAAGGCTTGTTGTTTCTCTGCCATTGGGATCTGTTTTATCCATATCCCCCGTGATGGGGAGTTGGAAGAAAAGGCTGGTTGTTTGGGTGAAAAGTCTTCCTTCTGAAGTCCTTCTTCTGTGTATTAACAGGCAGCCCCTTCTCTTTTTTTCAGGTTCCTTTGTCATCGCCTTGTCCATTGGCTACCCAAACAGCTTGTCCCGTGCATACGGTGCTGCTGTCAGAGCCATTTTTGCTTGGTAGTCAGACTTCCAGGGTCTCAACCATACCATCTGCGAGGCTGCCACACTGCTTGCCATTGCTTTGGCTGAGAACTGGGCCATGTCCAGGGTGGCATCTGAGATGAAAAATTCTGTGACAGATAATTTATTTAGCCCTTCTTTGAGCTTCTTACTAGGAGCCAGGGAGTTCAAATCCTTGACCCATAATGCTATGGCTCTGGAGAATGTAGACACTGTGGCTGCCACTCTACATGAGGCTGAGGCAGCTTCAAAGTTTCTTCTGAGAAAGGATTCTACCTTACTGTCCAATGGATCCTTCGGAGACTCTTCTCCATCAGTTGGAAGGACCAATGCCTTGCTAAGTCAGAGTCTCCAGCATCCAACTTGGGGAGATGGAATGGAACTTCCTGAGATTCAGGGAGAGAGTAAAAAGTCTTGGCCAGAGATGACAAGGCTTTTTGTTTAGCTGGTTGTAGCCATTCAGCCTTGATTAATTTCAGGTACAGAGGAGGTAAGGGTAAACAAGACTCTACAGGTAGGTCTTGGGGCAAACAAGGCCAGCATCTCCTGCCCGCTTTTCCTCCTCTGGAAGCGGCAGGGGAGGGGCCGGAGTTACCAGGCCAATCCGCATTGCCACCTTCCTGGAAAGTCTCACATAAAGCTCTGGATGAAAGATTCAAGCCCCGGCCATTGCCACAAGGTCACCAGCCTCTTTCTCAGAAAGCTCCCCATCCTTCTTAGGTTCCTCCCCATGCGACATAGAATGGGATAGAGCCATGCCCTGAGAAACCCTGTCTGGATCTGGGGAGGAGTAGCAGGATCTGTGGGACCAAGGCAATAAAGGCCTAGCAGAGGCCAAATTTTCTGTGGCCAGGATCCCTTCCATGGAGCCCTGTCTCGCTACAGGTGAGGAAGGCTGCACTCCCTTCTCTAAAAGTTGAGAGACTCCCCCTGGACACTGGGTCAATAACTGATGCCCAGCCACACCAAAACAGCGGGAGAGAGGCCAACCCCTTGGGTGCCAGGGCCTGGAGGGTGGGGAAAATCCCTGCTTCTAGGTGAAAAAGGCCTTGGGCCTGTCCCAATTCTTTGAGGAGAGCGGGAAAACTGCTCTCTGGAGTAGCACTCCCTGGAGAGCAGGGAACACCCCATCTATGTCTGCTTGGTGAGCGGGAAACAAATCCCCCCCCATGGCCCGAGGAGGAGGAGCTGCTTCTGTGCCTCCGTCAGTGGGGGGGGGGGCTGGGCCTGGGGGATTCTGTGCCTGTGATGCTGGGAGTACGACCAGGAGTGAGAGCTCTGGTGCCTTCAGCTAGACTCCCTGCTGTGGCAGTGGGAGGCACCAAAAGAGGAGGGGGAGTTGGAGGGGGAGCCCCGTGAGCAGGCATGCAAGCCCACAGGGTGGGAAACAGTCACCCCTCGCAATGCTGAGTCCTCTCCACTCTCCTGTTGTACTGCTTGCTCAGCCATCCCTCTCGGGGAGACTTGGCGGGATGCTGGGTACCCAGATGTTCCCCCTTGGGGAGTCCGGACTGGGCCTCTTGAACCTGGGCCACGTACCCCCATTTTTGAGGAGGCCCGGCCTGTGGGGAAGCTCCCCATTGTGCCCATTTATTTATTTATTTATTTATTATTAAAACTTATATGCCACCCCCTCCTGCTACAAGCATCTCAGGGCGGCTAACAACATTTTAAAACACATAACTAAAAATAAAATTAAAACAACCTAAAACCCCAAGTTTAAAATAGCCCATACCCAAACCTTCCCTAACCCAACCCAGCCCACCGCACACTACCTGTCTCCCCCACCCCTACCCCCTTCCCCTTCAGCCATGCGGCCAGACAACAAAACATTGGGCTCCAAAGTCCCTATGGACTGTGCAAGGAAAAGCCCCTGAAGTAATTGGCCCCATGCTCACCTCCCTTCGAGGGTAGTTCATGGGAGGGGGGGAAGGGCTTCTCCTCCTCTTAGAGTTCTAGCCCCTAACTAGACTAGACTGAAACTGAAACTGAAAGAAAGACCTAAGCTCTCCTAGAGACAGAGAGCCCTCCAGATTCTGACCTAACCCCTAGAAAGCAGGAACAGATCTGGGACGGCTACAGCCAGGGTGGCTCCACCCCCATGCATGGGCTTCCAATCAAGGCTTGATCCTGCCCAACTCTCAGGAGAGGAGCAACACTCAGCAGATGAACTGCCTACGTGATCTCACAGACAGAGAAACAAGAGAATGCGAGGATTGAGTTTCAGCCCTAGGCCTGGTCACTCTATTTAACAGTTAAAAGTTATAGTTTGTGGACAGGAAAGTGTCAGAGAGCCAAATTAAAACTGCTGTTTAAACAAATGAAAGATGTGCAAGTGATTCCCATTGAAAAGCATGGACAATGAATGTAATAATGAAAATGAAATCAAAACAAAAATGAAAACTAATACATATGTAGAAATTGAAAATGAAAACAAATACAAAAACAGTCCCTTCTGCATACCTATCATTCTTACTTGTGCAGAACGTGGTTGCCCACCTCCTTATGGGGACTGGGTGCTGGGAGCACATAACACCAGTGCTCCGTGCGTTGCGCTGGCTGCCTATAGTCTTCCGAGCTTGATTCAAGGTGTTGGTGCTGACCTATAAAGGCCTACACGGTTTGGGCCCAACATACCTGCGAGACCGCCTCACACCCCGGGGCCTGGATCACTCAGCCCCTGCAGTCTGCTGGGAGCACCCTCCTTGAGGTCCCCTATGTGTCAATTCCAACTTACAGCAATGTCCCTTGTCACCCTCCTCAGTGTACTCTCTGTTCATCAACCAAGTCCCTTGGAACTAGGTTAGCAATTCCTTTGTAGCAGTGGTTCCTGCTCCTCCTTCTCCTCACAACAGGAAACAAACAGAATGATCAATTTGAGACATCATGACCACCACAATAGAAGTGACACAGAGAATCCCCCACTCGTGATGACTGACTTTAAAAAACACAAATTGTATCAGTAAATCTGTAAACTTGCCCAAACACACTATTCTTCATCCCATACCACCATGGAAATAGAAGCTACCTGATTCTTTAGGTGATCTTCAGAAACAGTTGGATGGATACCTTTTTCGCTATGGGTAGTTGTCTGCTGTTGTAGATTCTACATACATTTTAGAGAGTAAATTAGATTGACCAAATGTTTGGGCCTCAGAAGCACATAACTACACATGTGTAGGTAAAAACCTACACATCTCTTCAATAGCTGAAAATGCTGTAAAGCCACTTAAAATACTTAAAACTACAGAATGGTGAGAAAAATGCTCCAGGTGTAAAGAGCAAGCACTTCCTGAAAATTCCTATGCAGAAAATACAAGATTTGGGAGAGGGTTTTGAAGAAACCCCTCCACCCAATTTCCACCTACCGGTTCCCCCCTCAAAAAATTAGAAAGCAGACAACTAGGGTTGGGTGGAAATCAGCAATGCGGCCATTTTAAACAAGAGTAGTTGTGGTCAGGCTGGAGGGGAAGGGGGTAGAACTTTGGGAGGCACAAAATGGCTTCGAATGAGTCTGCACATGCTTGCAAACTGTAAAGGAAATACCAAAGAAACTCAGAGAGACCATTGCACAAGACCCCAGGTTTCCCCAGCACCCCAAAACCAGAAAGCAGCAGTCAATTTGCAGGGAAATCAGCAGAGAGACCATTTGAAGCAGCAGTAGCCATGGTCAGGTGAGGGGGATGGGTGGGTGGAAGGAAGGGAGGGAGGCACAAAATAACCCCGAGTGAGTCTGCAAATGCTTGCAAACACCAAAGAAAATGTCAAGGAAACTCAGATAAACTATTGCACAATCCCCCAGGTTCCCCCAGCACCCAAAAACCAGAAAATAGCAGACAATTAGGGGTGGAATCAGCAGTGAGTCTGAACATGCTTTCAAACTGCATGCAAAAGGACTAATTTGAAATGTAGGGGAAGTTCAAGCAGAGAAACCATTGCACAATCCCCCAGGTTCTCCCAGCAGCAGTAACCGGGAGGGGAGGAGGAGGGGCTGCTCCTCTTCTTACAATTCTAGCCCCTAACTAGACTAGACTTGACAGTGAAAGACAGCGGAATCAGCAAAGAGACCATTTTGAACTTTAAAGCTCATGCCCATAAAACTGCCCAATGGGGTCCAAAAGAAATTGCCCCAATAAATGCCCTGCCAGGCAGAGGGAGAAGTCAGGGAACAAAATTTAATTTAATCAGGTTGGGTTCAGGGGCCCAGGGGCAAGCAAACAGGCTGAGAGACTGACATGGCATTGGCTGAGTCTCTGGAGAATCAGTCTTACCAGTTTCTAAGCAATGCTCAGCAGTGCTAATCGACTCTGATCTCTCCGGTTCAGTTCCCCAATATGCCAGCAACAGTGAGGCACATGTACTGTGGCTGGTGGTTTCTCCAGCACAGCCAGCAGATCAAGCTCCTCCTCACTGACTGCAGAGTGGCCAGTGATTGGCTGGCGCCAAGGCAGGCTCCTCCCTGAGACTCCTCCCCCCACCCAGCCTCCCTCCCTGGGTGTTTGAGACTTTTACCACCCAACTGCCATCTTTTTTTGGCTGAGTTCCACTCATAGGAACTCAGCCTGAGCTTAGAAGCCCCTCTTCCCTGTTCTGAGACAGAGAGACATGCAACAGTGGAATGGCACCCAACGCATGCCCTCTTTCCTCTGGACCAGATGCATAACATACAAGACAGGTCCCTTCCACAGTGAAGTCTCCACCCCTACTGTAGGATTGAACGTCTGACTGGCTGTGGCTGGGAAGGGGGAGGATCCGGGAGGAAGAAGGTGCGTGTGGCTGTGCTATGCGCGAGGCACTAAAATGTTGCTGCTTCTGGCCCTCCCTCCCTCTCCCTAACACAGCCAGCCCCACCTCTCTGGGAGGGGAGGGGGAGCGACTGCAGCTCACTGTGCTGCTGTGGCAGCCCCCAGGAGGGAGGGGGAAGCAGGAGTGGAGTGAGGAGGAGGCAGCGGCAGTCAAGTTTCTGATGAGTGAGTCAAATGTGCTGTGCCAGTGCTGACAGATCGTGTGCATGTGCAGGAGGTGCACAGCGGCAGTGTGCTGCTCTCTGCGTANAGGGACCCAATTTTATAAGCAACTGAAGTTGTCCCCTTGAAGACCATTATTCAGATAAATAGCAGCTGCAGCATATGCAGTGCCAGTCAGAGGCAGGCACCTGTCATGGAAGGGGGAAAGAGGATGTAGGAGGAAGGATGTGGAGCAACCCAAAAGACTGACAGACACATTCACTGGCCAATTACTGCATGTTTCTAGCTTTACAGGATCAATCAGTAGTGGTTTCAAGACGGACATAGGGGGCGGGCCTCAGGCGGGCATAGAAAGGACATAACTGGGACTTTGGGGATACATTTCTGCTGGCCAATTGGCATCACAAACCGATCTTATACCACAGTGACACATAAGAGAATCCCTGGCAGATATGACCATGAAAGTGTGATATAGATCTCTGCCAAATTTCATGTACACTTGCTGGACTACGAAGATGTTCCAGTCAGACATACATTTATAACTTAATTGCTTATACCACCAGGACCTGTTATCCAATCCTTCTGAAATTTGGCAGAGATAGTAAATATGGGAAGGGGTGTAAACATGCCAAGTTTAATCTACATTAAATGTGAGGAAAAGAAGTTAGACCTAAGAATGTATATGAAGATGTTTGCAAAATAAATTAATTTAACTGCTTCTAAAATTGGATTCCTTTATTCAATCTTTTTGGAATTTGGTACACTTAATGCCTTCCATTTGTGGTATAATCTCTCCAAGTTTCAGCCAAATATAGTGAAAAACAAAGATGTAACAGATGAACGTATGTTTTACATTGAAACCAATGGAAAACAAAAACCAAAGCAAAACCGAAAACGACAATTTGATATTTATGAATACAAAAAGTCAGATTTAAACAACAAAAACGAAAATTACATGGGTCCCTGGTGCACACCTCTAGTGAAGATGCTGCAGCCCATCTCCTTACGGGGACGGGTCGCCGTGAGCACATTACACTGTTGCTCCGGGCTCTGCACTGGCTCCTATAGTCTTCTGGGCCCAATTCAAGGTATTGGTTTTGACCTATAAATCCCTATATGGTCTTGGCCCGACTTACCTGCGGGATTGTCTCGCTCTCTGTGCTCTGGAGCGGCCTCTACGGTTTGCCTGGAGCGAGTTCCCCCATCTGGCCCAGGGTGGCACTATGGAGAGGGCATTCTCAGTGGATGCACCTAGGCTGTGGAACTCCCTCCCGGTGGAAGCCTGGGTGGCACTGGATCTCTTCTTTCTATAATATGTGTAAAACCTGGTTGTTTCACCTGGCTTTTGACGAGGGAGATGGGGTGTAGGGTGGGATGGGGGAAGGGTGGCAGTTTTTGCGCCTTCCCTTTTTATTGTATTTTATGGTTTTATTGATTTTATATGTTTTAACATTGGGAGCTGCCTGCCCCTCCTGCTTGGAGCAGCGGGGTGTTAAATGATTAAATAAATAAATAANAGCACAATGAGGAAGTTGACAACAACTGGTACATTATATCCAAAATAACTGATTGTATTCGGTTCCGTGGTGCTTTTGAGTTAGCACTGTGTGGTCATGATGAGACTGAGGACTCCTTGAACCCAGGAGTGTTTAGAGCCTTGGTTGATCTGATAGGCAGCATCAATTCCACAATGGAGAAGCATTTGAAAACTGCCACAGTTTTCAAAGGCACTTCCAAACCATTCCAAAATGAACTCCTAGACAGTATGCTCACAGTGGCCAGGGATTTCATTATCGGGGAGTTGAAGAGCACTGAATTTGTGGCTATTCAGGCTGATGACAGAACAGATGTGTCAACTCACTGCCAGTCGGTATAGATTTACATTGAGGACAGAGGCTTAGCTGTAGAACTTTTTTTAGTTTAACACAGTTGCAAGACTCTCATCCAGAAACCATTGCCAGAGAATTGCTGTACCAGCTGAATGCTGTTTTCCCACAGGATGCTGATAAACAGAAAGTGATTGTTCAGAGCTATGATGGTGTGAGCGTGATGCATGGGCAGCATTGGGGTGTGTGTCCAAAAGAGGATACAGGACATATAACCAAATGCTCATTATGTACACTGCTATGCACATTA
Source organism: Sphenodon punctatus (assembly GCA_003113815.1). Taxonomy (NCBI): domain Eukaryota; kingdom Metazoa; phylum Chordata; class Lepidosauria; order Sphenodontia; family Sphenodontidae; genus Sphenodon; species Sphenodon punctatus. The sequence goes on along the minus strand of QEPC01013194.1, from coordinate 5,688,666 downwards.
GCTAAATCTGATAATGCAACAAGCTGTGTCCCAAATAAAGAAAGTGAAAGTGTTTTTTGCAGATTTGGGTGGATTAACAGTCCTTTTTTCATCTTCTCCAAAAAGGACAGAGGTTCTGGATATGATAGTAAAGAGAAGGCTCCCCAGAGTACCTGCCACACGCTGGAACTTTAACATTAGGACAGTAAACGTAGTTTATGAGCACCGAGAGGATCTGATTAAGTGCTTCAACCACATAAGAAGTGGCAATTTTGATGCCAGTGCAACTTGTGAGGCATGGGGATTTGTTAGAAAGTTGGAAGAGGAAAGGGAGTTCCATTACTTCCTGTTTTTATTACATAAAATAATGTCTCACATTAAGGTCCTTTATGATCAAATGCAAAAGAAAGAGATTGACTCTGTAGGTGTTCATACATTTACTACATAGTTTGTCAGGAGCATCAGTAGAGTAAGAGACTCTATTAAGGATCTGTGTGCCAAATTGCCAGAGAAGTCCCAGCTCCCAAGAGGTAGAACTATAGACAGCCTGGATCAAATTGCAGTTGAAGTATGAGAGATCATAATTTCGCATGTGAAGGAACAATTTGCGTTCACAAAGCACCTAGTGAGCACAACATTATTACAGGGGGCTCTTTTTGCAGCACACAACCAAAGCTTTCCAACACGAGCATTGAAGAAAACAGTGGATGCCAACCCTATGCTACACAAAGACAGACTGAGGATGGAGCTTTCTGTGTTGTATGAGAAGAAAGACCTGTATGGTATGAAGGATGCACCAAGAGCTACTTCATACATTGCTGGACAACAATCTGCAGGACAGCTTTGCTGAAATTTTGAATCTGGTGAGAATTGTCATCACAACTCAAATGACAACAGTGGAATCTGAGCAGTCTTTCTCAGCTCTACAGAGAATAAAAACTTTCCTGAGAAACACAGTGACAGCAGAAAGACTGAACACATTGGCAAAGTTGTCAATAGAAAAAAGGTTGATCCAATTAATACCTGACTTCAACCACAGAACAACTGAACTGTTCACAAGTCTCAAAGACCGTTGGGTGCCTTTGCTGTACAAGCAATAGACCTGTGTGAGTGTTTGTAAATGGAGTGCATGGGAAACCTTTTGAGGTGCTTGGCTGGTGAGGTAAAGGAGCTGGGAGGAGGAGAGTTTGATGTTTGACTTCTTGGCTAGTCTGTGTATGGGTGTCTTTGGTTGTGGTTTAAGGTTCTGTTTGGGGGAGGGTGTGACTGTGTTTGGTTAATGCTGCGTGTTTGGTTAATAACCCTTGCCTTGAGTCAAAGATCTGTATTCAGTGTGGTGTTTTTTTTTATTGATTGCATATTATTATTAAGCATTTATATAGTGCCAGCAGTGTACCTGGCTGGTGCTTTACAGTTGTTGTTCGGAGACAAGTTCCTGGCCCAGTGGGCTTACTATCAAAGAAGGACAAGGATGACAGGAGTACAGGGAGAGACACACCCATTCCCATTTTTAGAGATTTTTTTACACGTGGGGAACTGAGGCTGTAAACTTTCATATTAACTTCAAAATTTGGATTGGCTAGGCTCCTCCTACTGTAGGCTAGGCTCACCCCACCAGCCGCCACTGCTTTTTGTTTAAACATGAATTTGACTTACATTTGAGTCACAGTAACACAGAATCCATTTTGTGTGGATGCTGAGTGCAACCATGTACATTTTTTAAAAACTAGCTCATTATTCAATTGGGGTCGTGATGGGGCAGGGGAGATATGGTCCTTATCGGGGTGTGTGTGAAATCACACACCC
>QEPC01013194.1:5663661-5683592 GCA_003113815.1 Sphenodon punctatus | reverse complement strand
CACTTGATGAGGTCGTGAGATGGTATGGGGTGTGGTGTCATCAATATGCTGATGACACCCAACTCTACCTCTCATTTTCATCTGATTGAGACCTGGCAGTCTCACTGCTTACCCGACTGAAGCTGAATCCCTACAAGACAGAGATGATGGTGGTGGGAAGGGCAGTGGATGTGGCGGTTCTCATCATTGAAGGGGTTAGCCCTCTACTGTTATCCCAGGTCTGTAGTCTGGGTGTGCTCCTCGATCTACAGCTCTGCCTGGATTTCCAGGTGGGGGCTGTGGCAATAAAAGCGTTTCTCCAATGAAATCTGGTGCGACGGCTTCAGCCGTATGTTTCAGATAGTGACCTGGCCACCATCATCCATGCTTTCATTACCTTGAGATTGGACTATTGCAATGCACTTTACGTGTGGCTACCTATGGTGATGGTCTGGAGACTGCAGCTAGTGTAGATAAAGGGTGTGAATTTCATTTTTGTTATTACAACAAATGATAATGAAAATTGTCATTTTCATTACTGTTATTGCAATAATGAGAATGACAAAAAATAATAATGAAAAGAGAAATGAAAACGACATTTAAAAAAAAATAAAGGGAAAACATTGAAAAACATATTTCTGGCTATATCTTTTTTGTTCCTTATTAAATTGTAATGAAAGCTGGGGTGCTTCTATCACCAATGGAGGGCATTATGTGTACAAATTTCTGAAATGATTTGATAATGGGAACAGATTTTTGAAGCAATTTAATATTGTGATATTAAGAAAAGCTCCATACACATTCATAGCTATACCTTCTTTATATTCCATCCAATTTGAATGAGACCTGTGAATGTCATGTCCCTCCACAAGCTTAATACATCTGCCAATTCCCGGAAAGATTGGATAAAGGGTCCTGATGGCATAAGACATTATCTTGAAAATACATTTATAGCTGTAACATTTCTATATTCCATCCTGTTTACATGATATTTAGCAGGAACATATCACATACATTCCCTGTCATCTCTGCCAAACTACAGGACAATTTGATAAAGGGACCCAATTTTATAAGCAACTGAAGTTGTCCCCTTGAAGACCATTATTCAGATAAATAGCAGCTGCAGCATATGCAGTGCCAGTCAGAGGCAGGCACCTGTCATGGAAGGGGGAAAGAGGATGTAGGAGGAAGGATGTGGAGCAACCCAAAAGACTGACAGACACATTCACTGGCCAATTACTGCATGTTTCTAGCTTTACAGGATCAATCAGTAGTGGTTTCAAGGCAGGCATAGGGGGTGGCCCTCAGGTGGGCATAGAAGGGACATAACTGGGACTTTGGGGATAGCATACCAGAAATCAGGAGACATAGTTTACACATACAGGCTGGCCAGTTATCATCACAATCACATCCTGCAGCACTGAGACAGAGGACATAAGAGAATCTCTATTGGCTCTTTACTTAAGAGATGCTTCTGACTTCCCAGTAATGAGTGGGGGAGAGATGTTGGGATGGTCACACAGCATAGAATGAGGATTTTTGGTTGACATTTCTGCTGGCCAATTGGCATCACAAACCGATCTTATACCACAGTGACACATAAGAGAATCCCTGGCAGATATGACCATGAAAGTGTGATATAGATCTCTGCCAAATTTCATGTACACTTGCTGGACTACGAAGATGTTCCAGTCAGACATACATTTATAACTTAATTGCTTATACCACCAGGACCTGTTATCCAATCCTTCTGAAATTTGGCAGAGATAGTAAATATGGGAAGGGGTGTAAACATGCCAAGTTTAATCTACATTAAATGTGAGGAAAAGAAGTTAGACCTAAGAATGTATATGAAGATGTTTGCAAAATAAATTAATTTAACTGCTTCTAAAATTGGATTCCTTTATTCAATCTTTTTGGAATTTGGTACACTTAATGCCTTCCATTTGTGGTATAATCTCTCCAAGTTTCAGCCAAATATAGTGAAAAACAAAGATGTAACAGATGAACGTATGTTTTACATTGAAACCAATGGAAAACAAAAACCAAAGCAAAACCGAAAACGACAATTTGATATTTATGAATACAAAAAGTCAGATTTAAACAACAAAAACGAAAATTACATGGGTCCCTGGTGCACACCTCTAGTGAAGATGCTGCAGCCCATCTCCTTACGGGGACGGGTCGCCGTGAGCACATTACACTGTTGCTCCGGGCTCTGCACTGGCTCCTATAGTCTTCTGGGCCCAATTCAAGGTATTGGTTTTGACCTATAAATCCCTATATGGTCTTGGCCCGACTTACCTGCGGGATTGTCTCGCTCTCTGTGCTCTGGAGCGGCCTCTACGGTTTGCCTGGAGCGAGTTCCCCCATCTGGCCCAGGGTGGCACTATGGAGAGGGCATTCTCAGTGGATGCACCTAGGCTGTGGAACTCCCTCCCGGTGGAAGCCTGGGTGGCACTGGATCTCTTCTTTCTATAATATGTGTAAAACCTGGTTGTTTCGCCTGGCTTTTGACGAGGGAGATGGGGTGTAGGGTGGGATGGGGGAAGGGTGGCAGTTTTTGCGCCTTCCCTTTTTATTGTATTTTATGGTTTTATTGATTTTATATGTTTTAACATTGGGAGCTGCCTGCCCCTCCTGCTTGGAGCAGCGGGGTGTTAAATGATTAAATAAATAAATAAATAAATAAATAAATTTAATTTACAGGTGATAAATGTGCATAAATACAGAGGGCTTTCATTATGATTGAAAATACTACTCCTGCATGATCAGTGGGGATTGAATTCTAACCAAGGACAGCTCTTGAATAGTTAACATATAACTCATTGAGCCAGTGGGGCTATCAGAAACTGGAGGTAACTGTCACTTTTATTCCCCCGTAGCTGTCTGTTGCTACTGAAGATCAAGAAATGTCCTCCTGTTTGATGTATTCACCAAAGGATAATAAGCTGGGAGCTTGATGTTTGTTGCTTAACATCCTTAACATGCTCATGCTGTTATATTCATTGCTGACTTACAACAGGTTAGTGAGATAGTTTTTTTCTCTCCATTCCAGTACAAACTTGATGGATTTCTCTGCTGCAGTACTGTCCTTCATGTAATTCATTTTTATTTAAACAAAACCTCAAAGTACTTAAAGACAGGGACATTTTAGTGGAAGGGGGAATATTTAACGAATGAACAACTTTAAATAGATGATAGTAGAAAAGTAAAGGAAGTTATGAAATCTGATTGCTGACTTCATATTTGCTTGTTTAACAGAACACAAAATCAGAGTGTAATTGTAGTTATAAACATTGATGTTTCGGAGAGTATTAAAAAAGGTTTCTTGAGAGATGAGAAAAGTAACTGATCAGGATTTGCCGTTCATGAATGAGTATTTGTTCAAGGAGGTGAGCTATTAGCCATTTTTTAAAAGAAAAAATAAAACAAACAAACAAAAAACATCTACAAAGAGGGAAAGACAAGAAGTGACCTTCTTGATTACAGGATGGAAACAAGTCATCTAGTTCATAGTTCTGGATTTTTAAATATTGTAAAGGACATTGCCAAATTATTTGTAAAAAAAACCCAATACTGTATTGTCATTTTAGAAGCTTGAAAACATCATTGCCTTTTCATTGGATTTTTTCATGCCATATATGTAATATTCTTTTTGAACTGGAATGTATACACTATTTTGGTGTGGTTATGAGATCATTTGGAGCCAGTTAATCTATTTGATTGCAGATGTCAACACTGGAAAGAGTTTTCCATATATTTTCCAAACAGTGAATATTTTTCTTTCTATTGAGAGAATGGCAGAGAAATTAGAACTTTGAATAAGGCCCTGGGTTGTCTTATTTCATTGCATTTAACCCAGGAACACAATGAAAGGTGTTTTGGATTAAGTGGCAGAATGGGGACTGGTATACCCCCCGCCTCCCCCTCCATTTCACCCTTTCATTCCCATCATGTTCCAGAATGAAGCTGTGAATCAGAGTGTATGGAGTTTGGATCAACTTTCTGGTAGAGACACCTGCAATAGTCTCTGCAGCCAAAGATATCAGTGTAGAGGATAAAGTGTTTTGCCCAGCATTGCAGTAGATCAGGGGTAGAGACTTTGAAAATTAACACAAGCTCCAAGGACCAAATAGAAGTTGGAGGTGGGGAGGCTTAACAGATACACTCAGAGGAGAATCTAGATCCTGGACCTATGCCAGGGATGTGTTCCCTATCCATGAGTTCATAATATCATCTCTGCTCCCACACTTGGAGCTCAGTGTTTCAGTGCTTCAGGGGTTGGAATTGGATCCAGGTCCTGAAACTGGAAAGGAGTCAAATAAAAACTAGCTGTGGGCCGCCTTGATCTCCTGGCCTAAGGTTCTGCAGACCTCACGTAAATCCTGTCTGTTTAGCAAAGACAACCCCTATGCAAGGAGTTCTCTAATTCTTTAAACTGTACCCCCCACACACACACACACTTTGTCTTGTCTGTGACAGTTTATGCCCCATCCCTCACCACATATAGACACCTTATTCCCTCTCCCACTTCCCACCCTCCTGTTACTTCTCCCTTCTTAATGCCCAATTATTTTTGAAATTCTCCCTAGCTCAGTCAGAGTTAAATGTTTGCCAGATGTGCTCTTTCTCATGCCCTTCCCCCCACTTTGAGAATCATTTCCATAAGACTCAGAAACAGATACAATTTACTAACTCTAAAGCATGCAGCTTTTAAATCTATTCACTCTCTTTTCTGATACTTCTCTCTCCCATTACTTTACTTCGGTTTCCAATCTTTTCTGTGTAGACTATTGAATTTCATCTCCTGTTTCTATGTTGCTTCCTCTTTTGTTCCATTTGGCCTGTTCCAAAGTTGCACTGAAGTTGCTAACACTTCTTTTAGCTTCAGTGCCCTTTGGATCGGCCTTTTGTCTTTTCCCCTCTGAGCTCCATCTCCACATGCCTTTCTTCTTTTCTGTACCTATAAAACTCAATACACCTAATTGTGATGTCTCATCCCTGTTTTACTATACCTCCATCCCACTGTACAACATTTGCAGGAAGAATGCTGTAAAAATAATATATTATAAATATACATACCTATTCATTTTTTACCCTAAGAACATTGCTTGTGAAAAAACAAATATATGCATCTACCTAAGGAATAGGTCTATGCACTTCAAAAATTCAGCATTCAAGGTCTGGAACTGGACCCTGAATACTCTGCCATGATAAGTGCTTTAGGTCATCCTGTTGCCCCCTCCCCCAATCCCATGCAACTCCTAGTAACTAGGAGCTTGCTGTTGCACTTCTGGTCCCTAGCAGTGACATGGTGATCGGTTGGTGGCAGCAGTGCACTCCATTACCGGGGGCCAGAATCATTAGGTGCCACCCACAGCACCGGGGAAGTGAGGGTGGGGAGCCTGAAATAGTGCTCGGTTGCCTCTACTAAAGCAGATTATGTGTGCCACTTCTGGAGCCCAGAAGTGGTATAAGGGGTAGGGAAGGCACAAGTAGCATGAGGGAGGGTGCCTGAAGTGGTATGTCTTGGGGATCAGGGAAGCTGTGCATATGAAAGTGCACATCTGTGTAAAAGTGTGAAACAGTGTCTAAGTGTGACTGTAGCTGTGTGTATTTGTATGAGTGCTAAGGCTGTGGAGGGGTACTCTCGGCTGCAGGGTACTCTGTGTATGTGGGGAACTCCATTTGTATATATGTGTGGCTGTGGGGGGCTATGGCGGAGGGACAAGGAGGTTATGTGTTTTTTTATTCATTCAGCTTTTATGCCATCCCCTCCTGCCACAGGCAGCTCGGGGCAGCGAACACAATAAAACACATAAAATATCTAAAAAAATGTAAAACAATAATACTTAAAAGCAGCAATAATACCCCATCTAAAAACCCATCTAACAAATGCTCCTGGAGTTGCTGCACCACCACCCGCTCAATAACTAGGGATGGGCGAACGCGGTTCGGAAGTTCAGAGTTCGGACCGAACTCGAATAGTTCGGTCGACCGAACCAAACGGTCGAACCGAACTTGAATTCAGAAGTTCGGAGTTTGGACCGAACTCGAATAGTTCTGTCAACCAAACCGAACGTTCGAACTGAACTCGAATTCGAACGTTCAGTTCGGATGCATTCGGTGAGTTCGGAATTGAATTTCCATTGGTTTCAATGGAAAACACATTATTGGCTGTAACATTTTTGTATTTTAAGATATGTGGCTGAAATGTGGGGTTCCTATACCTCCAATATAACGCATTAAGTGTACCAAATTTCAAAACAATTGGATAAAGGAATCCGATTTTAGAAGCAGTTAAATTATTGTATTTTTCAATATTCTACATATACATTCTTAGCTGTAACTTCTTTGTCTCACATCTAATGTAGGTGAAACTTTTTCAGTTTATATCCCTTCCCATAATAACTACCTTTGCCAAATTTCAGAAGTATTGGAAAAAAGGTCTTGGTGGTATAAGCAATTAACATATAAATGTATGTCTGACTATAACATCTTTGTAGTCCAACCAGTGTACATGAAATTTGGCAGGACTATATATTTCACTTTCATGATCATCTCTGCCAAATATCAGAAAGATATTATAAAGGGTCCCAATTTTATATGCCTGTACAACATATGTAGAGAAGGGGCCTATGCCTGGGATTCTCTTATGTCACTGTGGTATAAGATCGGTTTGTGATGCAAATTGGCCAACAGAAATGTCAACCAAATATCCTCATTCTGTGCTGGGACCATCCCAACATATCTCCCCCACTTGTTTCTGGGAAGTCAGAAGCATCTGTTTAGGAAAGAGTCAATAGAAATTCTCTTATGTCCTCTGTCTCAGTGCTGCAGGATGTGATTGTGATGATAATTGGCCAGCCTGGATGTGTTTAAACTATGTCTCCTGACTGCTGGGATGCTATCTCAGAAGTCCCAGTTATGTTGCTTATGCCCGCCACAGGGCCGCCCCCTATGCCCACCTCGAAGCCACTACCAATTGGTCCTGTAAAGCTAGAAGCTTGCAGTAATGTGTTTGACAATTGAATGTGTCTGTCAGTCTTTGGGGTTGATCCACATCCTTCCTCCTACAGTCTCTCCCCCCCTGTCATGCAGGGTGCCTGCCTCTGACTGGCACTGAATATGCTGATATTCATCTGAATAATGATCTTCACAGGGACAACATTCAATTGCTTCTGAAATAGGTTTCCTTTATCTAATCGTTCCAAATATTGCTACACATAGTACCCTCCATTGGGGGTACAATCTCCCTAAATCTCATCAAAAAGTAATAAGAAACAAAAATGTTATAGCCAGAAATATGTTTTTCAGTTTTTTCCTTTTATTTCAAAAACCAAGTGTTATTTTCAGTTCCCGATTGCACCAAACTAAAGACCGAACCGAGCCCGACTAAACCAAATACCGAATCCGAACTCAATGTTTGACCCGAACCACCAAACAGCCGAACATCCGAAACAAACAGCCGAACCGAATGCAGCCGAACCGAACGGCCGAACCCGAACCATGATCTGTTCGCCCATCCCTATCAATAACCTTCCCTAAAAAGGGAAGATTAGAGACTGGCTGATAACTGGCTAGGGCATCAATGTTAAGAGATGGTTTCTTGAGCATGGACCGAACCATCACCTCCTTCAAATAACTCAGCACCCTGCCCTCCCAAAGGGAGACATTGCCTACCCCCGCCAGGAGCGGCACCAACGTCTCCTGACTGAGCTAAACCAGCCAGGACGGGCATGGGTCCAGTTCACAATGGGTGGCGTGGACAGACCCAAGAGCATCTGGCAAACCCTTCTCTACACTCCTACACCAAAAAGGCACATACAAATAACACAAATACTAAAACCAGAAATTCAAATACATAACCTGTGAACAGTCTGACAGTACTGTGAACAGTATCAAATTGTAACTAAATGGTAACAATATAAAATACTATAATGAAAAGGCAGTTTGTGCTTATCTGAAAAATGTTCCAATATGTCCCATTTTTATTGTGATCTTTACAAAAGTTACTGTAATAATCATGTTCACAACTGATCATTATTCTAATCAGTTTTTTATTGGTAGCTGTGCTTCTGAATAAAAAAACACACATGTTGGACTTTTCAGATATATTTGGTAAACTAACTACATTTAGTAACATGTAGGCATGTCCCAGAAGGACACATTAGAGAAAATGTTGCTCAAGAAGTCAATTAAATGAATTGGTCCATTTAATTGGACTGATCACTGCCAGCTCTTTTTTCCCAGTGTTTCATGGTTATGTATCAAGGGCTTGTGGGCAACTGTCCAGGCAAGGACCTTCCCTCCTTTTATGCCATTAATAATATAATTCAGCTCTTCTCAGAGAGTTAATATAGAAAAAAACAACTGGACTATGTTTGTCCTAAGGGTAGTACTTCCTGCCTGGCATCTTGCTGCTTTAAAGGTTATAGACACAACCCCTACAAAGAAGTGCTGCTGCTTCAAAATGGCTTGAACATGGAAAAAGTGAAGAAACTGTTATTTACCATTTCTCAGAATATAGCAGCTAGAGGGCATCCAGGCAGCAAATTAAAAACAAACAAAAAAAGGAAATACTTATTTACACTACATACAGCTGAGCTCATTCACATGGGCTGTTGTGAAGGTGAATACTATAGCCAGGTGCGCAAAAAGATTAGACCAGTGGCTCTCAGCTAGGGCTGAAATGAGCCCTCTTAAAAAATCTCGCAATAAATCGTGTGAGCGCATGCACCACCACCCATCCTACTTGGTGTTCACATGGATGAACACCGAGTGGTCAGCCATCCCCCCACCGTTTACATGGACGGCCCCTCCCCGCACACCTGCCCGAACACGGGGGGGGGGAGGGGGGGAGTCCGTGTAAAAACGGCCTATGAAACTTCTGATATTGGCCACTCTCTGAGACAGACTACTGGCCTAGGTCTGACCCAATATGACAAGTTTATAATGTTAGCACAATCTTTAAAACTTTTGAGAGTTGGAGAGAATTGAGCAAACAATTCAATTACTTGTCACAGTTATATGAATTACCAACAGCTTATGCAGCACTTGGTTTCTCTTGGGCGGAAGTTGCCTTCTTCATGTTTACAAAGCTTCCAACTAAAATTAATGGAACACTCAATTTTTCAAACAACATTGGAATGAACTCTATGTATTTTATTGATAGTAGTTAAAAGGTATGTAAAAGTGCTTCTGCCTTCCAGCTCTTCTCCCTTTACATCAGTGTTCCCAACCTGTGGCTCACAGTTGGCTCAAGAGCAACAAAGATCTATGGAGAATGTAGCTCCCAAGTCACAGGCTGAGGTGGACTACTTTGCATGTATGGGTGGGAGTGCCTGACATAATCATGGAAAGAAGAATGATTTCTTTCCCCTCTTTTGCACCATCGAGCCCTCAATCACTCATCTCTCTCTTTCCTTAAAGTCTTCTTATCACTTTGCTCAAATTAGCATGGTAGGCTGAGATTGAAAATTCGACCTGATAGGTAGGCATGGGCCGTACATGCTACACTGGTTCATCTGGTTGATTGTTATTCCTAAAAAGTAGCAGCTAGGGTACATAAACCCTGTAATCAGCTCCCTTTGAAGCTTATAGGTTACATCAGATGATTAGCACTCCTCAAAATCAGTCATGATTATTTATGTGCCCAATTATACAGTTAAGAGTTTAGTTAGACAGCACTGAAAGTTAGGGTGTAGGAACCTAGACTGATCCCAACTGGTGGGGAAACATGGAAAAGGTGGATAAGGAAGGAGTCAGTTCATGCATTCATTGCTGAGTTGAAATTAATCTTTTTGGATGAGAAGATTTCTTCAAATCCCAAAGTTTTTGTCTGTTTCTAGAATACATATTATGGAAGAAGGAGGAAAAGCAATGCCATATTTTATGTTCAGAATTATTAATAATGCAGCAAGGTATACTGAGTATACAACAGTTCATGCACATTTATTGTGAATCCTTAGATAACAAGTAATTTAATTGTGAATGTTAGAAAATATGCTCATGAACCCAAGGACCCAAACCTACATTTTCTGCTCTCTCATCCAAAGAAGCACGAAAACTCTGCAAATTATTTATTATTAGTCATTTATATAGCATCAACAATTACTTGTTAAAACATCAGAAGAAAAACATGAATGGTTGTTTTTACACGGATGCTCCTCCGCCCCCCTGCTGGGTGTGTGGGTGGGTGTGCGGGGAATCCATGTAAATGCTACGGTGGTGGGTGGAGGGACAGGTGTGCACCCATGGGAACACCACAGGTGGTGGGTGGGGGTGCAGGCGCACTCCCGTGCAACACTCACCTCTAACCATCACCCGCCCACGGAGGCATCCAGAAAACCAGAGCAGGTTCCATGGGTGGAGATGGGAGGAGGTGGGTGTGTGCCCGTGGGAAAGGCCACACACTCACCTCCGTCCACTGCCACTGCACACCCATTCCCCCCACCCATGCAGTCCATTTAAAAACAGGCAATGTCTGGAAATCTTAGCAAGTCAATGAGAGTGTTGAGCATGGCTTGATTGCAAGATGAATTTGAAAAGTGCTAGTACAGCGCAACCTCATAACAACATGCACTATTATTGTGAGAATTTGGTTATAACACAGGGTGAGGCATGGGTTCCAATGTTAAATCACAAAAAGATGTATATGTACAAAGCACCCTAATTATAACATGGATTTGGTTACACCACCATGTGATTCATGGCTCCCAAATACAGTGTTATAACAAGGTTGCAGTGTGCATGGCTACAGGTGACAATAGAAATACTACTAACAGTGCATACTGAATAACTGTTTAAAATAACAATATACCTTAAAAGGGTGGTTTATTTTCCTTAGCTGATATGGTATTATTTGTTTGAATGTTAACCTATTTTTAATTTTTATAAATAATAAGGCACTTACCTCATATGTGTGATAAGGAGAGTTGTAGCTGGAATGAAAAAGTCATCCACTCTGTCAAATTGTTTTCCCACTGGCTGAGTATGGATGGTGTGGTGAGAAACACTCCCACTGGCCTGGGTTATCACCTAAATGAGAATGTGGAAATACTTCAACAATTAGGTTCAATAAATAGTGTGATTCAATTTTTACAATTTTTAAGATATTCATTGCATCCTGATGTTGCCTCCCGCAGGAAGCAAAGTAGGACATATACCCAAAATCAAGTTTAATGAAATTTTGCTATATTCAAATGTCCTTTTTTCATTCCTCTTTTCATTCAATTTTGACTATACAAAGAAAGCTATAAATGAACGTGGAGTAAAAACCATTGTCTGCAGGCGGTTCCAGTGAATCATCATATGTTCCGGATCCCAATCGCCAAGTTTAATATTTATTGCAGTTTAGTTTTCTTATAACATGGTCAAAGCCACAAAGTTTTTTTTAAAAATGGGTACGTAAGATTAGGCTTTAAGCCCTTATTTAGGAGCTCAACTCAAGGATCTGAATTTTGTAAAAGTTTATAGTAGTGTGCATTAAAAAACCAAGCCAGTTATTTAAGATGCTGAAATATGGGTTTGGAAGTATAATGCTTACCACCAATTTTGAAAAAAAATATATAGCCACAGTCTATATTGGTGGTTCCCAAACTTTTTGGAACAATGGGATGACCACAGTAGAGCTGATTAGCTACCCAGAAGCAGATGTGCTTCTTGTGGCATGTGGGTACCCCCTACAGGAACCACTGGCCCTGCCTCCAGTGCGCCCTTCTTGCCACCTCTCACCCCCGCTGTGCCCCTCACCTCCCAGCAGATTACTACTGCCTTACCAGTGCTCCCATCACCTGCCCACCTCCACCTGGACTCAAGTGATTTATGGAAATGGGAGGAGCAACAGAAGAGTCAGAACGGGTACCCTTTTGGGTACTGCCCAAGTATTTTATGGTACCTGATCTGCCATGGGCTTTTCCCATTTGTTGTTATTTTTTGCGAGATGAACAGAGCTGCTGTGGGGCTAATCCCAAGCCCCATATGCACCCCCAGGGGTGCTGTAAAAGTTCCAAAAATTGCTGTTAAAGTCCCCAAAAGTCCAGGAAAGTGCCAAAAAGTAATGAAAAATGATGACAAGTGATGAAAAATGACAAAATATGCTGGACTGTGACAAAATTGATAGGAAATCATGGAAAATCACAGGCACTGATATTGGCAATGGTAGACGCACAGAATTGATGGAGACTGATTAAGTACTGACGATCACTCACAAGTGCTCCCAACAGGTCAGCATTACTCCATTCCTTTTTTTCCGGCCAACCATGAGAGACAGGCAACAAGGAATTTTAAAATTTGCATACATTTACATGTCAATATGTGCAAATTATATGGAGCCAGAACACTTTCCATAAATCAGCATGTACAAATGATATGCAAATTATGTGGGACAGCAACACATGTTCTCATATCAGCCCTCTTTCCATCTGTTTTTCAGTTTGTAAATTTGTAATTAAACAGAATTATCAAATCACCATAACTATAGTTGAAATGAATAGGGGCGTGGGGAAATGATCTGCAGTTAACAAGTATTGTGGATAGCTTAGCTGCTGCTCAGCAACCATCTAGTAATGCGGTCAGCTGGGAGCACCCTCCTCGGGGTCCTCCGAGTTTTTCAGATGGGGATGATGAGGAGGGCATTCTCGGTGGTCTCACCGAGGTTGTGGAACTCTCTCCGACAGAGGTTCGCTTGATCCCTGAGCTTCCCTCTTTCCAAAGACAGTGTAAGACCTGGATGTTCCACCAGGCCTTAGGTGAGGGAGACGGGTGAAGGGTGGAGGGGTTAGGGAGGAGGGAGGTGTTTTTTTTTAGCTCTGCCCTATGATGTTTTATTGTTGTTTTATATTGTATTTTGTAGTTTATGATACATTGATTATATTTTATATTTCATATGATTTTATATGTCGTGAGCTGCCCTGAGCTGCCTAGGCAGGAGGGGGCAGCTAAGAAATCAAAGTATGAATGAATGATCACAGAGGTTAAGAGGTGAGGGGTTTTGCTACTGAGGGGACTTTATGATCCACGACTTGACCTCAAACCCTGGGGGTCATCGGTGGTAGCACTGCTATAAAGACAGTTTCTGCTCCATTGAGCGTACAATCTAATCAAGACGCAAAGACACAGACAACTACAAATAAGAGTCTCCCTATGAATAATGGACTATATGATGCAAGTATTCAGTAAGTTTATTTATTTCATTTAATATGGTTGAAATCAATAAGACTATGATATTGATAGGGTCTGGGTTCCTGATTTAAAAGTGATTTCGAAGAAATTGGCCTTTAGGTGGGACTTGACTATGGACAGGGAGGCCGCCTGATGCACCACCTCAGGAAATTTGTTCCTAGCATATGGTGCAGCAATGAAGTTGGGAGGTGGCGATGGAGGAAAAGGGCACAGATAAGAGCATCTTGCCCAATAGACGGAGGTCACAAGTAGGGGTGTAGGGGGAGATCAGAGAGGAGAGGTACTGAGGAGCTGCAGAATGAAGACACTTGCTAGGTGAGCAGGAGAAGTTTGAACTGTAGGCGGAAGTGGATGGGGAGCCATTGTAGTGACGTGAGGAGAAGGGTTACATGATTGTAACTGTGCAAGGAAGGTGAGTCTCGCAGCTGAATTTTGAATAGACTAGTGGAGATAAGTGGCTCAGTGTGAGACCTGTGAGAAGCAGGTTGCAGTAATCTAATTGGGATGTGATGAGATAATGAATTAGGATTTTAGTGGTGTGTTCAGATGGGAAGGGACAGATTATGTAGACATTACAGACAAAGAAATGACAAGTTTTGACTGCGTTTTGGATGTGAGCAGAGGAGAGAGAGAGAGGAGTCAAAGATGACCCCAATGTTGTGAGTTAGGGGGACTGGGAGGATGATGGTGTTCTCTACAGAGACGGAGAAAGGTAGGAGGGGAGGAAAGGGTTTAGGAGGAAAGATAAGAACTTTGTCTTGGCCATGTTAATTTTAAGGTGGCGGTGAGACATCCAGGCACAGATGTCAGACAGGCAGGCTGAGATTTAGGATTGTATTCTGGATGAAGGTTCTGGTGCTGAGAGGAAGACTGGAAAACCATCAGCATAAAGATGGTACTGAAAGCCATGGGAGGAGATCAGAGAATCAAGGGAATGAGTGTAGAGAGAGAAGAAAAGAGGGCCCAGGACTGAACTCTGGGGCACACCAACAGATAGTTGTCTCAACCGGCTCTCCTCCTTTGGGATCCATTCTAGGGATGCGCGAAAGCAGTTTGGATGTTCGGAGTTCGGGCCGAACTCGGCCTGTTCGGACGACCAAACCGAACGACTGAACCGAACGTTCGAATGGCTGAACAGTTCGGAAAAGTTCGGATAAGTTCAGATGAGTTTGGGGGTGGGAAAAACGTGACTTTGGGCGGGAAAAACGTGACTGGAAGGGGGAGGTATCTGAGGAGCAGACTTCCTGGCACCAGGGGTGGACACCAGGGGTGGTTTCAGGGCCAAAAATACCAATACCAAAAAATTTTGGTTTTGGTACTGATAGCACTTTTTTGGATGTTCAGCCGAATTCGGCCGAACCAAACTCAGCTGAACCGAACAGCCGAACTTGGGTTTTGAACCGAACGTCCGAATGGTGCTCTGTTCACCCATCCCTAATCCCTTCCCGTGTTGGCAAGGTCAGGAATGGTGGAGTCCCCATGCATTGGAAAGCACTGGACCTGGGAAAGGGGAATGTTTGTTTGTTGCCGGTTGTTTTTTCCCCTAGACTGATCCTATGTTTAAAAAAGGCATGCAGCCCTTTATACCTAACACTTGTGGTTGTTGCTTGGAAAATTGTTTGTGTCTATTGTGTCTGCAATGCAGGGAAAATGTGATTGCTGGTAGCATTAAAAATAACTACCTGACATATCAGGCAATATGCAGAGTTCTCCAAGTGGCTGTATAAAAAACAGTAGACAACCTGTTTCTTTGGGAATTCCCTGTTTCTTTGGGAATAAAAATTGGGGAAAGGTGATTAGTAGGTTAGCGGTTCAAACTTGAACCTTTCTTGTGTTGTTATTTCTTTATTTTTAAAGTTTATTCTGAAAACAATAGGCCAACTACAGTGTCAGGTAATTAATTATTGCTTAGTACTGGACTATCAAGAGACTCCACAGAGAGTTTCATCTATCAGAAAATCTTCACAGAAGTGTGGAGTGTGAGAAGAGCTTTAGGGCTGTGTGCACTCTAGAGCTCAATCTTTTGTGGGGCAGGGGGTATGCCAAGTAAATTGGGCAGACCTGTGAGAGAGTTTTAAAATGAAGACTGGAAGGACAACAGTTCAAGTCTGGATTATGAAAGTTTGTAGGCATGACTCCATTCATTTTTTTCCAGCCAAACGTTAAAGTTAGGCAATAGGGAATTTTAAAATGTGCATAAATTTACATACATCAACATGTGCAAGTATGCAAATTGTGTCCCAAATTGTAGCCAAATTTTGTTTGTTACTCATTTCAATGTCTAGAATTTGAAAGGAATGGCAATGAGAATTCTACCTCATGATATTCGGGATTGAATATCTGCTAGTCTCATAACATGCATGGATATTTCAGGATACAACAAACCCACCAATGCCCCAATTCTGAAAAGCATTCCAATATTGGATAGTACATACAAAAATGCATAAGATCAGTCATATAGTTAAATGCATTCCTGATTAGGGTTGAACTTAATATGTGTAAAGTCTTTTGTGACTTTCCTCAAATGCGAACCCAGATTCTGAGGGTGTAAAGCCAGGCCATGAAGTTCAACACCTATAGTCAGTTGTAAATCTAGCTGATTATTAGTTTCACACATTCAAATAAATGTACTGACCTGTAAAGTAGGTGATGTCTTTTCCAAATTTCCCCAGCTAAGCACCCATACTTGATCATGTGATTTGTCATAATGCAGTTTCACTGGAACAGAGTCTGTACTTACAGCCTATAGTGGAAGAAAACAAAACATAATAATAATTGCTCTTTGGCTTTGGAATAAATAGTACACAAGACTGGGTTAGAAACTAGCTAGAGGAGGTCTTCCTGACGCATTGAGCCAATGTTTAAAAAATAAGGTTGTCAATTGTTGAAACAGTCAGACTAATTTGAAGCTACAATACTTCTGCTTGAACAGCAATCTTTGTTCATTATTTGCACAATGTGACAGATATATGTTCACTCTGAACCTAATTAAATTGTATGCTATAGTAGAGCTATAAAAAAATCTCAGGACAAAAGTCGTAAGTCAGCCAAATGTTTACTTACCCTTCTTACCACATTTTATACGTCTTAATTAATTTGAGAAAGATTTTTTTTTTTTATTGGACATTGACTTAAGAGTAGAAGGCATGCAGATCATGGATTCCTCTGAAACCCTGACATTTCTTTTGAGCCACAGATGGAAGGATTGAAAACTAGTGCTTCTGTGTGATAGAATTGCTTCCTACTCAAATTATGTACATGAAAAGCCTACCATCAATATATTAAAAGTCTATAGAGTACTGTGTGTACATCAGTAGCTTTGTCAGACATATAACATTTGTCAACAGTATACATGGTTTTTAATTTATTAAATCTGAATGAAATTACTGCCACAATAGTGTTATTGAATTCTCCCTGATTAAAAGCTCTGACTACAGGCTGATAAATACTTTAAAAAAAAAACCTGAAGTAATTTCCTTTTTCCATTATTTGTTATACTGCAAAGTAAAGCAGGTTCAGTATATCTCCCCACACCCTTTCTGAGACTGATTTTAGATTTGCGGTTCTACTTACTGGCTTGAAGGAAGCACTTCCTGAAAAGCTGCTCGGGGTACACATAGGGTGATTTCAGACGTGATGGGGCACCTATTGGCCCCGTCACTGAATCACCATTTGCCGGAATCAAAACGTCACATCCAACAGACGTGCCGGCTGATTCCGGCGGGGAATGGGGGGGTATGGGGCTGCACAACACAACGTGCGGCCACACAGTCTCACCCCCCCACGCTCCCCCCAGATGCCCGCCCTTCTGGAGACGGGCGGGTGCAGCGGCCAATCTGGCTGCTGCAGCTCGATTCTGTCCCAGGGTCTGGGGCACGGCGGCGGTAACAGATGTTACCATCCTCCGATTCTGGACTGTGGTTCAATTAACAATGCTTCCGGGGATGGTACCCGGACCATCCTCGAAAGCGTGGTTATTTTGCTCACCGCCAGTGGCTCACCATGGTGAACATCTGGCGGCACACAAACAGATGTTACGTGACCATCCACCACCACAAGGGATTCACCGTGGTTGAGTGTGGTAACGTAACGTCTGAAAATACCCTTAGATGCACAGGACATAGCCGTCCGCCATAGGAATCGCAGCTCGCGCGGTCTCTTTGAAGCTGTATTCGGAAAGTCGGGGTTTTCCAAATACGTCTAAATGCACCTCGCACGGCTTTTCAGGAAGCACTTCCTTCAACCCGTGAAGTAGAATTGCTCATCTAAAAGAGGTCTCAGCCAAAGTTACAGCATGAGAAATGTACATAGTTCAAGTTTGTCTCCTCTGAATCAGGATGAAAATCTGCATTGGATAACAGCAGGACTGGTTGTCTAGTATTTATGAAAGATACCGTTGGCCTTTTCTATTTTTCTCTTTTGTTTACATAACATCCAACCTCTGCTTTTTATCTTCCATCATGGAAGTATAAAGTACAGGTTGCATATCAGTTTATTAAGGAGAGCTCCAGATGGATAAATTGAAATGGTGAACCATATAAACTTCTGGTTTGGATGCTAGCTCTGTCTTATGCAGTTGATGACAACTGGTATTTTAATATTGTATAGTAATAGCAGCCTTGGAGGCCATCTTCATTGAATGGAGGCAAAAACAGAGAGAATTTGAACGTTGAAAAACTCTCTCTCTGTCTGTACTTTACACTTTGTGAACTCTAAAGTTGATCTCTGAATTTTTGTTTTTATGATACACTGATAGTGCAAGAGGAGCCTTGCTGTGTTGGGAAGGCATGTCAAGGGATGTTAAGACACAGAAAGAGAGTCAGCCAGAACCTGTGTTCAATACGTGGTGTAGCCAGGAATACTAGGCATAAAAACGAGGCGTATTTCAGTCCTTGAATTGCTAAAAGACGGGTCAGTTTAAGTATGGTCAGTTTTGGAGTCTTTATTTCTGTGCTGAAAGATGTTTATTAAAAGTGTTCTTTGGTTTATCTTGTTTATATACTTGTTGGCCGTACACCCAGACATTTTTTTAAAAAACCATGTTTTTCTGGTTCCTCTGTTAAATTCTGTCAATGCTTTAAAACTATTTAATGTTAATATATATATGGGTTCTTTGACCCCAAGCAGTGGGTATCTTGTTTGAGCACTGATATAGCAAAAGGAGACAAATCTTTAAAACAGGAGACAGCTTTTAGCCATGTCGTTCACTGTGTTTGCTGGATTAACTGGGATGCCCAAGAAGTTCCTAGCTGAGAGAGAAGGGTTCCTTATAGAGTCTACTAAGGTCTGAGATTTACTTTTCCATCCTAACTATGGATAAAATACATCATAGATTTAAAGAGTTCATATTTCAGAATAGGCCATGGAAACAATTTTTCTTTCTATTCTTTTCCTTTCTTGCGAACTATGGCATGCTGTACAACTATCAGTAAACACTTTGACCTTTCACTGAATATTATCTTGTTTTGGTTTCCTTCTGAAACTGCACTTACTGGTAAACACTCTGGCCGTATATTGACTTTGTTTAGCACTATACAATCTTGTTTTGATTTCATTAGTTGGGGCACAGAAAATATGCAGTAAACAATAAAGTTGTTAGAAGATGTTAAAAGTTGTTAGAAGAAGTCATGTCAGCAACATGGTGTCTTCTAGCGGTATTTCACAGTATAGAGACTGGTTTCTAATATGGCTCTGTTCACCTGTTTTGATATAGTATATTTATTGTTCACTATTGATTATAAGCTGTTTAATAACTTACTGCTACTGATTACTGGCCATGTGATTATTGTTTGTTGTTTTAAAAGGAATTTACATGGTTATGATGGTTTCTTCATCTCTCTCTTCAGCATAAACTTCTGAGATTTGTTCTCCATGCATTGAAATTGTCTTTTATTAATATACTTGTCTTTATTCACATGATGAACTTCTGTTAAAGTTTAATTTTGTTAATAATGTCACTTTGAATTGTCTACTTTTCAACTGTGATGGGTTTCCATTGATATTAGGTAGGGATATCAAAATATCATTATCATCACTGTGGTGAACCTCTGGCTGGGAGCAAATAACCATTACGGGACAAACAGCCACCACAGGGGATTCACTGTGGTTGACCATGGTCTCGTAACGTCTAAAATTGCCCTAATTTAGGGGGGAAATTAAGAAATCTAGGGGAGAAATTAAAGACCTACCTTCCAGTACCATAGAGGGAAGCGCATTGAGGTGAGCACACATAAAGAGATATTTGGCCCTTTCAGATAAACCCAGGGTCAAATACGTGGCCATACATGGGCAAAAATGGAAAAAGGGAAGAAAATCCCTTAAATTATCCAAGGTGCCTAAGGGGAGTGCAGGTTATCATTCCCCCGCTGAGAGAGAGGGAGGTGCCGGGTCCAGGGTCGGCACGTGGGGGGCTGCTGCTGCTAAATGCGAGGTCCGTGGTGAACAAGGCCCCAATTATCCAGGACTTAATCTTGGATGGGGCCATGGACCTCGCATGTATCACGGAAACCTGGCTGGACGATCTGGTTGGTCCAACTTTGGCGGATCTTGTTCCGGCCGGGTATGCCGTGCAGCATCAGCCCCGCATGGGCGGCCGGGGAGGTGGTGTAGCTTTCATTTTTAGGGAGGATTGGCCTGTTAGGAGGTATCCAGTTTGGGAGATTATGGGTATCGAGGTCCTTCACGTGGTGTTCGATTTGGCCGGGGGCAAGCTAGGGGTGTTGCTGGTGTACCCGGCCCCTTCCTGCCCGGCGGCATCCCTTGCC
>QEPC01013194.1:5604218-5647037 GCA_003113815.1 Sphenodon punctatus | reverse complement strand
CAAGGGAAGCCCCACGTAGAGCGCGTTGCAGTAGTCGAGCCTCGAGGTGAC
The DNA here is from genome assembly GCA_003113815.1 of Sphenodon punctatus. NCBI lineage: Eukaryota > Metazoa > Chordata > Lepidosauria > Sphenodontia > Sphenodontidae > Sphenodon > Sphenodon punctatus. The sequence goes on along the minus strand of QEPC01013194.1, from coordinate 5,646,986 downwards.
GAAGGCATGGATGAGGGAGGCCAGGTCCGGGCCGGAGACATACGGACGCAGCCTACGTACCAGATAAAGCTGGTGGAAGGCCACATGGGGTCAAAATCAACCATGCTTCCGGAGCTCCCCGCCGGACCATCCCCGAAAGCGTGGTCAAAGAGATTCCCAGCGGGAAACAACAAAAAGTAACGTCTGGACAGCAATCACCATCCAGAAACAAAGAAAATGATTCCCAGCTGGGGACAAAGCACACAGCGCGCTGCCAGGCAACCAGCGACAACACAGGCACCAGAGGGAGATTTAAAGGGCACACAGCAGCAGGGGGACGGGGTGGGATGGAGGGAGGCGGGAGAGGTGAGCGGAGGGCGAGAGGGCAAGGGAGGAGGAGGTGGAGGAGGAGGCATTGGTAGAGGCGCAGGGGGGGGAGGAGGCAGCTGTGCTACACCTGGAGGTGGTGGAGGGGCAGCAGCAGTAGCAGGAACGGGCTGACCCGGTGCCTTCTGGGTGTTATGACCATGACCGGGAATCGGCTTCACGACTGTTGCTCTGCCCTGACCCGTGATCTGCCGGCCCAATTCCCTGCTGTGGTCCCGGTCCTGTCACGTCTGTTTAATGCTTTTTTTTACCATGGGGGGTGGTTGTTTGGTTCACCCCCACTGGGAATTCACTGTGGTGAATCGGGACCGCATAACGTCTGAAAATACCCTATGTAGTTTGTCATAAAATGGTGAAGTATAGGCAACTGTTACAAGAGCTCACCGTATCAACATTCAGACATTAAAAATCACTGTGAACAAACCTCTTTCAAGTCAGAAGTTTTCCCAAAAACCTTATACATCAACCTTTTGAATCCCCAGTGACAGTAACAGATCTATCCATTAATAGTAAGTTCTGTGCACATGTTTTAATGTTTAGGTAGTTTTTCTTTGCAATAATATGCATTACTTCCTTCAAATTCATCAACACTGTCTTTATATAGAAAAGAAGAAAATATTTCTTTCGTAGTACTAGTTGTGAAATTCTGGTCAGCCTGATCTGCTGACTCTAACATTTTTAAAGACCACTTCAAACCTTAACAACAAATTGGGAAAGCTTACTCCTTGGAGATGTATGCTATTTGACAAGCTTTTTCTTATTTTTCTTCCTCTTATTACTAGGAAGATTTTCATCCAAACAAAAAAATTAGTTTCTTAGTAGCATTTATCTGCTACTGATTCTTGACATAAAGCCCTCTAATTTAACACATCAAAGCTGGTTGCTGTGGAAATGATTATGACATGTCAGAGGCTGATGGCTACAAGTGGGGAATAAGCAGCAAGAGTTGATGAGTTTGAGCTCTTAAACAAGAATCTTGTTTCCATGCATAGGGCTTCTCAGAAATGAGGAATGGGGGGAATAACTGAAAAAAACCAACAACATGATGATATAAACTGGTACTGGAGAGTATGATTTTCACGACACATGAGAGACACTTTAATTCTAACATTTTCTAAAGCCCCAGCATTTGATGGTTGTGCTTCGGTGCATTTCGTAGACATATTGTGAGTCTTCACATGTCAAAGTGAGAAACAAATCAATTTCTATGCCTAAGAGATGGATGCTTGTACAGAAGGTCAGTAATCACTACTGGTTTCTCTATGGTTCCTGAATCTCAAGTGAAAGGGGATCCTGAAGATATCAAACTGATAGGAAATAGGCCTTGAACTCTAGTATTGAAGACAGCACACAAATACACTTTAGAGAAATGTAAACATGAGAGAATACAATTTATTTTGCACTGCCTATAATGTTTGGTCTGTTTAAGAAAAAAATGTGAAAGGAGAATTAACACATATGGAGATGAAGGAAAGTCTTCTATTTTGTGTTATAAAAAGTTATTGGAACTGATGTCATTTAAAAGAGACATATCTTGGCAAATGTTTCTGTATTCCTAAACTAAAATCTGATGATTTTAAAATGTTAAGTGTAGCTCTTGAATATGTAAAAAATATATTAGTGCTGAAACTCGGTCCTCGGTTTTCCTTGGAAAAGACAGAAGACAAAGGCACTCAAATTTATTTTCTGAGTTCCAAAATTTTGAGGAATGAACCCCGAAACTTCAGTACAGGAAAAGGGCTGGATGCCAGTTCTAGGCCCCTGCTCCCCCTTCCCTGGCCCCCACTGGCCAGGGAGAGAATAGGCCAGTGGAGCCCAGGAAAGGAGGGATGGGGCCTAGAGGGGGCTCAGGGAGTCGGGTGTTTAAGGGGGTGGGGACCTAGCAGAAGCTCTGGGGTAAAATACTCATCCTCCAGAGGGGTTCAATGACGCATGGCTTCCTCCAGGGCCGGTAAGTTTTAAAAAGTGTTGGGGGGAGGGGGCGAGCTGGGCATGCACAGAAGGGCCAAATGGCCCCTTCTGAGTGTGCTCAGATCTTTCCAAGATGGTGCTGGCAGCATCAGCTTTTTTTTCCTTTAAAAAACAAAACAAAACAATTTATGCAGCCCCAAAAGAAGCCATGCATCACCAGACTCCCTCTGGAGGGTGAGTACTCTACCCCTGAGCCCCTGCTAGGTCCATACTCCCTCTTCCCTAGTCCAGTCCCTCCCACAGGCTCCCGCCTCACCCCCTCCCTTCGAATCCCTGAGTATTCTCTGAGGGTCGTCAGTCTGGCCTGAACATTCACAGGAGCGGTCCTCGGACATTTGGAGAATACTTTCATTTTTAAAAAAATATTTGGTGCAGCTCTAAAATATATACATCAGTTTGCCAACATTAACAATCAAATACAGTATGTTATATAACAGGGTAAGGAACCTCAGGCCTGGGGCCAAGCACAGCCTGCCTGCAGCTAGTTTTATGTAGCTCCTTTCCAGTTCCTTGATCTTGCTCCTGGATTCAGCTTCTATCCTCATGCATGAAAGAGTGTTTCAGGGGAAGAGAAAAGAGATGAGGGCATGCACACAAGAATAGGGGACAGATCCATGATCTAGATCCTCCTCTTCCTGAGTGTGCCCCCTAGGCAATCCCACCCTCAACTTCTATGCAACCCTAGGAGGTTGGTTATACTAATTTTCAAAGTGGCCTCTGGGAGACGCAAGGTTCACTGCCCCATTATATGATACAGCTATAAATCAAACTATTCATTTGAAATTGATGAGGCTTCCATCACACTTTAGTTTGAAGATCATTCCACACACTTCAAAGACACTGACCTTGAAAATGTATTATATAGGTCAACCCTAACACAACCATGAAGTTCTACTGAAGGATAAGGATTACTAGTGTTCTTTTATGGTAATCAGTCTAAATTTCTTTGCTTACCTTCTTCTCATTACTTAAACATTTCCCTTCTTAAAAAAGAACCCCAAGCATTTTTTCTCATTTATTTGAAGTTTACATCTTACAAGTAGGGCCCCCATAACTGTTTATTACAATCCTTGTTCCCTGTCATATGGTCATGGATAGCTAATCCTGCATATATGCTTATGCATGCTTACTTAACTGTTTCAATCTTTTTCCCCCGTAAGTTAGTGATACTCCCTTGTAAATTTTAATTTCTCAACAGGTTTTTGGTTTTGAAAATCCCATCATTTTATGCAGTATTTTAGCTGTAGTCTCACCACTGTTATATTGATTTATAGAAAAACAATAATCTCCCAGACATGTCTCTGTATATGCAGTCCAAAACTGCATTGGCTTATCCGTTATCCAACAGGTTCATCATCAACCAAGAATCACTGTTTCCCAAGTTTCCAAATCCCACTGGATACCCAATTATTTTTTGCATGTTGTCTGTCTAATTTTGACAGAATAAATGGATTTGGGCATATTTGAAGAGCAGAAAAATTGATTGACTTTGGACAGAGGTACCTTTCTGAAATGGGATATAAAAAATGTCAGAACTAATATGTCATATAAAAAGACACATATTGGCAAATATTTCTGTATTCCTAACCTAAAATTCGATGGGCCAGGATTGTTCCATGAAGTCTAAGTGCAAGAGAGAGAGTGAGCTGGAATGTGGGAAGTTTATTCGAGAAGGGTCTTTCCCATGTTACAAAATGTGTCCGATTTGTCTCTGGGAAAATCTCCAGGAGACAAATCAAACATGGGAAAATGCTGAATTTTTAGCAGCAATCCTGCAGGGAATGCAAAGTTGGATTTATTTGCTTTGCATCAGCTCTGAATCCTCCACAGGATTGCTGCCAAAAATGCACCGGTTAACATTTTCATGTTACAAACCTCTGAGATTTGCGCAGAGGCAAATCGGGCACAATTTGTAAAGTGGGAAAGCGCCCTAAGAGAAGCTGGAGGGAAGCAAGCTGAACAACTAGTAATTGATTTAGGAAAGCATCCCTATTTATGCATGTTCTCAAAGTGCCTGTATTGGGAGGGGTGAGAAGCTCAGCAGTATCTGATTAATGTATTGCTGGTCAATGAGCAGCGCAAGTAGGCCCCAGCAGTCTCATGGCACTCTGTGATTGCTCAATGCCTGCTGCCTCCCACAACCAATCAGAGGGGCTCTGGGGGAGGGCACTGCAACCCTTTATAATGGGAGGGCCAGGTTTTTACTCTCTGTTCTGTGAGAGCTCTGCTTCTCAGGTTGCATTTACAGAACTGTGGTGCTTTCACACAAAAAATCCTCCCTGGCCCTCATTGTATTACCACCAAAACCTTTCCTTCTTCATACTCTACATTTTACCTTCTCCCTTTCCCTGCCCTTCTCCCCTCTGTACATTATATATAGATAGGTAGTATAGATTAGATATATATTATATATATATATTATAGTTGCCAGTAAATATATATATTTACTGGCAACCTAACTGTAAGATGCTAATAAGGCAGGTGAAGAAAGAATTTGAAAGGAGATTTGCTAAAGGGGGAAAAACAAATAATAAAACCTTTTTCAGGTATATCACAGAGGGAGGAAGACTGCTAGGGAGGTGGTTGGGCCACTAGATAACCAGGGAGTAAAACGGGCACTCAGGGAGAACAAGGACATTGTAGAGAAGCTAAACGAGTTCTTTGCTTCAGTCTTCACTGCAGAGGATGTTGGGGAGATACCCATGTCGGAACCCTACTTTGTAGGTGATGAATTGGATGAAGTGTCACAAATCAGCGTGACCCTGGAGGAGGTTCTAGAGAAAATTGACAAACTTAATACAAACAAATCACCAGGGCCAGATGGTATTCACCCCAAAGTTCTGAAGGAACTCAAATGTGAAATTGCAAACCTACTAGTAGTAATTTGTAACCTAACGTTGGCATCTGGCACTGCACCTGAGGACCGGAGGGTGGCAAATGTCACCTCAATATTTACAAAGGGTTCCAGAGGTGATCCTGGAAACTACAGACTGGTAAGCTTGATGTCTGTGCCGGACAAAATGGTGGAAACTATCATTAAGAACAGAATCACTGGGCATATTGATAAACATGGCTTACTGGCAAAGAGTCAGCATGGATTTAGCAAAAGGAAGTCATGCCTCACTAATCCCTTGAAATTGTTTGAGGGCATAAACAAGCATGTGGACAGGGAGACCCACCAGATATAGTGTACCTGGATTACCAGAAAGCTTTTGATAAGGTCCCATATAAACGACTCTTGAGAAAATTAAAAAGCCATGGGATAGGGGGTAGTGGTTTGCTATGGATTGGTAGCTGGTTAAAGGATAGGAAGCAAAGAGTGGGACTAAGTGGCCAGTTTTCACAATGGAGGGATGTAAAAAGTGGTGTGCCCCAAGGATTGGTACTGGAACCAGTTCTTTTCAATGTAGTCATTAATGATCTGGAAAAGGGTGTTAAGAGTGAGGTGATCAAATTTGCAGATGACACCAAGTTATTCAGAGTAGTCAGAACACGAGCAGACTGTGAGGAGCTGCAGCAAGATATTACAAGACTGGGTGCCTGGGCATGTAAATGGCAGATGAGATTTAATGTGGGCAAGTGCAAAGTGATGCACATTGGGAAAAATAATCCAAAGTATGAGTACACAATGCTGGGTACTAAGCTAGGAGTTACCACTCAGGAAAAGGATCTGGGAGTGATTGTGGATAATACACTGAAATCCTCAGCCCAGTGTGCTGCAGTGGTCAAAAAAGCAAGTAGAATGTTAGGAATTATTCGCAAGGGAATAAAGAATAAAACTGAGGATGTCACAATGCCTCTATACAAATCAATGGTGTGACCACACCTTGAATATTGTGTGCAGTTCTGGTCGCCCCATCTCAAAAAAGACATAGCGGAACTAGAAAAGGTACAGAGAAGGGCAACAAAAATGATCCAGGGTATGGAACAGCAACTGTATGAGGAGAGGCTTGATAGGCTGGAACTCTTCAGCTTGGAAAAGAGGTGGCTGAGAGGAGATATGATAGAGGTCTAAAATCATGAGTGGTGTGGAACTTGTAAACAGGGAACGGTTATTTATCCTCTCAACTAGTACTAAAACTAGGGGACAATCCATGAAACTCACAGGTGGCAGAGTAAAAACAAAGAAAAGAAAGTATTTTTTTCACTCAGCGTACAATTAGGTTGTGGAATTTACTCCCAGGGGAGGTGGTCAAGGCTAGCAGTATAGCTGAGTTTAAAAGAGGTTTGGACAAGTTTCTGGAAGGTAGTTCCATCAGCAGCTATTAGGCAGATAGGATTGGGGAACAAAACCCTTTACTGTCAGGAGCCTGGGGATGACCCACAGGGAATGGATAGCATGGTGACCTGTTGGGTGCTTCTCCCAGACCCCCATGATTGGCCATTGTCGGAGGCAGGATGCTGGGCTCGATGGACCATTGGTCTGACCCAGTATGGCACTTCTTATGTTCTTATATAGATAATTGATTAGATAATAGTTAGTTTTCCTTTTCCCTTCTCCCGTCTCCCTTAGATTTAGATACATATTACTTGTGTACATATATAGAGAGATTAGATATTATATAGGTATTTAGGCTAGTCTGTTTTATTATATATATTATGTTATCATATATTATATACACTATATATTATGTTATCGGAATCGATACTGATAACTATACCAAAAACAAAATCTTAATTTGAAACTATACCGACGAAGACGAAGAAAATGACATTGTCATTAATAATAACAAAAATGACGTTTTTAATAATGAAAATGATAATGAAAAAAGAAAACAACATGGGGGTCTGGTGCACACCCCTAGTTGCCATTGCCACCTTTCACAGTTTGACCCTGAGACTTCCATAGGCTAAAATAGGAGACTCAGGGTCAAACGGTTAAAGGTGGCAACCCCATTACCAAAGAGTGGCTTCTGCATGAAAATAAGGATGAAATCGGAATTGTCTTGTTAGGACCAGGCTTGCCAAGCTATTCCAACTGTAGGAGTTACTTTTCTATCTAAACAATAGAATGCTAAACCCAGTATACCCTGCAATGTTGACAGGGCAAATTAATCTTTATTCTACTTAAAATCTACCTAAGTGTTCTGTGACTGGATAAAGGAGGGGTGGGGACCCTCCAGCCTGCGGACCACTTCTGGCCCACAGGGCTTTTTCCTGTGGCCTGCTGACTTCGAAGCCTTTCCCCGTTGTGTGCAGCCCATCACCCGGCTTGCTGTGGCCCGAGCAGGGCTTTGCAGGCCGCACACAATAATCAAAAACTCACGTATGTCCTGTCCTGCCAGCTAGGCTTACAACAGCAGCTTCTGCTCCATCCCCAGCAGCTCCCCCCTGGCTGCCCATACTGCAGGTCTCCCTGCCAGGCCCCCAGGCAAGCCAGTGGAGTCAGCTTTCATGCAACTCCAATCCTAGACAGCACTCACCTCAGGAGCCACCGTGTTCCCTCTGTGGGGTCCCCCACCTCCATGTCCAAGCTGTGGGACTGAAACACCGGTACATGTAGTGTGTGTGTGTGTGTGTGTGTGTGTGTGTGAATATTCTGTGTTTGTGTTTGTATGAATATTCTGCGTGTGTGTGAATATTTGAATAGAGTTTTAATTGTTTTAAATTGTTTAATTGATTTTAACTGATTGCTTAATTGGTTGAGTAATTGATTACTTAATTGATTACTTCATTGATTTAAATTATGTTAATTGATTTAGACGTGCCTCCCCCCCCACCCCCGGCACGTTCAGGGATTGACAATGCATTCCGCAGCCTCAAAAAGGTTCCCCACCCTTGGGCTAAAGCCATAATGCTGCTTAATTTATTATGACACTTCTATGGTAACTACGCAGACTGGAAAATCTGGCTCCTCGTAAAGGCACTAGTAGTTGAGATTCTTTTACAGACAGTTTAGGAGTTACCCTCCCACCATAAAATATTTTAAATATGTTGTCAAGTTACTTGAAATATAGCTGGAGAATATTCAACAGCAGGCTCTTTAGAATATGCAGTATTTTTGTTAGAACGTTAATTTTAATTATGTTAATTTCCCCCCAGATGTTCAAAGATACAGATTTTAATCTTCCAGAACAATTTGGGGGGTGATGGGTTCCATATTAATTTTACGAGGGTATTCAGCTAACTGGGAATCAATATCTCCAGATACCTGAGTGCTTCAGATTGCCAACTGAAACTTTATTTAGCAAAAAGGCCCCTTTGGATTAGGCTACTCAAACTCAAGATTTCAGATTTAGATCAGTTTTTATATACCCTGAGAGGTGTCTGAATACATTAATTAGATCAAGCAAGTTTGGGATAATTTCCTTTAGATGAGATATAAGAATCAGAGCCTCTTCAATGTATATTGATGTGATACAGCCGCAAAAATATCTAACGCAATTTCAGGCTGCATTAAGAGGAGCATCGTTTCCAAGTCACAAGAAATAATAGTCCCACTCTATTCTATGCTGGTCAGACCTCATCTGGTGTACTGCGTCCAGTTCTGGGTCCCATGCTTTAAGGAGGACATTGACAAATTGGAATGAGTTCAGAGGAGGATGACAAAGATGGTCAGGGGTCTGAAAGCCAAGTCGTATGAGGAAAGTTTGAAGAAGCTGGGTATGCTTAGCCCAGAGAAGACTAAGGGGAGGCATAATAGTGGTCTTCCACTACCTGAAGGGCTGACACAAAGAGGATGGTAAAGACTTGTTCTCGCCCCTGAAGGCAAGACTAGAAATAATGGGTTCAAATTACAAGAAAGCAGATGTGGGTTAAACATTAGGAAGAATTTCCTAACGGTAAGAGCTGTTCGACAATGGAACAAATTGCCTAGAGAGATGGTGGGCTCTCCTTCACTGAAAGTTTTCAAGGAGAGGTGGGACAGTCATCTGTCGGGGATGCTGTAGCTACGGATTTCCTGTACTGAGCAGGGGGTTGAACTAGATAATCTTGAAGGTATGTTCCAGCTCTATGATTCTATGATAGAGTATTGTTTTGCATTTGGTTTGTCTCACCTTGATACCATGCATATTTGGATGATAACAGATTGCAATGGCCGATGGTTCAAGGCAGGGCTGGCCTTAGGATTTGCAGGGCCCAGGCGAAGATAAAAAGGCCCTCCTACTTCCTTGTGGCCCTGCCCTCTTCGGGGGGGGGGGGGAGTGTCACCCTGGGTGGGGCCCAAGAGGTGGTCATGTTTTGGGCTTCACTGGGAGGGAGTGGGTTGAAGCAGAGAAAAGAGTGGGGCTTCAGGCAGCCACTCTGGGTCGCCCTGGGGTAAGGTCAGCCCTGGTTCCAGGGCTAGGTCAATCATAAGGGAGATAAATGGCACCCCTGACTTCTTCCCCTGTATAGCTATGAAGCATATTTTCCAAAAGTGCTAATATTTTACTGCCAGTTATATATATTTGTTTCTTACCTCATCAGTCTCTCTCTCCACACATATATTACAGTTAATACACACACACACACACTCACGCTGTGCAAGCACTGGCGGAAGCAGACTTCCACTGGACAGATGGCCAAACCCCCTCCAATGGAGTGATGGCCACGACCCCCATGCCAGCAGAATGGAAGGGGACACAGCCTGTGGAAGGGGTTATCTACCCCTTGGGTGTACCCCACTGGAGCAGCTCCCAGCCCCCCCCCCAGCACTTTGAATAGGTGTGCCAGCGCAGCCTTACTCCTGATCAGAGCAGGAGTAAGGCATTCACAGCTGTAGGGACACAAGCACCAGTCGCCTGAAGTCCCTGGAGCTGCTGCACCCCCACCGAGCCACCCCCCAAGCCACCCAGGCCACGAGAGCCCTGGACACCCCCTCTGCTCCATGTGCTGTGGTGTGAGCCGGGCCACATGTGGAACTGGCTGGGGCTCTCATGCCCTGTGTGTTTTGCGGGCTGGCTGGGCGGGGGTGCAGCAGCTCCTGTGACCCCAGGTGCCCTTCTCATTGGTCCAAGGCCCCCTTCCTGATGGTGGTGGGCATTGCTTCACCTTCCCCCCCTCCATCCTCTGCATGGAGGTGGATGGGGCACTGTGGCCACCGGTGCCTAAGAGCCATCTGTCAACGCAGCTCTCCTCTGCACAAGGGATTAGCTGGATTGTGCTCATAGGGTAAAAACAGGCATGACACTAACTCCACTTTAACACCATTTTAACATTTCTTATGCATGTTGCAGGGCTGTATTGGTGCCCTATGCAGCCCTGCAACATACAAAAGAAATGTTGAAGCGGTATTAAAGTGGAGTTAGTGTCATGTCTGTTTTTGCCCATAGTCTGCAGTCCTGCAGATCTACCGGTGTGTGTGCAGGATTGCAGTCTTAATGTTTAAAATAGTTTAGCAACATATTAAAATGCTTCATGCCCACCAAAGTATCTCCTTCCACACAAACACATGCAGTTTCTACCTATTTGTAATATAATTGCAATACAACCCCAGATGAGCAAAAACTCCATTTTATCTAAATCAGAGGTTGTCCCTCAGCATAAATCAATTCTTCAGTTACTTCTCCAATTATTGAAATTCTACATTAATCTGGTTGTAGCTGAGGTCCCAGAAATAGTTTGATAGATGAAACTGTACTGCAGAAAGAATTCTTTTTTTGTTGAATGTGTAAAAAAATTATCTGATACAGTTGAGCTTAGATTTCTCTCTTTCTTGGTAGCCTCTAATTTGAAGGTTCCATTAAAATTTCCCCATTGGTTGGGTAATAAAACAATGTTCTCTTCAAATATAGGCACAAATGCCTCATTTTTCTTTTTTAATTAAAAAGGGGAAGATTTACCTTTTTCTCATTCAGTCTTTTTAGACAAAAAGCAAACTTCTGATAATATAGAATAAAAAAAGTTAATTTATTCCCCATACTTCCTTAACCAGAAAGGGACTCATCCTAAATCAAATTTCAGATATAACAAAATAAAATCTTTGCTGATAAATTAAAAAAAGGGGGATTTTTCTTCTTTCTAAAAAGAATGGGCAAAAAGATGAAAGAAAATGAATTTGTGGATTAATCTGGACAAATTCTAGGGCAGACGTCTGGACTTGCTCCAAAGCTAACTGTATTCAGTATATAGAATCAAATTAACTTTAATAGGCTTTGAACTAACACCTTTAAACCCACAAGTACAGTGCTTGAATATTATAGTCTCAGATGAACACACATAGCACAATTGCCATTGATAATCTCTAAAACAATTCAAAAGATTCACTGTTTAAATTTCTATATAATATTCCACACAGGTAAAACCTTTGGGGCAAAATTCCATTCTGAAATGTATGGTGTGCTACTCTTAACTGTCTCTAAGAAATAGCCCTATCCCTGTGGATGTAAAAGTATCAGCATATGGTGAAATGTATCTTGCATTTCAAAACATAACTTTGGTTTATGATTGGTTAATTTAATTTAGTTCATACAGACCAATCATCCAAGACTGCAATGTATGCTCCCTACATATAAATTGACTGGTATTGGCCTTAACCTCTCCTGTATTCCTGTTTAAGTTCTTCTGCAGCATACATGTTCTATGATATGCCAAGTCACTGGAGGGCAGCACTTCTTTCATAGCAATGTGATTGCACAACAGCAGATTTTACAAGATAGTATAATACTGTAGTTATGAGTGTTCATAAAGAGAAGAAAGGATCATTGGATAAACGCCTATCACTGTAAGAGTTTAAGCAAATTGGTCTGAATCCCATACAGTGTAAATATCACTTATGTACTTGAGCTCTCAACACCTTCCATTGATTTCCAATGTAAGTTCGAAATCTAACCAGTAATTTACCATTGAAAATTACCCTCTCCCCATAGAGGGGAGGGATCTTCTCCCTGCACAACTCAAAGAAGGGAGGTCGCATGGGTGTGATGGCCAGGCACATTGGAGGAGGGGAAGGGTTAAGCACCTTTTGAACTGTTTTGCCTGTTGCCCGATCCAGTGACATTTGGAGGGAGGAGGGGGTTCCTGACATATAAGGCTGAAGCACTCAGGTTGGGACAGAGTGGAGAGCAGGGATGGCAAACTGAACTCAATCCACCTGCCCTCTTGGACTGGTACTATAGGCTTCACTGGGCGCCATTTATTTGGGGCTGGGAAGGAAGTTTTTCCTTATAGATAAGGTGGCCATACCTCCCCCTTATAAGAGGACACTTATAAAAATACATGGGGCAGGGCTGCACTGGAACCATTGAAGCCCTGCAACACATATTTTTCATAACCATTCTCTTTTAAATGGGGAGGTATGGCCACTGTCAGGGCCCCGATTCTTCCCTGGAATTAAAAAAAAATTCCACAGGAGTCAGGGCCCAATTCTGCGCCTCAGCGCGATTTGCCATGAGAAGGGAGGGGGGAAGCAGGGCTTGCCTCCCCCCCCCCCCAGCACTGGTCAAACCCTTGGGGCTTCCCCTCTCCAGCTGCCGGGGCTTGCTTGGCTCCGCCCCTTCCCCTTCCTAGTTTAGAAAATGAATTGCCTTACTAGTGATGGCGGCAGCAGCTGCTGCATCCAGCGTGCTCTTACTACCTGGCCCCTCCCGACGGGGTGTCTCAGGGCGACGCAGATGGATGGCATCATCCTGAGACACCCCGTCGGGAGGGGCCATGAAGTACAAGCATGCTAGATGGAGCAGCTGCTGCTGCCATCACTGGTAAGTTAATTAATTATCTAAACTGGGAAGGGAGAGGGAGGAAGGCAAGCCCTGGTAGCTGGGGAGGCTGGGGAGGGGAAGCCACGAGGGTTTTTTCATTCCCCTCCCCCTGTGGAATCTCCTGTCCCGTGTATCACCAGCGCAGGCTAGAAATTCTGTGCTGGGGTAACTGGGGCAGGAGATTCCATGGGGGGGGGGAGGGGGGAATTCTGCGGGAAATCTCCTAATCGTAGACCCGCGTTTCCCTCGGGGCCCTGGCCACTGTACTTATAATGTTTCCTCCTCCTCCTCTTTTATTTTTGTCTTCTTCATTTTTTGCCTTCCCTGTAGTGCTGTCACCTGCCATTTACAATTTGCGGAAATGCAGGTGCGTTCAAGCCTGAGCAATTAGAATAATTTATTGTTGTAGCTCAGAGGTCCAGTATAAGCCTAGAAATGGAAAATGAAATTATGGAACTGAAGGTACCTCCTTATGAAGTGAGGGTTGGAGTTATTGCCCATTAGGGTACCAGTTAATTATTTTCCTTCCTCTGGAAAAGTTTTTCTACTGGATTCTATTCCTGCTGTTTGGATGATTTCTGAACAGGAAGATGAAGATCCTCAGGATATACCTCCAACTCCCACCAACTCTCCTATTTCGAGTCCTACCCACAGAAAGCGGCCCAATATTCCTGATCCTTTTTCTGCCGCCCCTCCCCCCATTGTGCATTTCGGACTCAAAGGACATGGTATGTGATGTACAACCTGCTGTTTCTGAACTTCTTACTCCTTTTCGTATACCTACTATCACTGTAAGTGAGCTTGATTCTACACCGGCTGAGTCTGAGGTACAATCTGTTAATTCTTTCTCTGTTTTTGGTCCTTTGCATGCTGTCCTTAGGGATGGGCGAACAGATCGCGGTTCAGGTTCGACCGTTCTGTTCGGTCCGGTTCGGTTTGGCCATTCGGTTCGCTCGCCAGATTCGGCCATTCGGTTCACTTGTGTTTGGTTCGGGCATTCAGAAAAAGTATCGCGAGAGCCCGTGATTGCGCCAGAAACCGGAAATTTGAGTGCGTGCAGAGCTTGTGTTGGTGAGAGCGTGTGTGTTGTGGCTGGCTGGGTGTTCGGTTGCGATTCATGTGTTTTGGCTGTGTGGTGTGTATTGGTTTTGGTTTGGCTGGTTGGTGAGTGTTGGTGGGTGCTGTCTGTGTGTGTTGGCTGTGTGTTTTAAAAAAAAAAATGGAGAAGAAGGTGATCAGTGCCACCACCATTAAACACTGGGCCTGGGGGAAGGCCAAGGTGGCGGAGCCAGTGGTGGAGGAAGGGGTTCCTCCGGCTGCTGCTGGACCTTCGGTGGTGGAGGAGGAGGCAGAGCCGGCGGGAACAGGAGGTGCTGCTGCCACTGCTGTCAGGTTTGTAAACTTTTTTTTTACTTTGAGGACAAGAAACGTAAGGCTTTATCTGTTAGAGTGAGCTCACTGGCATGCGGGTGGGTGCATGGGTTGTAGGCATCAGTCAGGCACAAACAGCGGGCATCAGTGGGTAACAGAGGATGTCTGCCACAGAGAGAGAGGGTACTGTAGTGTGGGGGGCTCTTCCAGCAGTCAGGCACGAGCACGAGCAACACCCCCACCCAAACATGTGCCAGGCTAGCAAGTGTCTCCACTCTCCAGTTGCCATCCCATTCCCTATGCACCCCCAAATAAGGGCAGGATTTGCACGTGCCAGCCACCAGGTCTTTCCAGTTGCCATCCATAGCACCCCAAGGTGGGCAGGATTTGCATGTGCCAGCAAGGGTACTTCCAGTTGCCATCGCTACTAGCACACAAAAAAGGCAGGATTTGCACGTGCCAGCCACTCAGCCAGGGTCTTATCCCGCCAAAGCACCCAAAGAAGGGAAGGATTTGCACATGCCAGCCAGAGTCTCCCCCCTCCCGCAGCACTCAAAGAAGGATTTGCACGTGCCAGCCAGGGTCTCATCCCTCTGCAGCACCCAAGGAAGGGCAGGATTTGCATATGTCAGTCAGCCAGGGTCTCCCCATTGCCATCCCAAGCACCCCAAGAAGGGCAGGATTTGCACGTGCCAGCTGGGGCCTTCTAGTTGCAATCCCTAGCATCCCCTAGGACGCCAAAGAGGGCAGGAATTGCACGTGCCAGCCACCAGGGTCTTTCCACTTGCCATCCATAGCGCCCCAAGGAGGGCAGGGTTTGCACATGCCAGCAAGTGTCTCATCCCCCTGCAGCACCCAAAGAAGGACAGGATTTGCACGTGCCAGCCAGGGTCACATCTCCCGTTGCCATCGTTACTAGCACCCAAGGAGGACAGGATTTGCACATTCCAGCCAGGGTCACATCTCCCGTTGCTATCGCTACTAGCACCCCAAGGAGGGCAGGATTTGCATGTGCCAGACAGGGTCTCTCCATTGCCATCCCAAGACTAGAGGCATCATCACAAATGCATGATATTACTTTGGTGTTCTTAATGTGTTCCCATTTCAGAGAGGAATCGGATGCCAACCCTAGCGCTGGTGCCACTGCCAGGCCAAGGAGGACCCCTAGGCCGAGGTCGCCACTGACACCCCCAGACATTTGGCGGACAAGGTCAGATGTTTGGAGGTTTTTTAACAAAGGCGACGGAATCGTCATATGCAAGGTAAGGCACGGGAACTGGAACAACAGGGAATGAATTTCCCTATCACCTGTTAGGAACAGAAGTCCCCGGCAGAGAGAGACTGGCCTCCCAGTCCACCCACTTGTGGAGACAGAATGCAGGCAGGGCTTGACAGACCATTGGTTTGACACAGTATGGCACTTCTTATGTTCCTATCTTTTTATGCTCTTTTTAGATCTGCCATAAAAGATTCCGGCTACAAAAAGAGGGGACCACATTGGGGCTCATTGCCCACATTGAGCAAACTCATGGCAGGAAAGTGAGGTGGCAGGAGGACGTGGTATGGCTGTGGAGCCTCAGTGCCAGAAGAAGGGGGGGGGAAGGCAACCCTAAAAAGACAGCATGTAAGCCTTCCCCCCCCTCCAGCCCTGATGTGGAGACCTCTGGGCCCCAGGAGTCTGATGAGGTCAAGGCCTTTTGGGCCAAGTTGGAGAGGTCCACCCGGGACTTCGTGGCCAGCCTGCAGCAGACAGCAGCCACCATGTAGAACCGCCTGGTGGAGCAGTTCCAGGCATTCCAGGCGGAGAAGAAGGTGGAGGCGTTTGGCCGAGATGGAACGCCTGGCACTATACCACCAGGCGCTCTCCAGGTGGCATCGGTCCATGGAAGGGGACGTGGAGTTTGCCGTTGCCCATGGCTATGACCAACAAGAGTCCCGGGTGGCCGCCCCTCAGCCCTGTTCTGCGCCCCAATCGCTGTTGCCTTTCCACCAAGTCCAGGGGGACAGAGACTAATAGTTTAATTTATAAGTTTCCTTTCAATGTTTGCTCTTGTTTTCAGAATGTTGCTGTTGTTGCTTTGTTCTTGTTGTTGTTATTTAAATAGTTTTAACAAAAGTTGGTGTATTTCTTGTTACGAGCTTCGTTTGACCTATCCAATATTTTATCCCTATGTGCTGAAGTTCTGGCTGGCAGGTGGCAGAATCTCATACAGCTTGTCAATCCCTACCAGCAGCACCTGCCACCCCATGTAGGGTACTTATTAACCCAAAGATGTAATGTGCCAGCAGTAGGGTCTCAACTTGCAGACAGCCTCCCAGGAGGTTCAGGGCTTGTGTTTCTGTGGGTGGGTGTGACAGAGAGAAAGAGAGACAGGCTCCTTGGCAGCGGGCAGCAGGCGGTGGGAGCTGGTGGTCGGAGGGGCTTTTATTTTCAGCAGCTTCAGCGGGCATACACGGGTGGGTGCGGAGGAGTAGGCTGTTGGGGGGGGAGGGGTTTCGGCTGGCATACGGACACCGGGCTTCTGGATGCAGAGGAATGGAATGCGGCCCCCAGTTACTGTAATGATGGTCCCAGAATCTAGTTGATGGTCCCAGAATCTAGTTGATGGTTCCTGGGACGGGCGGGCATGACTGATTCAGGGATACTGGAATGACATCCTAAAGCCTATTGGGAACACTTCATTCAATCATGCGATAGGTGGTAGCAGCTAGGAATAGGCGAACAGATCGCAGTTCGGGTTCGGCCATTCGGTTCGGTCTGGTTCGATTCACCCGTTTGGCTCGGTCGTTCGCCACATTCGGCCGTTCAGTTCAGTCCTGTTCGGTTTGGGCGTTCGGAAAAAGGCTCTCTGTGTGAGGAATGATGGCCCCAGACCCATGACAGTGGGTCCTGGGGCTACTAGAGTGGCAGCTTCTAGGCATTGGCCACAGCCCTCCCTGCCAGTAACTTGGCCCCAGAACTCTGGTGGCAAGTCCTGGGGCTGGAGTGGCTGTTTCTTGATGCTTTGGAAAATTGGCTCTCTGTGCGAGGAATGATGGCCCCGGACCCATGATGCTGGGGCTAGAGTGGCAGCTTCTTGGTACATATTGGACACAGCCCTTCCTGCCTGTAACTTGGTCCCAGAACCCTGACGGCGGGTCCTAGGGCTGGAGTGGCTGTTTCTTGGTGCGTTGGAATGACATCTTTCTGTGCAAGGAATGATGGTCCCAGACCCATGACGGTGGGTCCTGGAGCTAGAGTGGCAGCTTCTAGGTACATACTGGTCACAGCCCTAGCTGTCTGCAACTTGGCCCCAGAACCCCAATGGCGGGTCCTGCGGCTGGAGTGGCTGTTTCCTGGTGCATTGGAATGACATCACCTCTGTGCGAGGAATAATGGCCCTAGACCGATGACAGTGGGTCCTGGGGCTAGAGTGTCAGCTTCTAGATACATATTTGCCACAGCCCTCCCTGTCTGTAATGTAGGCCCCAGAACCCCAATGGTGGGTCCTTGGGCTGGAGTGGCTGTTTCTTTTTATATATATATATATATATCTACACTAAATCTAACTGCTATTAACTATTCTAAAACCTACTGAACTAAATGGAATATCCTAATAATTAACTATAAAGGCCTTGTCCTACAAACACACTGTATCTCTATCTATCTCTATAACTAATCTAACTACTATGTATATCTATCTAGTAACTGTCTATCTAATAACTATCTATCTATATATAAAATATTACACAGGGGGAAACACAAAGAACACAGGGAGGGGTACAAAACTGAAATGAAAATCAATCTAATAATAATCCTACTCTAAATAAATCCAAAACTTAAAACAGGGGAAGGGAATCAGGGATGGATTAAGGGGGTGAGAGAAAAGGATTGAATAGAGGGGGAAGGGAGGAAGGAAAATTGAACACAGGGAGGGGTAAAAACAAAAAATAACTCCTAAATCTATCTAATATAATCTAAAGAAATGATAATATGGAGGTAAATGGGTTGGATGGGTGAAATAGGAGGAGGATGGCAATGGATTGAGGAGAATAAAACTGCTGGGAGAGGAAGCCTTCTGAAACGCCTGCTGTTCAGGAACAGTGACTAGCTCAGAAGGTGTTGGGAAGGAGAGATGCAATCAGTTTTGCTTCTTGTTGAATCTGCCTCACCGCAAGCCCCATTGGCTCTGTGCAGCCTAGCCCATGGCCAATCACAGACTGCGAAGCCAGTGGTCTGAGGCGAAAAGGGATGGTGATTGGGCAAACTGGCTGCTACTCCAAGCTTCTCCACCCCTGGTGCCTGGAAGTCTGCTCCTCAGCTGACTCCCCCTCCCTGTCATGTTTTGCCTTCCAGTGACACGTTTTTGCCACCCGAACGTGATCTGAACTGACTGAACTGTTCGGTCATTTTGACGTTTGGAATTGAGTTCAATTTGGTCAGTTCGGTCAGTTCGTGTTCGGTCGTCCGAACAGGCTGAGTTCAGGCCGAACTTCCGAACCGCTTTCGCTCATCCCTAGCTGTTCGTAGGCCTGCTTCCTCTGACCATCAGTTTTCCCATTAGTGGATGTGCGACCCATGACATCGCGTCTAAGCCCAGGGTGTGTATGTCAGCCACATCAGTCCCTAGCTCATGGTGGGTCACTGTTCCTTGCTCTGGACCTTGACATAGAGGGGGTCATGGTTTTGGATGGTACATATAACGTGGTGGAGTCCTCTTGGGGATATAACAAACTGGACCATCTGGTTTGAGGGGATATGTTGAGTTTGACTTCTGGTCCGGTTTTTAAATTTCTGTCCAGATTTTTTTGATTGGTAATTGTAAAATAGAAAAATTGGTAATTGGAAAATAGAATTTTTTGGGGGTATCTGGGTACCCAATTGGTACCCAGGTAGCCCATTGAGTACTTGATGTGGTACTCGAAAGTGTAGGTACTAAATTAAGTTACCGTTGCAGCTCTAGTTGGAGTCTTAAAACACCATTGGGATGGAAGTAGCCTTTTTTTTAATAACAGCTCCCTGTTCTTTAGTGGAAATCACCCTTTGGGGCAAGAAACCCTTTACATAACTGCAATAATTTTAAACTCTTGTATTCTGTGTTCTGTGTTGTATATTCCTACCCTAGGTGCACATCTCTTGCAATAACTCACAATGTAGTGGCTCTCCAACTTTGCCCTATTTGGACATTGCCACCTGCACACATTCATTACATCCTAGCCTGGGGTACAAAACTACTCAATCACATTTCATGTTAGTTTACATATTCAAGCAAGTTAAGCGCCAAAGGACTGGGGGGAAATCTACCCCATGAACCACACAATGTTGTATTTTTCAAGGCATAAGATGAGGGTAGTGGTGTGGTTCCCATGAAGGTCCATGTGTGTGTGTTAGGTGGTTTCTAAGAGGGTCCCGAGATGGCCTGAAAAAGGGGCCACAAGCGTTGATATAACTCACTGTGTCCCCTGCCCTGTTCCCCTCTGGCCACTTGTTTTGGCCACGTATGTTTCTGGGAGGCAGAACGGGGAAAGCAGGGAAGTGGCTTCGCACATCTCTGGCTCCTACCGCTTTTGAACACTCATGTAGGCCTCCCCACTACTGCTGCCTGACCACTCCTGGTCCTGGATTTTTTTTTTTGAAGGTGAGCCCCAGATTTTAAAATAATGTTTTATTTGTTTTTTCCCATAAAAAAGTTTGAGAACCACTGCCAAGTATCAGGTATGAACTTTGCAATGTTGCAGATACTTATCTGGAACATAGCTTTATCTGGGTTGTAAAAGCTATAGAGTGTACATTAGAAATGCGTATAATAAGTAATTCAGGAGCTGAACATGCACTTTCTTTTCTTTGCGTCAAGTCTTCCGTTTAGAAGGAATTTTAAAATACTGCATGTTTTCTTGTAGACATATTCAAGAATTAAGTAACCGACATGTTTTATCCTTAGTATGCAGGGAAAGAGACAGAAAGGAATGCCTACGATTAACCAGACAGGGAAATGTAACAAAATTTCTATTTGGAAAAGCTGTATGACAAAAACACCCCTCCCCTCCCCTCCTCCCCCCAAATGCAGGCTCTTATGACTCTAGGATATGCAGCTTAGAAAATATAGTTGGGACCTATTAATTAAGTATCCTAAAGGTCTTTTTATCATGTCTGGTGACTTTAATGCAAGAATTGGTCATCATGACGAATCTCTTGCCTCATATTGTGAACCAGCTTCCCTTCATATGGCTAGTAATTTAAAATTTAGAGAGTCAAAGGACCAGATGATCATGGCTTCAGGTATTAGGTTTGTAAAGTTAGTTATGGGACATCGACTTCATATTTTAAATGGCACTGGCTTTGGTGATCCTTTGAGTGAAATTACTTTTGTTGGTCCCCAGGAGACAAGTGTGATTGATTATGTGGTTGTTTCTGCTAGTGTACTGCAAGTTATTAAGGAGTCTGAAGTGGGTCCATGTCAGGTCAGTGACCACCTTCCGCTAATTCTTGTTTGGGATTTTAGTGATTCTCCTGTGTTCCCTTTTGTAAAGCATTCTGAGATATTAGATCCCTATCTGGTAGAAATACATTGCCCCCCTAAGTGGGGAAAATCTCTTGCTGGGTCCCTTGATATGGTACTTAAGAGGATGTGTGTAGGCAGGTTAAGGCAACAATTGAAGGTCACGAGGAGGCTGCCCGGGTTATTGATGCCTTTAACACTCTTAGTGCCTTCCTCCAGAAGTATCTCTCTAGTTTTGCCTCATCAAAGTCAAAACAGAATTGGTCTAAAAACCAACCCTGGTATGATGGGGATTGTAGGACTGTTAGGAGCAAAGTCTTTGCTATTTACTTAGCTTACCATAGGGGGGATACCCTTAGTTTGCCAGCTCGGTATTTCTCCCTTAAAAAGGATTACAGGAACTTAATTAGGACTAAGACGCGCTTATTTGTGGAAGGAAGATGGCTGGAAATTCTGGATGCAAGTGATACCAGGGATTCGCGGAGGTTTTGGCGGTTGATTAATTGGAATATCTTGGATATTAGACATTCATGGTCTTTTCCAGTTTCCCCTAGTTTGTGGGTGGACTTCTTTAACTCAGATGCATTCTCCAGAAGGAATATCTTTGCCTCTTTCTAAGGATGATGGTGGAACTGACTCTTTTCCTATTTGGCCTCCTGTTTCTGAGAACGAGGTAGCTAGATTGATTGTATCATTTAGACCAAACAAAGCTCCAGGCCCTGATTTTATACAGATTGAATTTATTAAGGCACACACGAATTGGTGGGTCCCAGTACTGCCAGTCTTGTTCTCAGCCATAAACAACTCAGGGATTATACCAATAAATTGGGGAAAGGCTATAATTATCCCCATTTTTTAAAAAAGGATCTAGATCTGACCCGGCTAATTATAGGCCAATCAGTCTATTAAGTGTCATCAGTAAGATCTACACAAAATTATTATTGGAAAGGCTTATTGACTGGATCGACCAGAACAGGCAGGTTTTCAGAGAGGTAGAATCATGGTTGAGCAATGTCTCATACTCTTCCATCTAATTAAAAAATAAAGGAAGATCAATGGGCGGCTTTTTGTAGCCTTTTTGGATCTAAAATCAGCATTTGATTTGGTCAATAGAGAAACCCTTTGGGATAAATTAGGAAAGATGTCAATTGATAAGAGACTTTTGTTTCTCCTGCAGAGAGTACACACTGAATCTTCTTTGGCAGTTAAAATAGATACTGAGCGTCATTTCACTCTGCAAATTTATACTGTACTAGGAGTAAGACAGGGCTGTGTTGGTCCCTACACTTTTCAATTTATACATTAATGATGCTATCCCATTACTGGCTCACTATAGTTTCTTCCCACTTAAGTTGGCTAATAGACCAGTAGGTTGCCTACTACATGTCGATGATTTTGTAATGACGTCTCAGACCCGTGTTGGTCTGAATAGGCAATTGAATGCCTTTCTAACTTTTTGCCAATCTAATAAATTAGTTATCAATTTATGGAAAATCCAAAGTTGTTGTTTTCTCTCGTAGACATAGGACCTACAGTTGGGCTATAGGTGATCATAGTATTTAACAAATTAGGAATATTAAGTTTATCGGCCTGCACTTTCAAGTGACAGGTGGATGGGAGAAACATTACCGGAAGGCTTTAGCGGCTACCAAGGGCACTTCTCTAGCTATTTTAAGATTATTTGCTAGCTCGGGCAGAAGTAGACCCGACCTTGCAATTAGTGTATTTAGCAGTAAAGTAAGGGCAAGTTTCCTTTATGGGGCAGAGCTTTGGTCGCCACTTATTTCTGCTAATATTAATGCTGCACAATCATATTTTGTACAGAGATTATTAAGGGTGCCTAGAGGCTAGGGATGGGCGAATGCGGTTCGGATGTTCAGAGTTCGGACCGAACCCGGTCTGTTCGGACGTCTGAACCAAATGTCCGAACCGAACTCTCGAACGACTGAACAGTTTGGTCATGTTCGGAGGCAGGAAAAACATCTTTCCAGGACTGAAAATTAGGTTTCGGTTTCGATTTTGTTTCAGTTTCGCTATTTTTGAAGTTTCAGCCAAGTTCAGCCAAACCAAACCCAGTTGAAATGAACCATCGAACCCGAACTCGGGTTTCAAACCGAATGACTGAACATCCGAACAGCGTTCTGGTCGCCCATTCCTACTAGAGACACACCACTGGCAGTTATTAGGATGGAGGTGGGCCAGATTAGTTGGTTTCAGAAAGTTTGGGAATATACCCTTAAATTTTGGCTTAGATTATCCAGATCCATAAATTTGGGCTTGGTAAAATTCTTTTTGGAAGACTCCTTTAAAAACTCATGGTCCAAAGCAATACAGAAATTCATATATGGGATGGGGTTTTCTCAGGGGTATTTAGCTTATAAAGAAACAAGAAAGGCCAGGGTGGAACTCCTTCATAGACTGGAGGATGTGGAAAGGCAAAATGAGCAGGCTAAGCTGAGAAATTCTCCTCATATGTGTGACTATTGAAGGCCCCTGACATAGGGGTAATGGCTAAATATTTGACGTCCCCCATTTCACTCCACGGGAGGTATCTGTTATTCTGTGCAAGGATGAACGCATTGCCAACTAATGTTTTGGAAGGACGTTATAATGGGATTCCCTATATCAAGCGTGTTTGTCCTTTCAACCATATGTATGTTGAATTATCCCAGCATATTTTGTTTAATTGTCATCTTTATGACCATTTAAGATCCAAATATTTAATGAAGCTGTTAGAGGCTTACCCAGGCAGATCCAAAGACTGCTTATTGGATATAGCCTTGTCAGGCAACTCCTGTGAGATAATGCAGGATGTAGTCAATTTTCTGACCCAAGCTCTAAATTTGCGGAAACTCTTTTTAGAGTTCAAATTACCTTTGGTTGATCATGAGGTGGATCATGACGTTGTGAGTTAATCTGCTGTTGCGAGCAGATGGTTACTTTTTTTATTTTAACTGTTGTACATTTTATACATGCTACAGTTTTATTATTTTATTTATGTTTGTCTTGTTTCGTGTTATTTATGTGTGTAGCAATGACCTACGGTCAAACTTATTAAAGATTTGAAGGAGATTTTATTTGACAAAAACAAGAAGGGAGAATAATTGAAAATGCCCCAAATGAATTCTCTCCAACGAAGGATCACAAGCTGAAGCCTGATGCAACCTGACATTGCACCAAAATAGAGTTTTTATTTCAAGCAAACCAACAGTCTTTTTGTAAGAGGTTTGGAAAAGATATTGTACTCTGAAAAGGACTCAGTTGTTATCTAAAGTTTCCTGGTCAATGAGCTATTTTGATAAATGCACAGTTGCTGCTATAATATCAATGGTGTATTTGGGAAATTCAGTTAAGTTCATACCTCATCCTTCTTCCTGGAGGAAAATAATCTAAGTGGACTTTTATTTCATATAATAGGTTCTAGTAAAAAATGAAAATACATTTTTTTTAACAGGGAAGTGAAAAGAGCTGTAATAAAAAAGAGATGTTGGGGGGCGGGGTGAAATGAATGAAATTGCTCATGAAGTCCTGTGCTGCTTCTGAAAAAAAATAATTATTTGGTAAAACTGTACAACCTCTGCTATTCTGTCTATTCAAGGAAACACAAACTCACATGTAAAGTGCAAAGGTAGAAGAAGCATTAAATTTACTGACAATGGGGCATACAACGAAAGGCACAAGACAAGTCCCTTTTTCTAACTGGTACATCCTGACTAGCTTGCCAATCTGTACAAGGCACTTGGCAGGAGAACCAGAACGTCTCTATATTTTACTTTAAAAGTATCCATCCACTAAATTTTCTTTTGCTCTTTTGGATATGGCAAGCTACAAAGGGGAAATGAGATTTTACATTAGATGTACTTATCCATAATATTTATTCTTAAGAGTAACATTAAATTTTTAAAGAAAACATAGGGCACATCAAATTTCACCTGTTCTCATTTTCACTTTAACTAAAATTTTAACAGACTTCTTAAATAATCAGCTGCTGACTTAATCATCCATAAAAATTGTATTTGTCCTATTTTTAGTGGTGTCAACCTAGTTTCACCTAAGCCACACAAAATCAAAGCATGACTAGCTGCTGAATATGTATTTATTCACTATAAAAGTATACCTTGCTTCTCCATATTACATACTTCTTCAGCTGTGATAACTGAAGAAGCAAATCCTACCCAGAAAGTTCTGTTTTTACTTATGCAATTTTGACATTAAGGAAAAACTGAGGGGGATTCCTCAAGGACTAAGATTGAATTTAACTTCTTGGGAATCCGGGAGAGGGAGTTGCCACCACAAGTTCCTCCCTCCATGCCACAGTGGAGCCAAGGAGCTGTTCACATGGGGCAGGACTCCTGGACCCCTGCTGCCCAGCAGAATTTGGCCCCCAGGAGGAGCTGCTGCAAAACAGCTGATGTGGGGGAGGAGGAGCATGCTCACCCACTACACAAACAGCTGATCAGGGGGATCCTGGCAGAGCATAGTCACCCGACCTGCCAAACAGCTGACTGGGGAATGGACTGGAGGAGTGTGTTCATCTGGGCTAGGTGAGCATGCTCCTTCAGGCCTGCCAATCAGCTGTTTAGCAGGCTGGGTGAGCATGCTCATCTGTGCCCGATCCTCAGACCTGGCCTCACGGAAAGACTGAGTGGGGTCTAACAGAAAGGAGGGTGCATGTTAACCTGGGTTAGTCTGGCTGGGAGAGCCTTAGCCCGCACCACATTGCCAACCTTCTCCAGATGACATGTTCGGTAGCAGCCAGCTGTCTGGCCCAAGGCAGAAGTGGACGAACATCAGGCAGCCACTGAACTGATGAGCAGGTGACACTACTGGGGGTACTGTCTTGTTTGTTTTCACCCAGTATCATTAGTTCACAGTTGACACTATGGGGTACTGTCTTGTTTGTTTTCACCCAGTGTCACTAGTTTAAATCCACTACATGTGTAGTAAACAAAAGTAATTATCAGTTGAAGACCTTATAGTAGCCTTATGAAATGTGTCACTGGTTACTTAAAATTGCTAGTGCAAGAACATAAGTAGTGCCATACTGGGTCAGACCAATGGTCCATCAAGCCCAGCACCTGTCTCCAACTGTGGACATTTTCTTTCTCCTGGGAGAGTCCCCAACAGGTCACAATGGGCAATCCATTCCCTGTTGTTCTGCCCCCACCAGACTAACATTTTAACCAGGATTGGGGAATCTTTTTCCTCCGTGAACCACTCTGAAAAGTAATATAAACTAGGGCTGAAACTCGATCTAGAGTTTTTCATGGTTATCATCAAGAATCATGGTTCTCAACTCATTTTAAGTGAGAAACAGTAACCGAGAAAAATACTGATTCTTAACATTTCTTGGTTGAGAATTTTTTGTTGAAATACCAATTACTGTTTTTTATTTATTGTTACCATTTACCATGTACCACATACCGTGTATCGCATTCATCCTGGTAATGCGCATGTGCTAAATTGCATTTTGCACATGCACATAACCGGGTTGAAGGCAGTACTTGGTAAGCGGTACACGATAAAGCAGCATATTGCGGTAAATGGTAACGGTAAATGATAAACATTAACGATATTTTGAGAAAAAAATCTCGACTGAGATCCTGGTCTGTTATTAAGATTGTATGGAGATCTCGGTGATAATTCTCGATTCTAAAGATATTTTCACGAGAAAAAAAATTGCTTCTTGTTTCAGCCCTAATATAAACTCACCAGGCCAGATGTAAGCTGGGAGGGTGCTTAAGAGGTGAGTTTAGGATGAGGGTGGGAAGCGTCCAGATCGTGGATCCATCCCCTATCCTTGAATGCATAACTTCATCTCTGTTCCCTCCCTCCGAGCTTACTCTTTCAGTGTCTGAGGGTAATTTTAGATGTGACGGGCCACTCGGTCCGCCACGCTCAACCAAGGTCCGGGATCTGTTTCAGATTCCAGACAGGAATCAGCCCGGCCGTCCATCAGATGTTCCGGCTGATTCCTACAGGGGATCGGGGGAGGGGCGGGGCTGCATGGCACGATGTGTGGCCGCACAGTCCCGCCCCCATGCTCCCCCAGCCCCCTGCCCTCCGGGAGACGGGCGGGCACAGTGGTAAATCCGGCCACTGCGCCCGATCCCGTCCCATGGTCTGGGCCATGATCCAGAATCGGCCAAGGTAACAGACGTTACTTTTGACTGATTCCGGACCATGGTCCAGTTAACCACGATTCTGGACCTCCGGGCGGCTGGAGGTCCAGAATCGTGGTAAAAAAGATTCCCGCCGTTGGTTCACCATGGTGAACATCTGGAGGGAATCCTTTAGACGTTATGGGACTTTTGGTCACCACAGGGGTTTCACTGTGGTTGACCGTGGTCTCGTAACGTCTAAAATTACCCTGAGGGTAGAGACTGCAACCACAGGCCAAATCAAAGGATTGGAAAAAAGGCAAATAAAAACAGCTCTGGACCAGAATGGGCCCTCAGACCAGAGTTTCTCCACCCCTGATTTATGCAGTGCAAAACGTCTAAGCAGTGCTTTAGAAGCACAAACGTCTAAGGCCAACCACATTTAAGTTTGGTGGCAATGGAGATACACTCTCTCCAAGCCTGCAAGGGTGTGTGCGAGTTGTGGTAGGCTCATCAGCGTCAGGGATATGGATGGGGGGAGGGCACTGTGGTGTGTCCCACCCACACCAACTCTGATTGGTCCTCAGGTCTGTCTCCTGGGTTTTTCAAACATCCAGAGCCAGGTTCCCCACCCTCCTTCCAGGTCTTGTCCACCCATACTCCTCCAGATTTGACTGGTTGTTTGCCTTTCACCAGTCTGTAACTTAGTTTGTGCTCTACCTGTTGTTCTGCCACTGTGGGTTTATGCTAGCCTTTGATTAACAATTCTGGGAAGGAATTTTTCCTCTCATTGGCAGATTGATATGGCAAGCTGTGAAACTTAGCAGGACCCAGAGCTGGAAAACACAATAGCTGGTGGGCAGGAAGCTTTTTGCTGGAGCAGGGTCAATTTATTTTTCATGCAGGGCTCGCTAGAGCTCTACAGCCACAGGACTCTGACTAGTGGGGATGAAGCATGGGTATGTTTGTTAAGGGTTTTATGACTGGGAATCTCACTCCTAGTTCAACTCTTGAATAATTTGATACTGAATAACTGATACGTGGTGTTTTTTCCCCAAGCTTGAGTTCCAGTTCCTTGGGTGTCATGGTCACAGATGCTTACTGTAAGTCAATAAAATTGCAGTTTGATTAACCCAAATGCATCTGTGTATCCCAGGTGCCCCATGTCACCATACGCAACTGTATGGATTCTGAATCTTGATCCAGAATCATTGTCCTGCGAAGTGGACAATCTATTTCAGATAGATAAAACTGCATGGGCAAACAGAACAAATAAGAGTGATGAAAAGGATAGATCTGAAAGTGAGTCTAGTGTGAGAATCCCGAATTTGATCTGAGAAAAGACAGGATTTCTCTATTATCTCTGGTGAAGGTTACTCCAGTTCAGAGTTGAGGCCCTTTGACAGGACAGGGGAATTTAGCCATTATCTCTTTGATGGATGTACTGAAAACATCAATCTCTAACAACATTTGCTGACTGCTTTTACCAGCATTTCAGTGCCATTTCTTTATTTTTAAAAATGAAAAAAATCATTACGGGGGGGAAACTGTAAAAGAATTTATTAAATACTTGCCTGAAATCCAAGGAGTTTTTCACTGGGCTTTATGTGTCTCTGAAATTCACATTCTACTGGCTGTATCACTTTGATTCCATCTTCATAAAAAACATAGAACATGTTCCCAATTCCCAGACCTTAGGAACAAAAACACATTCAAAGTATAAAATTAAAGCTTCAGGAAAAAGAAAACCCGCTTGAACTAAACCCCTCACTATCTCTGGCATGAGATCAATTTGTTAATGTGTGCAAGGTTAATAAAGCTAATCCTATGGGACTTTTTATTGTAGAACTAAACCAAAACTGTTATGTTATTCAGGTTTTCACATTATTTTACCCATGAATAAGTCAATGGTTTCATGAATACTAACCTGGAAATATATGGCATATTTTGAAAAGCAGGAGCAATGAAAGAAATAATGTGAAATGTTTTACATTGGGATCAAATAAAAATAACTTGTGCACACTTTCTCACTTCTCCATTTTTGAGGAATAGAAAGGCTAAATTATTTTCTGTACCAAGTTGACAAAAAAGTCCTGAATTTTCACAATAATGACTTATTTTATCTACGATATTTCTGTACTGTAGGAAAAAATTCTGCACTGTATATCGTTGCAAAGTTGGGAGTTGAATTCAATCCTAATCTGAATGGTCAAAAAATTATTTTACTACTATACTGCTGAGTGAGAAATATGGACTAGAGCAACCTGATTACAAGACTTGAAAGTTGGAGTTCGTAAGTTTTAGTTTCAGGCCAACCATGTTTTAGAGCCTTGGTAAAGCAACTTTACCGAACTGTCTCCATTTCAGTATTTGTTACAAAGGCTTGAAACTTTCTTATCTACTTTATATGGTTGTAATAATGATTAGTTAATGTTTGCAAAGTGCTGTAAAAGTGAAAAGCATTATCAGTATTATTTTTATAATCAGCATTAAGTCAATTATGCTAGCAAAGTTCAGGACTACATTAATATAAATTCTCTATATAAATTACTGTTACAAACTCAGAATTTAACTGTATCAGGGAGGGGCAGAATAAATTGAGGGGGATGGATAGTAGATGCAAGGGAATACAGTTTAAATCTGAGATTTCAATTTGTCAACTTCTCAGTACATTTACATGCCACATGAATGTAAAGGTTCCCTTATAATAAATGAAGTGCTGTTTTGATAAAAACATGGCACAAGATGGACATATAAGGCTCCCACTCCCAGCTGGGAACCATAATCTCAACTGTTTCAGGCATGAATTAGGTTGTGTCCAGGGCAAGATTAGAGGACGAGGATGAGAAAACCTACAGGTCAAGAATAAGATGGGGAAGAAAACTTCAGGTGTTTTCCTAGGCAGAGTTTTCTTCAAGTCTTATGGTTGAGGGCGGCTTAATGTGAGGGTGAAAGCACAGGGAGATACATCTATATGAGAATGTGGCTCACAAGATTTCCCCTTCTGAATGAACCTCTGAGGAGGTCCCTTTTTAATGGGTTCTAATCACACAAGCGAAACAATGTAAATGTTAGTACCACTCCAACTTTTGTAGATTTACTGCTAATCTCCAGAAAGTAACACTGCTCTCACATTCCCCTGGCCCTCGGCTCTAGCTATCCACTCTTGTGCACAAGAGCCGCAACCTGTTAGGTAGGGGATGGTATGATGTTGAACAAGGGAATGATTCCCCGTCCTTGCATTCTGTGAAGACTCTGTGCACCGGGAGCCTTGTTTATTGAGCCCCCACAAAAAATCCCCATATAATTATGGTTCAAAACACCTTCATTTGATTTTTTCCCCCTGCAGTTCCTGTAGACGTATCTAATCATGTAGATAAGACTGATTCCTTATATACTTTATACTGATTCCTTACATACATAGGAAAAATTCCCTTGTAAAAGAAACCTGAGCATGTTAAAAATATCCATGATGAAAAACAAACAACATGAAAGCGAATCAGGGCAGCAAAATAGTCTCACGGTTGTGGTTCTCTTAGACCAGGTTGGGCAAAGATTCCTAATCCTGATTCATTTACCACAATGGGGTCAAAGAGCCACATGTGGCTCTAGAGCCATAGCGTGTCCACTTCTGTCTTAGACCATGCTAAGGTGCCCATTTTCACTTTGAGAGACAAGAAAATCTGTCATATATTCTCATCTGTTCACAGATTATTGGTTTATTATAC
This sequence comes from Sphenodon punctatus, assembly GCA_003113815.1. Lineage (NCBI taxonomy): Eukaryota > Metazoa > Chordata > Lepidosauria > Sphenodontia > Sphenodontidae > Sphenodon > Sphenodon punctatus. The sequence goes on along the minus strand of QEPC01013194.1, from coordinate 5,616,348 downwards.
ATAAAATAAATATGTTATAGCAGTAAACTGTGTGAATTTGTTTCTAAACACAGAAAAAGATACAGGTCATGCATGGGGATGAGTGGGGGTGAGTGGGGATGCATATGCAGACGTGTTCATGCCCCATCCACCCACCATCCACACGCCCACCCAACCCCACCTGGTGGCACCGTGTAAAAACGACCTATAACTAACAGAAAAACACTCATATAAAGTTTTATGACCAAAAAAAATATCTACTTTTTTTGCATAGGCTGATTTATTTATTTATTTCTCTTTTCTAGACATTTAAATGTTTACTCTCCAAATCTGATTTTCCACCATTCATTTGCATTTATTCTTCAAATACATTAACTCATACACCAATCATTCACCACTTCTCATCCTCAAATAATCAAACTTCCTATACCCATCCCTTCAAGACAGAAAGGTACTGGATATTGGTCCAGAACATTGTGACTAGTCTAGTTTTAGGACTCGAGTGTGGAGGAAGTGGCAGAGTCAGAAAATAAGGGAAAAGTTTGGGCTAAAAAAAGGCTGGTTACTTTGTACCTGGTTCACAGAGGATGGTTTTAAATGAGATGCTACCACACATGGCCACCCAGAAGCCACTCATCTGACCTCCCATCTGAAGGTAGAGCAGGGGGGGATGTGCACTCCCAAAAGCCACACAGCACACTTTGATGGCCACTCATGGAGCACTGCTGAGAAATTCGGAGTGCTCCAGGCATGGCAAGCCCAAAAGGTTTGTGCCAACCGGCGGCCATGCATTCCCTGCCCGTATGAATGGCAGCAACCAGCCACACCAGCCAATCAGTCTGCCACTCATAGGCACTGTGGGCAGGAACTGCAAGTCACAGGAACTGGCCGTGAGTGCTGGGGAGCCTGGGTTCCTCAGCAGTCACAGAAGGACATGTCAATTTCAAAAGCCAGCTTGGCACTCTTCCCCCTCCCCCATGGTCCATGGCAGGGGGAGCACGAGGCAGCTGCAGTTCTAGCCACGCTGGGATCGCCTGTTAGATTCGCTGCCCATGCACTTTACCTGAGTGGGTGTTCTGCGGCAGTGCCCTTCATTGACCATGAACCCCTCCTCCTTTAAACACCTTGCTTGTTTAAAAACACACAGAAACAGCTTGCATTCATCATGCTACATATATGGCATCCCTCTGTAAGAAAAAACCTCATTTTCTATTAAAAAAGGAATATTTATTATTTTTCTTAATTCCCATACTATTTCCATACATGAAGTTATAAAGCAGAAACCTACAAAACATCAATTTGAATGAACGATTCACAATAGGATGTAAAGGCACACACAGGGTAATTTCAGATGTTACAGGATCACGGTCAACCACAGTGAATCCCCTGTGGTGGCCGTGATTCCCGTAACGTCTGTTTGGTTCCTGCCAGATGTTCACCACAGTGAACCACTGGTGGGAATAAAAATAACCACAATTCTGGACCTCCGGCCGCCCGTTGTTACCTTGGCCCATCACATGGTCCCAGCCCATCATGGCCCATCGTGGTCCTGGCCACGATCCAGGATCGGGTGCAGCAACTGGGTTGGCCGCTGCACCCACCCGTTACACGGAGGGCAGGCAGCCGGGGGAGCGCGAGGGGACAGGGCTGTGTGGCAGCATGTTGCGCCACGCAGGCCCACCCCCTCCCCGATCCCCAGAGAGAATCAGGCCGGCACATCTAAAGGACAGACGGCTTGATTCCTGACCGGGATCTGAAACGTGGTGGGCCTCTGGGCCCGTCACGTCTAAAATTACCCACAGTCTTCTAATCAGCCAATAATCTTTCATTTTTCAGATGCCACATCTAACCACTTTTACTAATTCATAAAAAAGATCTAAATGAATCATAGGGTGTTTTCACACTCACATTTCTCCTGGATGTTTGCTGTTACATCCTGAACTTTCTGTGTGTCTAAATCACTCACCAAGATCTTTTGTGTGTAAAAGGTTCGCCTGGTAAATGGCTTTGCTCCAGGCAGTTGTGGTCATTTGGTTTCCCTGGCAGCCTGTCACGTTTACAGCTGCGGCTACTTTTGGCTGCCTCAGGGCAGTGTTTGTGTGAAGAATGCATCCAGGAACTGTGTCAGGGCAGTGTGTGTGTGAAAAATGCATGCAGAACTTACTTGTGGGCTTATAAACTCAGAAGACTGAAACATCCGGAACTTTAACATGTGTAAATATGCCCATTCTCTTAATTTATGAATGAAAAATAGTTATGAACACCTGAAACTTTAATTGAAAAAAAAAAAATCCATCCAAGACAATGGATAAAAACAGACGTGACAGTGATCCACTGTAGCCTGCTCTGTCATGCTTTAGCCCAAACCACACCTGCACATCTGTGCACGCACTGCCAGATGTTGGCCCAGAATTTCCCTGTGCTGTGTCACCAGCTAACCTGGACTCTGACCTTGGGAAAACTCTGAAATCACTGCCTAGGCTAAGACCCGCCAAACCAGGCCAAAGTGGGACACAGCGGGTTATCATGTCTGTTCAGGCTGGAAGACACGGCCCAGATCAGGTCCTCCATGGCCTGCCACCATGGCTGGCTGTCATTGGCAGCCGTGGCTGTATGTCATGGTGGGGGGTGGAGTGCTGGATGCAGCACAGGAGTGGGATCAGTCAGCCACACACTGGTGGTCCTCCCCACTCTCCCCAGGCCCCATCCGTGGGCATGTTTGCTCTGCGGCTCGAGCCAGCCCGCCCTGTGTCCACCACAGCTTCCCGAACTGGGGCGTGTTGCTGTCATGTGGCTGTTTTTACCTAGTGAGCGCAATCTCAAATACTACACATGCACTTGTGTGTGCCGCTATGTGGTTTGGGAGTGCGTGCGCCTGCGTGCTGTATGCACCTGTCCATGGGGCTTGGTATCATCCCCACCATTTGCAAAACAGGATTACAGAAATAGCTCTTATATTTTGTTAAACATATCTTAAAATGGATTTCTCTTCTGAATGCTTTCCAGAGACAGTATTGTCATACCCCTCTAGACATTCAAAGGGTTTGTTCACATAAAATACCAGTCCCTTGGTAAATACCATTTAGCCATTGGAGTTAATTGGAAGTGTCCACACAACATACAAATCATGCTAAAGTTAATCTAAAGTTAGGGGCAGAATAGAATCCAAGTGGAGGCTAAAAAGTAATTATCTCTCGAGGTAGCTGCCCCAGGGTTGAATCATATGTGATTGCTCCCAGTAATCAACAGTTCTCCAGATGTATAGAGCTGTCATCCCACAGTCCCTAAGAGAATACTTGAGGGGCCCAGGAAGCTCCCCATACACATCAAAACCCAAGGAAGTTTCACCTTGGGATATTGTCGGGTAATAATAATATTTTTTTGTATAGTGCCCCCCCCCCCCGCCATGACACTCAAAGCGCTTCACATAGAACAATTTAACACAACTTTTAATCCTCACAAAAACTCTGTGAGGTAGGTTAGGCTGAGAGAATATTGTGACTGGTCCAAGGTCACCCAGTGAGTTTCTTGCTTAGGTGAAACTTGAACTGGGGCCTCTCCTACCTCCCAATCCAGGTACTGCACACTTGGACACTAGGCATGTAACTCATGTGAGTGTGAACACTCCCAACCAAGGTTACAAAGCCTAATATTAGAGAATTCTCACTAGTTAAACAGATGACTCTGTTCCTTCCCATATTATTGTGAAGTTTTATCTGAAAGTGACACTTTGAAGGTTCTGTATTTTGGCTTATGGGAATGATATAGAAATTAAACTAAAATTATTAATATTTTCATGTGAAGATGTGCAAAAGAGTTTATGACAAAGAGAGCAACTTGCAGTTCTTGTGCTAAGCTCCTTAAAGAAGCACGCTTATGATAAGATTTCAAAGAATGATTTAATTATTTTTTTTTATAAAACATTGGGTATCTTAAAGAAACCTCAGAGAGACCTGGTTTTCAGAAACTAATACGTACACTCTTTCTGTAAAGCAAACTCCTTTAACGTGTCTCAAACTAAACATTACTTGATTTACACTGACTGACAGATTTTTTGCACCTCAGTGAAGGATGCTCAGTATGGTGTTGGGCAAAACACTGGAATTAAGCAGGCCAGATCTTCTTTGATATAAGCTGGCAGACCTACACCAGATGAGGGTCTGAAGCTTTTAAAACAGGAATTTTGTGAGAACTGCTTAATGTCTGTAATGCTGTTATGTAAAATAGTAAGTTTTGTAAAATATCCTATAAAAAAACCTAATATTTTGGGTTTAAATTAAGGCTGCAACCCGATTAGAAATCCAATAAATTAAAATTTGCATAAATTTGCATGACTTTACATAAATATGCATAGATTTGCATAGATTCACCTAATTTGAGTGCATTGGGTAAACTTGTCTTTCACTGGAAGGCATCCCCTTGAGCTACGGGCTCAGAACTATGGACTGTCAGAAGGTCCTGGCAGCTAACTGATTAATCGGGGGACAGATTTTAATCGCTTCTAGACTGATTAATTGATTAATCCGTTTTTTGGGTTTTTTTTAAAAGGTAAGGTAAATTTATTTGGTTAGCCAAAGCCATAGCATTTTCAATTACAGTACATACAAATTACACATTGCACACAAAGCACAGTCAGAAATAAAATAACTACTAAAAATCTCTACTATAAACGGATAGGGCCAGGTACTTCCCCACGGGATTTATAAGTACTAAAGGGTCACTCCAAGACTTAAAATACATATAAGACCATTATTATCTAACATCACAATATATATAAAACTTCCAAAATCCAACATTAAGAATTATCCATGGAAGTTCTTATTAGTGTACCATGATTATCCTCCATGACTACTTCCAGTACCTTACATTGCAAAAATCTGGTCCTTATAACAAATGCCTGTATTAAGAAGTTTGCAGAGTCAAATATATAATCAGGCGAATTTAGTGCATACCATAAAAGGTTAAGCTCCGACCTCCAGGAAATTTCTGAAGAAGTGTTGACAAAAATTGAGCTCTAATCTTGTTATACATTTGGCAACCCAAAAAAATATGCTGGACTGTCTCCACCTCCATTAGGTCAAAAGGGCACAATCTATCCTCAAAAGTTGTTCCTTGCAGTCAACCCTGAAGGATGTTTGAAGGGAGAGCATGGGAAGGGAGATAACTTGTATATTCTCGGAGGTGTAATGTCTGACTGATTGCAGCTATATCCTCCTGCCATGATATATCTTCCAAACGTGTCATTTGCCCTGGAGCCTGAGTCTGTAAATACTCTCAGGTAAAGCCCAGTTTCTTCAAGAATGTCATAAGCGATAGGTCCCAAAGGTCCTTAAACTCATCTCTAACATAGTAGGTGACAAGAACCTAGTGATTACTACCATGGATCTTAAGCCAAAGTTTAAGTGCTGCTATCCAGCCAACCTGAACCCAATTCATTTGTCCCACCTCAAGGCGAGCCGCCGCTACAGGAGTACCTGGCGGGATTTTTAATAAGCTTTGGAGGAACTGAAATTGTATGGATCCCAAACTGGCCTTGGTCAGTGGGATCCATAGCTCAGCTCCGTAGAGTAGCTTTGACCTAACCTTTGATTGCATACCTGCAATGCTGTTTTTACCGCTAGCCTGTCTGAGTTATAAAAATACCGAGCGATAGCTTTTATTATTGGCTTAGAAGCCTCCATAACCCTTTGTACATGGACATTCCATCTACCTGATGCCTGAAAATGAAGCCCCAGATATTTAAACAGGAACACCTGTTGTATTGGATTACCTAAAATATCCCAGTTATATATCCTCCTTGAATTGGCAAATATCACTACATTAGATTTTTCGTAGTTTATTCTGAGGCCATTAGTCACACAATAAGTGGCAAACTCACTTAACTGTCTCTTTAAGCCAACCCTGGTTTGCGACACCAGGGCCAGATTATCAGCAAACAATAGGCAACCCACTGCTCTTGTTGATAATTTAGGAAGGTGGAACCTAGGCTTTTCCATAACAGGTATAAGGTCATTGTAAACAAATTAAACAATGTGGGGGCCAAGACACACCCGTCTGCCCCCTCATTAGTAGATATCCTTCCAGTTAAATGGCCTACCCTGTCCACCTTGATTTTCAATGCAGTGTTCCAATGAAATTGCTGTATAAGCAACAGTAGCCTTCGATCCATGGTGGTTGCCTTTATTTTTTCCCAACGCAGCTGGTGGTTAACTGCATCAAATGCAGTCCGCGGATCCAGGAATGCCACACAAAAATGGTGGTTCCTGGTTCTATATTTTTCAATAAAATGGTACAACATCAGGCAGTGATCGACTGTAGATAGAAATCGCTGGAACCCTGCCTGCTCTGGGAATAGCATTGAATTATCTTCAGTCCAAGAACTGAGTCTTAACAAAAGTAACTTAGCATAAAGTTTGCTTACTACACTTAATAAACTTATGGGCCTATAATTAGATGGATTGGAATGGGCCCCTTTTTAAAAAATGGGGATCACAATGGCTGTTCCCCAAGTATCTGGGAGTATTCCTGAAACATTTATTGCATTAAAAAGTAGGGATGGGTGAACAGACCGCGGTTCAGGTTCGGCCGTTCGGTTCAGCCGTGTTCGGTTTGTGCGTTCGGGTTCGTGCGTTCAGGTGGTTCGTCGGTTTAGCCGTTCGGTTCGGGTTCGGCTGAAAAAATAACGCGAGAGCCGGAAATTGCGCCAAAAAACCAGAAATTCTAGTGCGTGCGGAGCTGTGTGGTGAGTGAGTGTGTGTTTGACTAGGTGGCTGCTTGGTTTGTGTGTTTGGCTGTGATTGTGTTGGGTTTGGCTGTGCTGTGTGTTTGGGTGGTTAGTGAGTGTTGGTGTGTGTTGTGTGGGTGACCTTTTGTGTGTGTGTGTGTGTGTGTGTGTGTGTGTGTGTGTTTAAAAAAAAAAAATGAAGAAGGCTGGTAGCGCTCAAGGCCGCTGTCCCTACTACACCTCCCGTGGCACTGGTGGCTAACTCCTTGGATGAGGAGGAAGCTGCGGACTCTGGAGGTGCTGCCAGGTTTGTAAGCTTTTTTTTTACTTTGAGGTCAAGAAAGGCTCTATCCGTTAAAGCAAGCTCACTGGCGTGCAAGTGGGTGCGTGGGTGGTGGGCATCAGTCAGGCACAAACAGTGAGCATCAGCGGGTGGCAGCAGATGTCTGCCACAGACAGAGAGGGTACTCTAGTGTGTGGGGTTCTGGCATGAGTAGCACCCCCACCCAAACATGTGCCAAGCTAGCAAGGGTCTCCACTCTCCAGTTGCCATTCCATTCCCTACGGGCAGGGAATAAGGGCAGGGTCTTTTCTCCAGTCAGGGTCACATCTCCTGTTGCCATCCCTAGCACCCCAAGGAGGGCAGGATTTGCACGTGCCAGCAAGGGCCTTCCTAGTTGCAATCCCAAGCACCCCAAGGAGGGCAGGATTTGCACGTGCCAGCCAGCCAGGGTCTCTTTCCATCCCAAGCAGCACCCCAGGGAGTGCAGGATTTGCACATGACAGCTAGGGGCTTTATAGTTGTAATATCTAGCATCCCCTAGCACCCCTAGGAGGGCAGGATTTGCACGTGCTTTACTGCTTTATAGTTGCCATACCTAGCACCCCAAGGAGGGAGGAGTAGAGGCATCATCATAAATGCATGATATTACTTTGGTGTTCTTAAATGTGTTCCCATTTCAGAAAGGAATCGGATGTCAGCCCCACCATTGCTGCCAGGACCACACCAAGGAGGAGGACCACCCCTGGGCATAGGCAGAGGTCGCTGCCACAGCCAGCCACACCCCCAGACATCCGGCGCCAGACGTCGGATGTCTGGAGGTTCTACCACAAGGGCGACAGAACCGCCATATGCAAGGTATGGCACAGGGACTGTAACAACAGGGAATGAATTGCCCTATGACCTGTTAGGAACGGAAGTCCCCTGCAGAGAGAGATTGGATGGCCACCCCAGTCCACCTACTTGTGGAGACAGAATGTAGGCAGGGCTTGACAGACGATTGTTCTGACACAGTATAGCACTTCTTATGTTCCTCTCTTTTTCTCCTCCTTTTAGATTTGCCAAAAAATAGTCTGGCGCCAGAGGGAGGGGGCCACGTCGGGACTAATTAACCACATAGAGTGGAGGCATGGACTCAGAGAGAGGCGGCTGGGTGACGAGGAGTCTGGAGTGATGCCCCTGGAGCCTCAGCACCAGAATAAGGGGTTGAAGGCAACCCGAAAACAGAAGCATATAAACCCTTCCCCCCCCTCTAGCTGTGACATGGAGACCCCTATGCCCCTGGAGGATGCACAGGTCAAGGCCTTTCGGGCCAAGTTGCAGTGGGCCACCATTGGCCATTTTGAGGTGGTCCAGCGCTTCTCTGCCGACCTGGAGAAGTGCCTGGTGGATCAGCTTCAGGGAGTCCAGGCGTAGCAGCAGAAGGTGGAGGCATATGGCCAGTATGTCTCCACCAAGCTGGGCTGCATGCAGCTGTATCACCAGGCGGTCTCCAGGTGGCATAGTGAGCTGAAAGAGGTGGTGGAGTATGCCGTGGTCAATGGCGTGGTGGACCCCTCCAAGATGGCTGGCCCTCAGGACTTTGAAGCGCCCCAAGACCTGTCCCCCAATTACCGGGGGACAGGCACAGTGGCACCAGAGACTCTTAGTTTTAGTTTAATTTATAAGTTTCCTGTACATGTTTGCTTTTGTTTTATTAAATGTTGTTGTTTTCTTGTATTGTACATAGTTTTAAGTAATGTTTTTATATTTATTGTTATGAGATTCGTTTAACCTGTCCAATCTTTTATCCATATGTGCTGAGTTCTGGCTGGCAGGTGGCAAAATCTCATACAGCTTGTCGATCCCTTCCAGCAGCACCTGCCACCTCATGTAGCGTAGTTATTAACCCAAAGATGTGCTGTGCCAGCAGCAGGGTCTCAACTTGCAGACAGCCCCCCAGGAGCTGCAGGGCTTGTGTTTGTGTGGGTGGGTGTTACAGAGAAAGAGAGACAGGCTCCCTGACAGCTGTCTCTTATACACATCTAGATGTGTATAAGAGACAGGTGCAGGGCTTGTGTTTGTGTGGGTGGGTGTTACAGAGAGAAAGAGAGACAGGCTCCTTGGCAGCGGGCAGCAGGCGGTGGGAGCTGGTGGTCAGAGGGTCTTTTAGTTTCAGTAGCCAGATTCAGCGGGCATCCACAGGTGGGTGCAGACAGAGGAGTAGGCTTTTGGGGAGGGGGGCCAGGCTGGCGTGCAGGCAGTGGACTTCTGGATGCAATGGAATGAAATGCAGCCCCCAGTGACTGGAATGATGGTTCCATAATCTCGTTGATGGTCCCTGGGACGTGCGGGCATGACTGAATCAGGGACAGTGGAATGACAGTCTAAAGCCTATGGGGCACACTTCATTTGATCAGGCAATAAGTGATAGCAGGGCAGCAGTTACAGGGACGCACACAGGCAGGCAGGCACTGGCAGGCAGGCAGCCACATATAATACGCTGTGGGTTATATTCCATCTCATTACGGTAGGTTTGCTGTGTGCTGGATGTGGGCAATGGGCATTAATGGGCGCTAGAACACAGATAGGAGTTCTTACTGGTTCTGGAAGGTGACAGCCAGGATATACCTACATCTCCCCCTCTAACCCCCATTTCCCTAGTTTTAGCTGGGAACCTCTCTCTCTCTCTCTTTGGCCATATAGTGCCGGTGAACAGCATGGGTGGGATCGTGTCTGTCTTTCCTTCAAGCAGTGGGTGGACTTTCTCTCTCTCTCTCTCTCTTATTTCTCTCTCTCTCTCTCTCTCTCTCTCTCAGCAGCAACCTGGGTGGGCAGACAGGCACTTTGGCATAGAGGCAGGAAGGTGGGCTGAGGCATGCTTTGAGCTTTGCGGCAACCAGCTGTACAGAACACTTGGCACAGACAGCATATAGGTCTGGCAGCAGCTGTTTCTTTATGTCATGGCATCATGGCACAGACAGCATATAGGCCTGGCCTGGGGGCCATTGGCACTGAAAGAAGCAGACATTGGTGGTCATGGTACAGAACCATCGGCATGGATAGCGTATAGGCCAAGGATCTCTTAGACAGTCGATCCAAAGAGATAGGCGGGCATTGTTGTGACGGGACCGGCTGGTGCTTGAGAAGGGGAGGGGCAGGCAGAGCCCCTGGGTCTGGTCCTGGCGCTGGAGTGGCTGCTTCTGATTGAGGTGGAAAGACATCGTAGTGTGGGAGGAATGATGGCCCCAGACCCATCGCGGTGGGTTCCGGGGCTAAGTTGGCAGCTTATGGGTTTTGGCCACAGCCCTCCCTGCCTGTAACGTGGCCCCAGGATCCTGACGGCGGGTCCTGGCGCTGGAGTGACTGCTTCTGATTGAGGTGTGTGCAAAGACATCGGAGTGTGCAAAGAACGATGGCCCCCAGACCCATCAGGGTGGGTGCTGGGGCTAAGGTGGCTGCTTCTGGATCTTGGCCACAGCCCTCCCTGCCTTTAACTTGTCCCCAGGACCCTGGCGGTGGGTCCTGGTGCTGGAGTGGCTGCTTCTTGTCATGTGGTGGAAAGACATCAGACTGTGCGAGGAATGACGGCCCCAAACCCATCACGGTGTGTCCTGGGGCTAAGGTGGCAGCTTCTGCATTTGGCCACAGCATTCCCTGCCTGTAACCTGGCCCCAGGACCCTGATGGCGGGTCTTGGGGCTGGAGTGGATGCTTCTGAATGAGGTGGAAAGACATCGCAGTATGAGAAGAATGATGGCACCAGACCAATTGCGGTGGGTCCCGGGGCTAAGGAGGCAGTTTCTGAGTTTTGGCCACAGCCCTCCCTGCCTGTAACTTGGCCCCAGGACCCTGACGGCGGGTCCTAGGGCAGGAGTGGCTGTTTCTCGATGTGGTGGCATGACAGCGCCCTGTGTGAGGAATGACAGGTCCAAGAACCTGTGGCATAGACAGCATGGGCAGCAGCATCAGTCCGGGCACAGAACCCGTGGAACAGCAGAGACAGCAGCAGCAGGATTTACCTGTACACAGCCCCCCTGGATGGCTGGATTTACCAGGGAATAGCTCCCAATACAGCAGCAGATGGCAGCAGCAGGATTGTGTTGGCACATTTGGATTGGCCAGGGCAGAGCACTCCTAGACCAGCAGACAGCAGTAGCAGGATTAACACACCAGTGGTGCACGTCACCCAGGGTTGCCAGGTTAGGCAGAGACAGGTACTGTGTCATGAGAGGCAGGCATACTGAGGTGGGGTTCAAGCTTTGCAACCTGGGTGGGTGGGCAGGAGGGCAGCGTGGTATGAGCAGAAGGCAGGCAGATTGGGGCAGTCTTTGATCTAGACCATCTGGGCAGGCGGGCGAGCTGTCAGGCAGCGCAGCATGAGCAGAAGGCAGGCAGACTGAGGGAGGCAGGGTTCAAGCTTTGCAACCTGGGAGGGCGGGCAGGCAGCATGGTATGGGAGGTAGTAGGGCAGGCGGGTATGGGCAGGCTTTGAGCTAGGCAACCTGGGTGAGCAGACAGGCACCTTGGGATTGGAGGCAGGAAGGCGGATTGAGGCATATTACTTTGAGCTTTGCGGCAAGCTTGGCAGCGGGACAGGCAGCGTGGCATGAGAGGCAATAGGGCAGGCAGGCTGGGACATTGGCAGCAGGGCACTCTGATAGGCTAGCAAAGACTGTGCTGTGCGAGAGAGCGAGAGCCAGGCAGCATCACATAGGCGGGCTAAGATCATATAGATAGCCATAGGCCAGCTGGCAGGCTTACAGTTTGTTTCCCAATGCCACCCTGCATCCTGAGGTCAGTCAGATAAGGCGGCCGAGGCCATGTAGTATGAGAGAGAGAGAGAGAGAGAGAGAGAGAGAGGCAGGGTGAGTGGGTGCCAGGCATTAGAAGGGAGGGACAGCACCTCAGCAGCACACAGGAGCAGTAGTCCTAGCTAGGGCTGTAGCGGAATATCGCAGCGGTAGCTATTTCCGGCGGAAACAGTGTTTCCGCAATTAGTGGAACGGCATGGCAGAGGCTATCATTCCGCTAGTTTCATTCCGCGGTTCCGCTTATTTAATTCCGCTACTTAGTGGAATCGTGGAAACATGACATTTTCGCTATTTCCGCAATTCTGCCAGCGCCACAAAATAGCGGAATAGCGGTTTTCCGCAATTTCCGCAATTT
>QEPC01013194.1:5587772-5601910 GCA_003113815.1 Sphenodon punctatus | reverse complement strand
TAGGGCTGTAGCGGAATATCGCAGCGGTAGCTATTTCCGGCGGAAACAGTGTTTCCGCAATTAGTGGAACGGCATGGCAGAGGCTATCATTCCGCTAGTTTCATTCCGCGGTTCCGCTTATTTAATTCCGCTACTTAGTGGAATCGTGGAAACATGACATTTTCGCTATTTCCGCAATTCTGCCAGCGCCACAAAATAGCGGAATAGCGGTTTTCCGCAATTTCCGCAATTTCCCCGCAATTTTTCCGCAATTCCGCGATTTGCAGAATTCCAGCGGAATTAGCAGAATATCCGCAGAAAAGTCGCGGTGTGGCGCAGGCAATTCCAAAATGGCGGAATGGAATCGCGGCGCGGTAACAGCTGCTGCTGCATCAGCCCTAGTCCTAGCCCATATTGAGGAGGAGAAGCCCTGTCCCAAAGACTGCCCCTGGCATGGGATGGATGGCGTGTGCCACTGCACCATCACTCCTTGTCCAGGGGCAGCTCGGGGAATCCCCGCAGCGGAAGGTTCACCTTCAGAAAGAGCAACTGCTCCACCAACTTAGTCCCCAGTCTCAGGCAGTGTGGGGCGCATATGTCCCCCGCAATGGAGAACACCCTCACGCTGGGGACACTGGTTGGTGGGCAGGACAGGATACTATTGGCCACTTTGGACAGGGCCAGCCACACATTGGCCTTGCCGGCCCAGTAGGCCAATGGATCGCTGCTGGGATCTATGCATGGCTCCTCCTCCAGATAGGTCTCCACTGCTGCTGGGGTGCCATCATACACCCTCTGGTAGCTCTGGGTGGGCACCACCTGCTCCACTGTCCTCAGCCACGCTGCTTGCCCTTCATGGCCCGCTCTGCCTGCCTGACCTTCTGGACCAGCATAACCTTCCGGAGGCCATAGACCATAGTCTTGTGTATCATGCTGCCCTTGATCCTGGGGTCCAGCATGGTTGCCAGGACATATTCGTCCCAGCGCATGAGCTCGTCGAAGCATGCACACAGGCCCGCCTTCAACTTCCGAGCAAGGTCAATCGCCTCATCAGACCTTCTCCTTCCCTGAGGGCCACGATTCCGGCCCCCCCCCCCCACCACCACAAGAATCACTATGCACCAGCGGGGTCACCTGGCTGAGGGTGGCGGTGGAGCTCCTCAATGTCTCCGTGACGCCCAGGAATGGTCTCAGGACAAAGACAGTTTGGGATATAATCTCCCATTCCTCCTTGTTGTACCCTGGAGGTGCCTCAATGTCTGTCTCCAGTTCCACCTGATGCAGGGCGGCTTTCTGTTCAAGAAGTCGTTCAAGTATTAGGAAGGTGGAGTTCGAACAGGTGGAGACATCCTGGATAACGGTGTGAACCGGGGACCCTTGCTTGGCCTGCTTCTCCCGAAGGAGCTCGCTGCCCTTCATGCTGCGGTTGAAGAAGCCCGCCAGCTTCCTCCCCTGTTCGACCAGGGAGCTAAGGGTGCCTGGCCCAATCCCCTTATCCCCCAAGCCCAGAGCGTCCTTGACCACCAGGTGGAGGGTTTGTGCGACGCAAGGGATGCTCGCGAACCCCCCGTCATGGACTGCCTTAAGGATATTGGCTGCAATGCCCGTCACCCACTCCCTCACCATGGTGGCCAGGGCTGCCTCGAGGTTCCTCGCGGTGTGGGAGCTGTCCATAACTTGGGCCTGAAGCAGGGTCCACCTATACCCCTCCTGCCACTGCCAAGCGCTGCCTCTGCGTCCTGCCACCAGTGTGCCGTCACCACCAGGTAGGTGTGCTGGGCGTTTCTGGTGGACCACAGGTCCTTCGTGAAGTGGACCGTTGTCCCCCCAGCACCTGCAAGCTGCTCCCTCACCTGCTCCTTCAAAGCCCTATAGAGCTGTGGCACCACAGTCCAACTCAGGGTGGAGCGGGAAGGCAGCTTAAAGTTGGGACCCAGGAACCCAATCAGCCGCTGGAAGTCCTTGTCCTCCACAATGGACAAGAGCTGGCCATCCAGGGCAATCATCTTGGCCAACAGGCACTTGGCTTTCTCCTGGATGCCTGTGCCACGGCACCCTGCCGATGGCCTTGACACATCCACCCACCTCATCTCCTCCATGGTGGACTGATGGCACTGTTGGGGAGACTCTGGCTGTCTTTCTGACCCCATACTGCTCCTGCTGGTAGAGGAAACAGCAGTGGGTGTAGGACGCTGGCCCGCTGAATGAGCCAGGCGACTGGCTGCTGGAGTTGGGAACCCGCTGGCATCCACTTCCCCTGCCTTCCCGCTCAGCTACACAGCACTGTGGCATGCCTTGAGGTGCATGGCCATTGCAGTTGTGGCAAGGTTGGCAAGCACCTACCCGTGCTTCACCACCTTATAGCACAGCGTGCACTGCACCTCTCTGGGATCATCTGCCTACACCGGCTTAAAATGATCCCAGACAGAGGATTCCCGCCCTCCGCCTTCTTGCATGGCAGTGGAGGAGGGCACTGCCAGGAGGTAATGTAGAGGCACTGAAGCCTGTCGCCCTAAAGCAGGCCTGTTGAGTTGGGGGGGGGGATGATGCGCTCTGCCTCTGGCTACTGCTGCTGCCTGCTGCCACTCCCCTGGCATGGCCCCGACTGCCTCTGGTAGGTGCCCCATTGCCTCCCCTATGGGCAGCAGATCGGTCTCTCCTTCCCTTCTCCATTTCTCCCTCCAAAATAATGTTTATATATATATAATTTTAAAAAAATAAAAAAAAATTAAATTTTTTATCTAATATTATATATATCTATATCTACACTCAGTCTAACTACTATTAACTAATAACTATTCTAAATGCTATGAACTAAATTGATTAAGTACACACTACTCCTACAAACACTAAAACTAAATCACTAAACGTGATCTCTATCAGTAAACTAACTCCTACAACTGTCTACTATCTCTAACCTACAATCTAATCTATCTATCTATCTATCTATCTAGGATGGGGGGGAATCACAAACAACACAAGGAGGGGTACAAAACTGAAATGAAACATAAATCAATCTTATAATAATAATCCTACTCTAAATGAATAAAAAAACAGGGGAAGGGAAGGGAAGGGAATGAGGGATGGAATATATGGGAGAGGGAAGGATTCAATGGAGGGGGGAGGGAGGAAGGAAGATTGAACACAGGGAACAGAGGGAGGGATAAAAACAAATCATAACTACTAAATCTATCTAATATAATCTAAATAAATGATAATATGGAGGTAGATGGGTTGGATGGGTGAAACAGGAGGAGGATGGCAATATATTAGGAATAGGAAGGAAGAAAAACTGCTGGGAGAGAGGGAGCCTTCTGAAACGCCTGCTGTTCAGGAACAGTGACTAGCTCAGAAGGTATTGGGAAGGGGTGAGGCCGACAGTTTTGTTTNCTCAGAAGGTATTGGGAAGGGGGGAGGCCGACAGTTTTGTTTCTTGCTGCGCCCGCCTCACCGCAAGTCCCATTGGGTCCGTGCAGCCTAGCCCGTGGCCAATCGCAGACTGCCAAGCCAGTGGTTTGAGGCGAAAAGAGATGGTGATTTGGCAGGCTGGCTGCTACTCCAAGCCACTCTCCACCCCTGGTGCCTGGAAGTCTGCTCCTAGCTGAGTCAGATGACTTCCCCCTCCCTGCTACATTTGGCTTCCAGTGAACTGGCAGCAGACCACGTTTTAGCCACCCGAACTCACCTGAACGCGATCTGAACTGATCGAACTGTTTGGTCATTTCGACGTTCGGAATTCGGTTCGGTATGTTCGTGTTCGGTCATCCAAACAAGCCGAGTTTGGGCCGAATCCCGAACCTCTGAACCGCATTCGCCCATCCCTATTAAAAAGAGCTACCAGCATCAGAACCCACCAATCGAGTCGGGACCGGATACATTCTATCTGGATCCGATCTATAATCTGATTAATCGGTTTGATTGGTTGATTAATGGTTGGAGCTCTAGTTTAAATTTATTATGGAAAGGAAATTTCATCGTAAAATTAATTTGAAATCTACTAGATATTATTGAGGGACTTTAATATTGAAAGTATTATATCTGGAAGTTTCTGTCTTAAGTATTAGACATTAAGCATTAATTATTATATTAAGTATCATTATATCTGAAAGTATTATAGCCTTGAAATATGTGAAAGTTTCCTTTTAATATAAAATTCCATTTAATTTAAAGTATTATTATACCTGGAAATAATATATCCTTGAAATATGTGAAAGTTTCCTTTTAATTTAAAATTAATCTAAGTATATAAAGAGCCATGGGTAAAGGTTTGAATTTATATGTTTCACTGTGCTTGGATATTGCAACGGGATATAACGGGGCCTATCCTAAGCTAATGTGCACACAAGTTGTGCGCAGTTTGCATGCATATCACATTCTCTATAAAGGGGATCCATGCAGTATGCAGAGTTTAGGATTGGACCCGATATCAACATACTGCACTATGATCCTCTTAAATAATGACTTTTCATTACCAGTACATCTGAAAAGATAAAAGTGTTTAAATACAAACACCTCATATACTACTCTCATAATTATATCCCTTATATTTATATCCCTAAAAGTAGAGTAGACTCTAAAATAAGACACTCATCTTCTTCCTCTCACCTTCCCCAGGTTGAAAAAATTTCCATCAAGAATAGACTGCTTTGTCTTACCAGCTACTCAACACTCCAGGATTTCTTGCTGCACAAGATGGTACTCTTGTCAAAATGCAAATGATTAACGTGTTGCGGGCAATATTCTAACTCCAGAACGACTGATTGGATGAATGATTTATAATATAAATAACGTAAGACGTGGGCCAAACCCCAGCCTGGATTTTATGAGTCAGCCTTAACACTTCTGTGCTTTTAAGCCTTGCATAAATCTAAGTTTTGTAGTTACATACATAAAGGAAAAAAATTGATGTTTAGGTACTCTTAACAAATATTCTTTTTCCCCAACATACTTAAATGTTTTTCATTATCAACAATGGCATGTTACATAAGGGCATTAAAATAGGATATTTTATAAAGAATCCAAATGAAAAAAAATAATTAAAATATAATTACTAAAACTACAGACTGCTAACAAGAAATCTATTATCTACAAGAGACAATAATATCATAGTATGGAAAAATAATTTGTATTAGTACCTTCCTCTCGCCACAATATGTTTGCAACTGCAGCATGTAAGACAGAAAGAACAGAAGAGACAAATGAATAAGAAAAACATGAAATGGTGAATCAATACATGAAATAATTAAGATGCTACAATTTCTGGCTCAGGAAATAATTCCAAAAATTTATCATAAGATTTATGAATTTATCATTGGGTTTATATTAAATTACTGAATTTGCTATAAGATCTTAGTCATACTTGTTCTTTATATATTAAAATCTTGGAATTATCTTTTCTGGTCTTTTGTTTAATGAAAAATACATTTTGTATCTCGTACAAACCACCATTAAATGTTCACAAAAATATAGATAATACGGTTGCTTTCTAAACTAACTTACTTTGCTCTTCCGCTTTTAATGTAAATTATGGATTTTAAAGGAAAGTATTCCTTGTATATAATAGATGTGAGAGAGAAACACTTAAAACACATGTATGAGAAACTTTAAAATAATCCTCTTTATTCTGGTCTGCTCTAACATGAGCCATATCCTTATTCTTTTGCTTCTTTTGACAATTTTGCAAATCACTGCTAAAGAGGAGTGAGAAAAAATGACTTGTTGGGGCAAAAACCAATGACTTACAAGCCATATTTACATAAAATGATTAGCTAGATTTTGGACATTTAATATGCACAGGAAACCAATTATACAACCTACACTGCCCTTTCGAAACTGAGAGCACAGCAGGCTGGATCTAAATAAGATGGTAAATTTTAAGACTATTTAAAACTAAGCATGAAATTAAATAAACTGACAAAAGAGCTTATCGTAAAGCTCTTTTGTAAAATTTCATTATTATAATAACGAAAACGACATGCACACCCCTAGTGTTCATCCATTTCCACATTTATGGGTAGATGGTGGGAGTTCCATGCACTGACAAATTTAAAAGGTAGTACGATCACAAGGTACTTTTGTAAAATAGTTATTCTACAAAAATTCCAAAGAAAGGTAACAAAAAAAACCCCAAAAAACCAAACATCACAAAAGGCCAACACACCCCCCAAAACAAAACAGAGAACAAAGGATTCATACAACCCCTCATCACTGCCAATATCATGTCACGGGGGGAAGGGGAATGTGGGAAATGGAGAGGTGGTATTGGGTGGGGTTTGTGGGAGTGATGTGGGTTTTGGGAGTTGTTTTTGGATTTTAAAACTTTTATGGATTGTTTTTTATATGTTTTATATATGTTGTGAGCCACCCTGAACCTTTTTTAGGGAAGGGAAGGATAAAAATTTAAATAGATGAATATTAAATACATAGGTTGCTTTTAGGTTTAATGTTTAGAAACTCAGGACAATAGGGTAATTCTTTTCCCAACTTATTTTGTCTCTTTATTTTGTGAGATGTTATTGAGCACCCCTGACTTCCTATTATTAGGTACAGCATATACACCAGGTATAAAACAATTAGGTGGTGATATTCACACACTTTTTTGGCATCTGAGGATCTGTGGAAAAACTTTTCTATGTAAGTGTGAACTATTACATAGCAAAAAGTAGAACTACTACTACTACGACCATAAATTTCAGGATGAAACCTCTGTCCACATTTTATATTCATGTTTATTACTTTTTTAAAAGTTTAGTTCTTTTAGCCTTAGCTGCTGCTACTTCTACGCCAAATTCTTCCTCTGCAGGTTGGGACCAACACTGAAGCTGGGGACATCAGCTTTTCCCTGCCCCAAAATTATGGACTTGATCCCTGTCTCCACTGTATCCACAATTGTGCTTGATTGATAGGTTCCCTCTCAGGCAGCAGCTCAAGTGCATCTGTTTACTACACAGGTGATTAAGGGCAGGCAAATATTTGTTGTAGTAAATCATGCATTGGAGAACTATACTGTACTGGGAA
This sequence comes from Sphenodon punctatus, assembly GCA_003113815.1. Lineage (NCBI taxonomy): Eukaryota > Metazoa > Chordata > Lepidosauria > Sphenodontia > Sphenodontidae > Sphenodon > Sphenodon punctatus. Next base: position 5,594,914 of record QEPC01013194.1, on the reverse strand, counting down.
GGGATTTGGCTGTGGCTCCTGACCGAGAATTGGTTGCCATACACTTTCCCCCACCATCTGGTTTTCCCCAGTCTTTTCTCCCTGTATACATTCCGCATACATCAATCTTGTTCCCCCCATATATAGCCTCCCAATACTCAGATCTCACTTTCTCCACAACCCAAATGAAAGCTGTCCTCTGACCCCTTGCTTTTCCCAGCTTCAGTGTTGCTCCCAACCTGCAGAGGAAGAGGATTGGGGCTGAAAGACCAAGGCAAAGAGTTGGTACAAGGCAAAGCATGGGTACTTGCTGAAATATAAAAGAGCAGAATATGTTACCCCATATTCTTTAAACCGGCACCCCACAACCCGCACCCCATATTCTTCAAACCCGCACCCCATAACCAGTTCATTTGCACCTCCCATATAATCAATTCACGCTGCCCCCCACCCATAACCATTTAATTTGTGACCCTGGGGCACCAATTAACTGGTTATGGGGTGGGTGCAGCGTGAACTGATTATGGGGGCACAGTTGAACTGTTTTGTTTTTTTATATATATATATATATATATATATATATATATATATATAAAAAACACACAAGATGCCGAAAATGCAGCTAGCCTATTAAGCGCATTATGCCATGAATATATATATATATATATTTCATGGCATAAAGCGCTTAATAGGCTAGCTGCATTTTCGGCATCTTGTGTGTTTGATAGCAGCACCTCTGGACCGGTCGCACTGTGTGTGTGCACAAGGCACAGGCGGCACCAGCAGCAAGAAGCAACAGGCCCTGGAAGCCAGGCTGGCTAAGCTCACCCCCTCCCCCAGTAATGCAATGGACGCAGTCAGTCTCTCTGTGCCTGCCTCACTGCCCGCCTGGCTGCCCCTGCAGTGGAACCACACCTTGGGAAGTGGTGGTAGACACTCAGCTGGGAAGGTGGAGGGGGGGGGGAGCACTGGGAGGCCATGCTTGTCTATGGCCGCTCAAGGGGTGGAGAATGGGAATCCTTCCTGTCCAGAGGGAGTAAATCTTATGTAAATTTACACATTTGCATAATTAGGTGGGGCCTAATTATGCAAATTAGGCCCTGCCCCAAGACTTCGAACCTGGCCTCACAAACCCTAGGGCCGGCCCTGCCTCCTGGCACTGCCCAGCTTCAGGAAAGCCCTACCCTCTCCTTGCTGTGCCTCTGCTCCAAAAACCTCCGAAGATGACCTGCTGAGAGTGGGTACTCTGTTAAAGCACCCCACCCCACATCATCTGGGATTACAGGCACAGAAGCGTGTTCCAAGTAGGGCTGAAGCAATAATCAAAAAAATTCTTGCGAGAAACCTCACAATAGAACCAGGCTACAGATCTCACTGGAATCTCGACACCTGGTTGGAGTTCTCCTGAGATTTCAAGCCCGGCTTCCCCCTCAAACAAGTGTTGGGAGGGGAGGGGAAGCGTACTGACCCAGCTTGGCAGTGACTTCCCTGGCCTGGAGATTTGGGAGCCTGGGAGGTCCCAGCTCTCCTGGCCAACCCAGTCCCTTACAAAGCCCATGAGCAACAGTCTGCTCAGTTTTAGGGTGAAATTGACCAGACAGCCAATTGTGACTTTGCAAAGAGCCACTCTGTCTAGAGCTGAGTAGGCCTTTGCCAAGCTGGCTTCCCGAGTGTCTGCCCTGGCTGAGGTACTGGGGAGACCCGTATCCCCCTCACTCCCTGTGCTAGGAAGCACCCCCAAGCCTCACTAGTCAGCTTGCAAAGTGCTGCACTGGGGGGACAGAGATGTGGATCTGTTTCTCTCGCCCTTAGTGCAGAGCTTTGCAAAGATGTTCTAGGGTGTTTATGAGGGTCTGCCCTGGCAAGGGGGTGGGGGGACATGCTGCATTGGCCAGAAGAGCTGGGACCCCCTCCTCCTGCCAGAAAAGCCTCTGGGAATGGCCAAGGGATCCCAGCACTTTCTCATGGGGAGGGAGGGATGTCTTGAGATACTCATCTTTCTTGGAGAGAATCCAGGCAATTTCTTAGCTCATTCTTTTTTTCAAGAAAGAGCAGAGAAACCTGATTCTCACCGAGAAACACGAGAATGTGAGAACTGAGTTTCAGCCCTAGTTCCGAGTAAAGCCCCAACAACTTTCTCTGATTGTAAGTTTCTTAGCACTAAGAAGTAACCGTCCACATACAGCTATTATCTTCTCTATAATGGTACAGGAGAATCTACGTATAATAACTTCTCCCTATATATTCTATGTACGGATACCCATTCTCTTCTATTCCCTATGAGAGGGTAGAGGGTCACCTATATAAAAGGTCCACACGTTTATTTTACATATAATCCATGTCCATCCTGACAGAACTTTAAAAGCTCACTCTCTCCATTAGATAAAATGAGAACTTGAAAACATCATAGCTTAAAAACTACATGGCAGATTTTCAAAATATAAACTCAGGAATCCACTACAGTGCACACTTACATTTTATAACACCCCTACACCTCCAGATGGGTAACCTAAAATGAATGTTTCTGTATCAACATAAACATTGCAAACCACAAAAATACAGTTCTGCCTCCAATATTCAAAGTCCTGTAACTCAGTAGTTTCTTGACCAATCTGTCTGACATTTGGAGAGGTTTTACCCCTCACCCAAGTGATCATCCATACAAAATGTCATAGTGACATAATCTTTATTTTGTAATAAGTAGACTGCTTGTGATTTTAACACAGTGTTGCAGCCACCTTAACTACAGGGAGCTCTGGATCATGGTCTTAATATCTATCGGTGTTTTTTAATGAGTGCGTATATTTATGCATTGCATTTATTTTTATATTATTATTGTGTTTTTATTACTGTAAGCCACCCCACGTAGCTTTTGCGAGAGGGGACGGGGAAGAAGTATAATAACAATAACAATAACAATGTAATGGTAGAATATTATTTGCTTGATTTTATTGACTGATTCCATTTTTGAAGTCAGATACCAACTTGACATCAGAGAAGCAAATAAGAAAATAACCTATTGAAAGTATAAATACTTTAAAATCATGTTGATCTAGAAATGAGGAGGTATTAAAGAGAAAAGGGCAGGATTTGGATTTCTTCTTTATAAAGGAAATTCTCAATGAGATAAGCACAGTCCTCTTGCTTTAGAGCTACAGAATCCTCTTTTTGCAAAGACATGAGCAGAAAATCCATTTTAAAAACCCTCAATGTTCTACTAGAAAAGGAAACGGGGTTAGCACACCATGCACTCAAGTCTCCGGGTTTGGTGATACAAAGGTGAAGTGGAGAGCTCAATAAGGAAGTACCATTCTACATAATGCTCGTTTAGCAATTTATCTTCCAGAAGAATTACACATCAGAGTTAATATGACATCAACATTAACTCCCCATTTTGGACCTTGAGGGAATAGACACGTAAATCATTTTTGCCTGCACATCATCATAAAGTAATCCTGGTCCCCTCCATAAGACTGAAAACCTTCTGTCAAACTTAGCATTTTTTCATGAATAGGTTGCACATTATCTAATCATTTATTACTTAGAATCATAGGACTCAAAGGTACCTTAAGGGTCACCTAGTCCAATTCCCTGCACTGAGGCAAGATTTGCCATGCCATTCTTCCCTAGCAGAATAATAGAGCCTATAATAGAATATGCTACAAGAAGAGAGCAGCAACCAGAGCATGCCAAAGTCTGAAATGACAGCAATTAATTTTATAAGATATATCCAGATGACTCAAACAAGTGAATTCTGTTCAACTCTGAAGCGAAAGATAAAAACTCTCTCAAAGTCAACTGACAATCTGACTTGGAGGAAAACTCCTTCCAATCTCACATAGATGTGATCAACTAGAGCCGCAGCATGTATGCCGTGGACCAGCATATATGCAGGTCCACTGAAGTAACATTCTCTTTAGCACCATGCGCCAGAACATCTGACAACCTCCAGATGTGGCCATATTTGGTGCTGCACAGGAAAAAAAGAAAACCCCTCCCACCAAATTATATTAGAGGTTGGGAAAAAAATCTTCCTGTAACATCAAATGGAAAATTCACCACAAGTTCACGAGTTAGCTTTCATAAGTGTATCCAGCTGTCTTCTCAGGCGAATGAGATTTTTTTGTCCCCACAACTGTCCTTGGGAGCCTATTCAGAATTTCACTACTCACCTTCTTCTAACTTCTAGCCCTGATCCGTGAACTGGATCATGGCAGCTTGACCCTGCTGATTCTGTTAGAACTGTCGGCTGAGTTTGATACCGTTGACCAGAAGATGTTGGTGACTCGCCTGCGGGGCCAGGCTGGGGTGGGCGGAATTGTTCCACTCCTTCCTGGCTGGAACAACTCAACAGGTGGTGCTCGGGGATTGTTCGTCATCTTCCCAGGACCTTTCACGTGGAGTCCCACAGGGACTTGTCCGTTCTCCTGATCAACGTGAAAATGCAATTGCTGGGTGAGGTCGTGAGAAGGTTTGATGTTCGGTGTCATTAATATGCTGATGACACCCAACTCTACCTCTCTTTTTCATCTGACCCAGACCCAGCAGTCTTGGAGCTTACCAAGTGTTTGGTGGCTATGGGGGACTGGGTGAGGGTGAGCCGACTAAGGTTGAATCCTGACAAGACGGAGGTGATGCTAGTGGGTAAGGTGGTGGGAGTGGTTTCCCCCATCATTGACAGGGTTTTCCCTCCACTGCTCTCTCAGGTTAGGAGTCTGAAAGTGCTCCTAGATTCCCAACTCCACCTGGATGACTACATGGGGTGGGGAGGAGCACATTTTGCCTATCACATCTGATGCGGCGGGTTTGGCCATATGTCTCGAACTCCAACCTGGCCACCATCATCCATACTTTCATTACCTCTAGACTAGACTACTGTTATGTACTCTACGTGGGGCTACCTATGGTGTTGGTTTGGAGGCTTCAGCTGGTGCAGAATGTGGAAGCCCGCCTTTTTATGGGGACAGCCTGCTGTGAGTACATTACACCAGTGCTCCTCTCTCTGCACTGGCTGCCTGTAGTCTTCCGGGCCCGATTCAAGGTGTTGGTGCTTATCTATAAAGCCCTATACAACCTAGGCTTTACCTACCTGCAGGACCGCCTGACTCCCCGGGCTCTGAATCAACCCCTGGGGTGCCTTTCTTAAAATCCCCCGGGTATCTTGGGGGTGATTATGGAGAGGGCATTCTCAGTGGCCGCACCTAGGCTGTGGAACTCCCTCCCAGCAGAGGGCTGTCTGGCCCCGGACCTCCCTTTCTTTCGATGACAATGTAAGACATGGTTATTCCGCCATGTGTTTGGTGAGGGAGATGGGTGATGGGAGAGGGGTTAGGGTTGGGGTGACTGGGTTTTTGTTAATTTTGTGACTTCCTCATTTTGTATTAGCATGGTTTTAACATATTTATATTGTTATTTCATTATTATATTTGAAATTGTTCGCTGCCCCAAGTTGCCTTTGGCAGGAAGGGCGGGAAACAGGTTTTATATAAATAAATAAATAAATAAATAAATAAATGGACAATTTATATCCTTTCATTCATGTATCCATATACCTTTAGTCCAAAGAAACCTTCCCCTTCCATTGTATCCATTCCCCTACTCTGTGTTTTTGTAACACACTTCACACTTATTGCACTGAGATGCAACTCTTGCTTTTAAACAATAGAAACCAGAGAAGGTGGAAGTGGGGAAGAAAAATCATACACGTATTCCATCCCACTGATTTCAAATTTGTTCACTGGTTAATACATTAAACTATGCATCCTGCATAAACATATGTGGCTAACACATATCTAATAGGGTAGACAAAGAATCAGGCTAATGAATATGATGTATATGGTTCCTAATCCATTCATGGAGATTTATTGCTCCAGAAAAACAACAAGGGGGAAAAAAACGCTTACGGAAAAACCCCTTGCTAATTCATAAATTAGCAACCTTCGTGTTGCTGTCATCTACTGCCCCCCGGGTTCACTCTCCTCTTTCCTCCCAGACTTTGAATCTTGGCTCACCTTCTTCCTCTCTGATGACACCCCCACTCTCATTCTTGGTGATTTCAACATTCACGTCGACACACCTTCCACGCCCTCTATCTCCCGCTTTCTCTCCCTGACCTCCTCCTTTGATCTCCGACTCTGGACCGACTCCCCCACCCATACATTAAAACCGACAGCCACTCCCTCAACCTCATCTTCTCACGACATTGCTCTCTTGCTGACCTCTCCTTTGATCCCTGCCCTAATTCTGATTACTTCCTTGCCTCCTTCAGCCTCTACCACTACCCTCCCCCTCCCCACGCCCCTTCCGCAATATGCAGGCCTTTACCCCTATGGAGTTTGCCTCCTCTCTATCTCCCCTCTTTTCCTCCATTTTCTCCTCGTCCTCCCCTGACTCTGCCCTCTCCGCTCTCAACACCTCTCTCCTCGACTCTCTAGCCCCCATCTCTTCCCATCCCATCCAGCCCTGAAACCCCTGCCCCGGCTAACCCCTAATGTCCGCTACCTCCGCTCCTGCACCCGAGCTGACAAACGCCTCTGGCGCAATTCCCGCTCCCTCCCTGACTTCCTCCACTACAAATTCTCCCTCTCCTTGGTTATCTCCCTGGCTAGACAACACTATTATGCTGCCAGGATCGAATTTTTCTCGCACGACCCTCGCCGCCTCTTCTCTACTTTCAACTCCCTTCTTAAACCGCCCTGCCCTCCTCTGCCCTCTTCCCTTGCTGCACAGGATCTTGCATTATTCTTCACCTCAAAGAGTGACAAGATCCGTTGGGACTTTGCCTCCCACCCACCACCTCCTCCTGCTCCCATACAACACCCTCCACCTCCCTCCTCTCTCCTCACATCCTTCCCTCTTGCCTCTCTCGAGGAAATCTCTGCTCTGCTCTCTTCATCCAACCCCTCCACCTGCCCCCTTGACCCAATCCCCTCCCGCCTCTTGACCTCTATTGCCCCCACTGTCGCCCCCCCCCACTTTTACATGTCATCAACCTCTCTCTTTCCACAGACTCCTTCCCCTCTGCTTTCAAGCATGCCACTGTCTCCCCCATCCTCAAAAAGCCCACCCTGGACCCATCTGACCCCTCTAGTTACTGGCCAGTCTCCCTCCTTCCCTTTGCCTCAAAGCTTCTGGAACGTGTCGTCTACTCCCGCTGCCTGGAC
>QEPC01013194.1:5553603-5586281 GCA_003113815.1 Sphenodon punctatus | reverse complement strand
AATCATAATCATAATCATAATCATAATGACCAGGGCTGAAGAATTACAAATAAAAAATATTTAATAAGATATTACAAAAGAGAAAGCGTTATATCCAAGCTACATTTTTTTAAAAAAAGTGGAAACAGAAAGCATTATAAATACCCTTCACTACTTTCTCTGGTAAAGATAAAACAACCTAATCTGCTGTGTTTCACCACATATTCATCAGCGTTTGCAATTTATTATTGAGTTCAAGATTTAAAAACTCACAATAACTTATATTTCTATAGAAGGAAATTCTTCCATATTTTAAAATTGAAAGCTTAGATGCCCTAAGGATATTTTTCTGTTGCGTGCATATATTGTTTTGTTTTAATAAACATATTGTTAAGCATTAAAATTACTTGCACTCTAATAAACTAAAGGTATAGCTGCAGATCCAATGCTTTACCTCTTGAACAGAAATGCCACTGTACAGGAGGATAGCGATACCTGCATTTTTATCTTTCTCGACAGGGAAGGAAATGACAAAAGGAAGGGCTTCAAGGAGCATGGACCAGAGTGATGATACTTCTGCCTTCCTGCCAGCGCAAAGCAGCTCTTATGGCCATTTTTGAATGGGCACAACTGGGGGTGGGAGCACGGAGTGGAGCACCCATGCACGTCCAGTGAATGGGAGGGGGAAAAAGGGTCAGAATGGGTGTGCGCTGGGTCTGTGCCCCTAACCATGCACCGCCCAGTCCTGCCCCTGCACAGAGCATTCCAGGTTTTTCTATGATGCTCCATGTGTGGGCATGAGTGGGCTGTGTGTGGGTCATGGGAGCATGCGCCCAACCACACCACTAGCACTCAAGTGGATGGGGGATGGGTGGATCTGCGTGGGCATAGCCCATTTAAAAACAGCCTATGATGTGTGAGAACATCTGTCATCTCAGCCTTCTCCTCTTGCACTACCAGTCAACAGCGGAGGGCACTGCTGCAATACAGAAACCCATCTACCCTAGAGGACAGCTGGTAGTTATCTTATTGAATCTGGATTTTTTCCCAAGTTTTGACTGGCCTTAGATGCCAGGTCCCCCTCCCTCCACCCCAAGTGCTGTCACCCTCTGCTTTTGCTGAGTAGCTGAGCAACTGAAGGCTGGTTTAAGCTGTGGGTTTGTATTGAATAGGCTGTTAGTAGCTAAATGTTATGCTGTAACTCAGCAGGCTGGTCCAATGTAGTGCTGAATCAAGCAACCGCAGCAAAAGCTATTTCCACCAGAAACAGACCATTCGCCTGTGCTCGCACGATGAAGAAACTTACTGGCTTTTTCACTATCTTTGTTAGTTCCTGTTCAGTAATTGCCATTGTTTTGTACTTCTGGTAATTTTTCCTAGGCAGGAGCAGCCACACTCCATGTAATGGTCCTTACATGCTGCTTATGTTTGCTTGTGTATGACTGAAAGCTCACTACGTAATTTTCATAATTTCCCTCGTTGGTCCTGGTTTTGGCTTCTTGTAAAGTGTGTTTTGATTGATGTATTTCAAGGGCTAGCCCCCATTTTCTGCATTCTGATGCTGGAAACTGTTGTAAAATGCTAGAAACTGACAAAAATACAACAAAACTTACTGTCAGAAAATACCAAATTACCGAAAAATACTGGGAAATAACAGAAATTACTATAAAGTACTGAAAATACTGAAAACTAAAAAGAAATTCCCCAAAATGGCAGACAATCCCAAGCATTGATATCGAGAACAGCAGAGGGGCTGAGTAATTCAATGGATAGTGAGGAAATATTGATGAACAGTCACAAGTACTCTAAAAAAATAGGTATTTCTCAACAGTACAGGAAAAGTCATTTTTGCCTCAGCTCTAGTCCAATGCTTAAAGAAAAAACCTTGTAGAGCACTTTCTGGAACAGCACTAGGTGGCATCTCCGTATGAGATGAGGGACAGGAAGCTAGTCTGAGAAGACTCGAGTGAGTTGGAGACTGAAGGGGAGCAGGACTATCCATAAGAACTGGAGTGGCCTGAGGCTGGAATCAGACACCTCAGCCTCCTTGTGGCCTTACAGAGAGCACGTTTGGAGAGGGTGACATGGGGACAGAGGAATCGTCCCAGGACAGCAAGATGAGTAGTCCTGGTAAAGAACATCTCTGGAGTGGGATCCCAATCAGATTCAAAAGGAATACTCAGGATGCAAAAGGCATGCACTGGACATTAAAATGTCTGGAATTTTAACTGGTTACTCATTGGCTTCAAATTAATACATAGGGTAAAAATAAACGAGACAATAGCCCACACTAGGTGGGTGTTTACTGTTTAGTAGGTTTGAATAATGTTTAATAAGGTATCCGTCAGATGCTAGCCCCAACCCGCTATGTGGCCAACACCTATCACGCACTTACAGTGTAGTCTAGGGACATTGTGGTCCCACCTTGTGGGAAAATCTGGCCTAACGTGTACTCACGTGGCCATGTCTTGTCTATTAGGCTACCTACAGCCTCTTTGCATCCAGGTCTACAAGCACCATAGAGTCGCAGGTAAAAAGCCTAGAGCACTCTAAACAGCGGCCACTTCCTGCCCCTCTGTCACTCACTACACCTTAAAAACCCAATGCATGCCAAATTCAAAAATGCATCATCTCAGCTCATGCTGTTTGGCAGTGAGTGTCCAACGTTTGCTGTGTAAGTCAGGTCAGGTCCCCTCTGGTGGTCAGTGGGTGGCTGGGCATCCTTACTGTGGGAAAAGCTGCAAGAAATGCCCCAGGGCAGAGGTCTGTGAAGGACACAGAAATCCATGCCAGGAGGACCTGAGCAGGTGAGATCCGAGTTTGGGATCTGCCTTCTTAACCTGCCTCCAGGTGCTAGTACAGGCAGGGGGCGTGGGGACAGGTCTGGCGTAGACCTGAAATGAATAATCTCTGTGAGTGCTGTTTCCAATGGAAACAGCTCTTTTGCGTTCACTCACATGAGGAGAAAATCTACTGGCATTTTCATCATTTTCTGTGATTCTCCACTATTTTCCACCACATTGGCAATTTTTGGTCATTCCCATTAATTTCTGGTAATTTCTGGTATAAGTATTTTTCAGTAATTTCTGGTATTATCAGTAACACCGTAAATTGTCAGAAATTACAAAAAATGATGGGAACTGATACCAACAGTGGGAAATACTGATTACTACTACTACTACTACCAGCACTACTTATTTATATAATACTACTAGGTGTATGCAGCACTTTACAGTCACAGATTTTCGAAGACAGTTCCCGGCCCAGTGGGTTTACAATATAAGATGGACAAGGGTGAGGGGAACACAGGGAAAGACAGGCACACACATTCCCATTTTACAGATGGCGAACTGAGACTGAGTGGTTATGACTTGCCCAAGGCCACCCAGTGAGTTTTTGGCTAGGGTGGGATTTGAACTCTGGCTTTCTAGGTCCAAGTCCAGTACCTTAACCAGAGTACACCACACTGGTGAATGGATAATTTGCAATTGGCCAAAAGTACTCCTGAAAGGTCGGTATTTCCCAATGAAATCAGAGCACCTGCTCTCACTTCAGCTCTACACCCCAGCACTGATAGGTTACTAGGAGCCACCCCTCCGTCTCCAAACACTTTGGATTCCCCATGGAAGCCCATCTCTACTCGGTCCCCAGCAACTTTACTAGAGGAGGTGGAGGAGAACAATAAGTGAATACACTGGTTAGGGGGAGGTGTGAGGGTGGGTGGTACTGCATTTGTTTGTCTACATGATAAAGGCTTTTGTATATTGCTATCTAATTATAACCCCACATAATTGGAAAGTCTTCCAATTGTTCTGCAATTGCTGCCTGCCTTAAATTGTGTAAATTTACGGTACTTAAAAAGAACAATAAATTGATAGAAAATATGGGAGAAATGATGAAAATACCCAAAATAGATCAAAAATGGAAGAAATGATGGAAAACTGCAGTTGCAGAATAGATCTCTCAAGAATGGAAGCCTGGAATCAATAAATAGTGGGGGGAACCAATAAATAGACATTTTTGTCAAATCCGGCATTTTTGTCAATCTTCATCATTTTTCAATCTTAAATAAATATGTGGGGTTATGTGGTGTGTGTTTTTTATTTAAGGCATTCACAGGTGGGCAGGAGAGCCCTGGGAAGCAGTGGGATACTCGTCTGGACACAGGAGCAATGGACACTACTGGTAAGTGTGGGAAGCGGGGGCTCCATAGACACATGGTAGGGACAGGAGGGGGGGTATTTCCCTGCCTCCTGTGCCCCTTCCTCGCTCTCCCTTCTTCTGTGCATATAAAAGGATATCAGAAGGTTACTAAAGGTGTAAACTAGGGGTGAGGAACCTTTTCGGCCTTGGGGGCCGCACTGGAAGGCCATGAGCAAACCGTGGGGCACTTGGTAAAAACTAATTACAAAACAATTAGAAACAATGGCAATAAATTGGGAAATTAATTATCAAGTATTTTAACCCAATGAAGGTAATTAAAAGTAATTCAAAAGTACTTAAATGAAAATTCTTAGAATTACAAAAATGCTCAAGCTGCCATTGAACATTATAGTTATAGCAGTGGAGCAAAGGACACGCAAGCAGCAAGGGACAGGCCTCCTCCCGCCACAATCAAATTATACCCAAATAAGTGCAGCAAAGCAGTTCTCCCCAAATAAAGAGCAGCAAGGGACATGCCTCCCAGCAACAACTGCAGCAAAGCAATTGCCCGCCTCTCCCCAATAAAACATGTCTTTGCCCCTTCCCCTAGAGCTCCCCCATTGTTTGCCTGAAGTGCTCCTGGAGGAGGTGCTGCTGCCTGCAGCTGGGCAGTAGCAAGAAGGAGGTGAGGAGCCACCTGGGCTGGGGGAGCAATGGTGTACGAGGGGCCAGAGGCTGCTCAGAGCCCACCTCATGAGCTGGGTTCGCTTAGGGTGCCTGCTGGGAGAAGTATGGAGGACCTGCATTTTGTCCTCACCCTAGACCCTGGCTAGCCCTGCCTTCTCCTCCCCGCTGCTAACACTGGCTGCAGCTATCCTGTGCTGCTGAGCACTTTTAAATATCTCACTTCTGTGCGCTCCAGAGCACATGAACAGGAATTACATCACTGGCGCAGTGGGCTCAGCTCACACAACCGAACTTCCAGGAGATCACTGATGCAGTCGCCAAAGACTTCATGGGTCATAGAAAAGAGGCTTGTGGGTCACAGTAAATGGGAGCGAGGAAGATGGGTGAAGGGCCATGGGCTGCAAGTGGCCTGCAGGCCGGAGGTTCCCTACCCTTGGTATAAACACAGGCATGCACCACTGTGAGCAGGAATAGCAGGGGCTGGAATGCCTGCCGGATTGATATCCTGGATTAAAGAAACAGCTGGGGTGACTGCTTCTTCCCATGTTTCTCTGCGACAGAGGGTAGGAATGTGAGAAGGAGCATGGTGGGGGATGGAGTGTGGCAGGGAAGAACACCTGCCCATCTGTTAGGTTTGCTGGACTAAGCCTGTGAGTGAGGCCTGCCCGAACACGCAAATGTATGTTGATTAGCCTTACACGCTAAAACATGTGAGTGGTGGCTGAGTGGGGGATGTGTGGACTGAACACCGACTCCAGCAGGCTATCATCTTGTTTAAAAACACCCATAGTTTCAGCCTTACACCTATAGTGGTATTTTTGCTTTCTTCATGATGGACATGCAGGGCAACCAGTTACATAGCAGGTTTGGGGGGAGGGAGGTAGGTTTGGGTGGTGGCTACACAGGCAATTTATAATTGGCTATTAGGGTACATAAAACAAAATTTGGCCAGGATTGCACCAGGCCCCTGAACTAACATGACGGAGGCCGGGCCACCAGGGGTGGGGACTGGGAGATGCACAGATGTGTGTCCTCCCATCTCCACCCTTTCACTGCACCCAGTGGCCTGCCCCCCTCCATGATGGACTGACATGGCTCCCAGAACCAGCGTAGACTCCGGACTGGGTCCAGTAAAGCGGGCTTACAAACATGAAAGCCCGCTTTACTCCCAGTCGGGCAGTTGGATCCCGGCCATGGTGGTGGTTAGCATGGGCTATGACTCGAAGACTTTCCCAAGCCACAGCCCATGCTAGCCACCAACATGGTTGGGATGTATCCTGTGCCAACATTTGATGCAGGAAGACTAACATGATGGTGGACCCTGTTGTAAAGGGTGGCAAAGTATGGCAATGCGGGCCACCGTCACGTTTGAGAACACTCAGTATTGACCTTCCTTACCATGTATTCTCCAACAAGACTGTTTTGAGGGGTTAAAAAAGCAGAAATGCCAAACTGATCACATTTAAATAAATAAAACACATTGCATATTAAAGCAAATCATGAATATTCTGCAGTATTTTTTTTCACATTCCTGAACATCTTATTAAGTTGCTATGTATTTCTGAAGCCTGCTATTTATCTTGACCTTTTCATTTACCTTCCTTTGCTAGTGGCCATTGCATTTCTTCTCATTATGATGTACAGCTGTGGTTACTTTCCATGGAACATATTGTAGAAAATAGGCCAACAGCAATGTACTCTCTTTTGTACAAAAATGCCCATCTCAAATTGAAATGTCTTATTTGACCATAATTATGACACTACCATCATTATACTTACTAGGGATAGGAATGTTGGTTTTTTATAGAACCGAAAATGCCTGAAAATGGCAGTTTTGGATCGATTTGAAATTTCAGGGTTTTTTTGGTTCAGGCATTTTGGTTCTTTTACATTGACTGGGCGAGGGGGGTTGAATTGTACTTGTTTCATGTTTTTTCATTGTGGCTTCTTTCCACTGACTTCAATGGTAGAAAAAGATCTGAAACCTAAATGAGATTTGAAATTCATAAAGAACCCAAAAAGAAAAGTTGAAAACTGAAATTCCCACTAGAGTCCCATCCATAATACTTACTCTAACTACCAGGAAAGAGTGTTAAGAATCATTCTAATAAATTGTGAACTGCTTCCTGTTCAGCCTACATAATAATAATAATAATAATAATACATTTCCTTTTCATTTGGCATATTATTTGGTTTGGTCTCCATGGGGGAGGTCATGTACTCCCCTATGAGAGGCCAGGGTATGGGAGGTTACGGGGCGGATGCTCCTTCACTACCCTGCTGATGCAGTCTCCAAGAGTGGGTGGGTCTGGCGGGGAGGGGTTGACTGGGGGGAGGCTATGGCCATTGGGGTTGTGACAGGCCAGGGGAGGTATGGTTCTTTTAGGGGGCACATTCCATCTGCATGGCAGGAGAAGTGTCTAGTGTCTGTTCTTCTCGCAGGCCCCTAGGCTGGTGGTGAAGTGGTAGAGGTCTGGAGGGGCTCCAATCATGTTTGTCCTAAAACAAGATTATTTAGTAGCTTCAGGCATATTTCTACAGTACTGTATATGTATGTGAAAGAGACAATGACAATGAATTCTGTGAATATCAATTCAGTATTTCTTTATTGCTCTTTTCACAACTATGTGAATAAATGTCAAATAAAAATTGTAATTTAAATTTATTTGGGACATTTCTACCTTGATTACATGGTGTAAGACATCATTGACAATACTTGGTTTACACATGTACACATCAAGAAGAGAACACAGACATCCCCCCAAATATAGCTTGTTCTGAAACTTTTAGGCTTATTTAAGTAGCTCAAAGTAGGGTACACAAACCTATATGGTTGAGTATTGAAGAAAATTTACCCTGTAATTTTGGATCATTAGTCTCATTTCCATTTTTTGAAAGTTTATCTAAACCTCTGAAATTAAATATTGTATTTCACTCTTCATGGAGTGCATTGTAGAAAATTAAAACTTTTGAGGTTTTACAAATCCGGTTTTAAAATGCACGAGCCACCAGGCGCCACTGTTTTCAATGGTGGCTGGCTGACAACTTCCAGTACGTGTAAATGCTCCCCGTGCAACTTTTAAACTTTTTTCAATCCACTAGATTCCCCTGCTCATCTAAAACACTCTAATTTGTGTTGTATTCTGGATTATGCATATTGGGGATTATGGACTCTTTTTACCATTGTCTGCTCCTACAAATAAAATGACTAGCTATAATATTTTTGGTTGCTAAATGGGTTAACATTAAGGAAATGGAAAACTCTCAATGTACCTTCATTCTTAGAATGGTTAAAAGAACTTATGCATGTTGCTTTAATGGAAACGCTTTTATGGACAAATAGACATAATTGGATTTAGTATAGTAAAATATATTTTAATATGAATCCTTTGTTAAGTTTATAAGATGATTTGTATGTAAGTTTGGTATCCTCTAAATGTTTATCTATATTTGCTAGTTGGTTGTATATAATGCCAAACTCCCCTCTTCCCTCAGTCTCTAACTCAGTTTATAGTATGTAGGTTTAATTATTTATTTTGTAATATGTAGGTTTTATTTATTATTTTATTGTTTTTGTTTGTATTTTATTGTTATAATATAAACACTAGTAAATATTAAAATTTAAAAAAATCCCAGGATACTACTACGTATTCAGAACTTTATGTGAACTTATCATGAACCTGTCATAAAAATCGCAGAAACTGACAGAAAAGTCCCAGAAAGTGATGAAAATGATGAACAGAATGGCAGAACGGGGAATCATCAGAAACTGTTGAAGTACTGACAGACACTTGCAAGCACTCCCAAAAGGTCAGTATTTGCCTGGGGAATGGGAACACTTGCTCTTGTCTCAGTCCTAAACAGGTTTCAGTTGAAGGTAACAAGGTGCAAACAGTTTCTGCACAGCTTTCTTTTAACTTCTTTTTTCACTCAGAAAGACACCACAGGGACAGAATGAAGCACATTTTTGGTGAAACAAAAGGCTCTCTAGAGAAAGAACCACAGCTTATTTCAGATTATGATTTTCATGACTATTTTCTCACACATTAGCTTCCTCTACATTTTAAAAGAAAAAAAATAGACTACTTCATTTTCAAGTTGTACACTTTTTGGTTTTATTTCAGAATGTGCTAAATACACCCAGTCAAGACATACTTTCCTGACTATTTACTAAGGCAGCAGCAATCCACAAACTACTTACTGCAAGCGATCTGCTGCTGCTGGATTGCAGGGGGACTGGGAGCCAGCTAGGCTTGCCCCCTTCTCCACACTGTTTGCTCGCCCCTTTCTGGGGGGCTGGGAGCCAGCTCGGGGGACTTTACTCTATCCCCCCTCCCGGTGGCAGAGGGAGAGGGGGTGGACCTTCCATCTTCCCCATGGCCTTTGGGGGTGGGGCGCTGGCGCCAGCAGGGGCTTTTAAGTGACGTGCCTACCAGCTGCTGCTGCTGGATTTCAAGGGGCTGGGAGCCAGCTGGACTCGCCCCCTTCTGTACACTGTTTGCTGGCCCCTTCCTGGGGGTCTGGGAGCCAGCTCACAGGAAGTTTACTCCATCTCCCCTTCCCGGTGGCAGAGGAAGAGGGGTGGGATCTTCTATCTTCCCCGTGGCCTATGGTGGTGCGGTGCTGGCCCCGGCAGGGGTCTTTAAGCAGCGTGTCTGCTGGCAGCGCCACAGGTGCATGCCTAAGGGCCACGAGCCTAAGGGCCCTTGGGTAAGGCCCTTGGTGGCGGTGTGTGTTAATGGCTGTATTGGTTTAGTTGGCTGTAGGTTTTTTTGGAAGGTTGTTGTGGGGGTTAATTGGGGTTGGGGGGAATGTGGATTAGGGGAAAAGATTGGGTGGGGGGGCATAGCTCAAGTGGTAAGCGCACGTGCTTTGCACGTATAAGATCCCACGTTCAATCCCCAGCATCTCCACTTCAGGATCCCTGGTAGCACGCCTGCGGGAGGCCCCTGCTGGGGGCTTGGAGGGGTCTCAGGTAGCATGCCAGAATGGCCTCTCCCAGAGATCCTGGAAGATCCAGATTTGGACCCGAATTTGAAACCCCTGCTTCCATGTCAGGTTGTGACAATACTGGGCTAAGATGGACCATTGGTTTGACTCAGTTAGGCAGTTTAGTTTATTGGAGGTGAGGATGAGGGTTGGGGGTGGGTGGGGCAGGGTGGCCAGAGGGGTGCTGGGGTCGACTGGGGTGTGTGTGCAGCCATTGGGGTCATGATGGGACAAAGGAGGTATGGTCCTTTTGGGGGGAATGCTACAACTGTGCGACGGGACAGATGCTTATTGTCAGTCCCTCTCACTACCCCATTTGCAGTGGGGCAGGTGGTTCAGGATCAGAAGGCCCCTGACCATGTTTTGATGCTGGTAAATGTGAGGTCGGTAGCAAATAAGGCTACAATGATCCAGGATTTGATCCTGGACCACACAGCCAAACTCGTATGCATCACAGAAACCTGGCTGGACATGGAGCCAGGGCCTATCTTGGCTGACCTTGTTCCAGCTGCGTATTCTGTGCAGCATCAAACAGGGTTGGAGGGGCGGGGTGGGAGTGGTGTAGCCATGATTTTTAGGGAGTCTTGGGCTGTTCGGTGGTATCCGGTGCAATCCATATTGGACATTGAGGGTCTCCACCTAGTGTTCGATTTGGCGGGGGACAGTTTGGGAGTGCTGCTTGTATACTGTGCACCTGTACAGCGGCCTTCCTACATGCTCTAGCAGATTTGGTGTTGGGGGTGGTGTTGTGGTCCCCGAAGACAATAGTCTTGGGAGGACTTCAACATTCATGCTGATGCCGATCTTAAGGGTGCAGAGCATGAGTTCATGGCTGCCATGGCAACCATGGGCCTGTCCCAGGCGGTTCGTGGCCTGACACATTGGGGGGACATACCTTAGACTTTGTGTTTTGCACTGGCCTTGAGGCGGGGTGGTCTGTTGGTGGGGGAGATATCAGCTACACCCTTGTCATGGACGGATCATTACTTCCTTCAGGCCTCTCTCCTGGCACATGTCTGCCCTGGATGGGAATGGAACCAATTTGAATGGTCCGCCCCCATAGACTGATGGAACTGGAGAAGTTCCGGAGGCTCTGGGGTATATACCTTCTGATCTGGACGACGTCTCATCGATGACCTTGTCGAGATGTGGAATACTTTGCTGACAGATGCCATTGATCAGATGGCTCCAAGGTGTCTGCTTCCCAGGTGACAGCACCGTAGACCTCCCTGGTTTTTGGAGGGGCTGTGGGTGCTGAAGCAGGAAGGACGGTGGTTAGAGCAACAGTGGTGTCGTTTGCATGCTGAAGCGGACAGGTTGCAACATATAGTGAGTTTATGGGCCTATGCTGTGGCTATGCGGGCAGCAAAGAAGGAGTTCTTTGCTTCCCTCATAGCATCTGCTCCAGATCTCCCCTCCTTTTGATGTTGCTGTAAGACATGGCTGTTCTGCCTGGCCTTTGGGGAGGATGGGTAGGGGGGCATGGGTTAGGGTGGTGGGTGGTTAGGAATATTTTACTCCTCCTTGTGTTGCTTGCTTTAAGATGTGTTTTATGGTAAATTGTGCACAGCCCAGAGCTGCCCGTGGCAGGATGGGCAGGATAGAAGTTTTTATAAATAAAAACAAAATAAAATAAAAAAGTATCCCCAATGAAGACCATAGGGCAATACAATGGGTGTTTTTAGATGGAGGGCACTCACGGCTCTGCTCCGCCTAACACCTGGGCAACCCATCTGTCTAAAGACGGACCGCCAGATGCGCAGGCAGAGTAGAGGCAGAGCATGCATTGCCTGCTCCACTACTCCATCCCTGCTTGTGTTGCTCCGGAACACCCAATAACCCCGCCAGAGAACTGGGCTGCCCAAATCTGGGGCACAGGCCAGAGGCAGATCTGTGGTCTGCCTATGTGCTGGATGGCTGCTGCAGCTGTGCTCCTGGCCAGGTGTTGCTCCAGATAATGCCACAGAGCTGTGGGTGGCAGCCTAGCATGACAGGTGATATGTCCACAGCTCTCTGGTGTGGGGGAGGGGAGTACCACGTGGATGGAATGTGGGTAACGGCAGCTGCCAGGACTCTATAAACCTGGCGCAGGCAGGGCTGCATGTGGGTCTGGTTAGACACCCAATGTTGTGATAAAGGAACTGGGGATGGTTCCTCAGTTCCTCAAGAAATTCAATGGGCTACTCCAAAGTAAATGGTTTGTGCACTGAGACCTAGGTATTTACGCATCAGTTTAAAATGTGTCAATTGCCACATCATTTTTGTCTTTATCTGACAACATAATTCATATTTGAATGATATGGAAGTTAATGTGCGTGAAAATAATCATGAAAAACAAACTGAAAAGTTGTAGTTCTTTCTCTAGAGAGCCTATTGCTTCATCAAGAAATACTGTGAAATATCATTCAAATATGAAAGTTCAGAGAATAGGGCTGCTTGACTTCTAATTTTTAATTATACTTTAGAAAGAGTAATAGGACGTCACATTGTTTAAGTTGCGCATATGACACATAAGGTAATTTCAGATGTTACAGGACCATGGTTAACCACAGTGAAACTCCTGTGGTGCCCAAAAGTCCCGCAACATGTAAATGATTCCTGCCAGAGGTTCACCCCAGTGAACCTCCAGCAGGAATAATTTCAACCACGATTCTGAAATCGTGGTTAGCGCAACCACGATCCGTGATGGATCAAATGTAACGTCTGTTACATTTGGCCCATCCCAGATCATGGTCCCAGCCATGATCCGGGATCAGGCACAGTGGCTGGAATGGCCGCTGTGCCCGCCCATCGCTCGGAGGGCAGCCGGTCAGTGGAGGGGGGGGGGGGGCGAGCCTGTGAGGCCACACGTTGTGCCGCGCAGTCCCGCCCCCTCCTCGATCCCCAGAGAGAATCAGCCCGGCACGTCTAAAGGACAGCCGGGCTGATTCCTGACTGGAAACCGAAACGGATCCGGGTCCATGATTCAGCATGGCGGGTCGAGAGGCCTGTCACATCTGAAATTACCCATAATCTTGGAGTAAAAGATTAAACCTTCACCTTTCTTTCAACTTTTCTTTGCAAGTTTTGGACAGAATTGGTGCTCATGTTGATGTTAGCCAGCTGTACACTCCTCTCTTTTATTTACTTTCTGCAAATTCTGTGGGAAGCTATCCTCAGTTTCCATATCACAGCAGATTATCACATTGTAATGAACATGAAAATAATTTGCAAGTGAGAGTCCTGAGAGTCATCAAGAAAATAAAGTAGCATTCAGACCTCAGAGTTGGAAGTTTAAGTTTGGGATAGAGTCTTTGTCTATACTGCTGTCAAAAAGTATAACCTTGTTTATCTCTGCATACTTATCCATAACATAAAATGTCAGAATAAATTATCTCAAAAGAAATTAGGTAAATAAGTATTGTCAAGTATGAGATGCGACAGGGAGATTCCATCAAAGGTACATAAAGTCTTCCAGAGAAAATTTAGGCAATAAATCTTAGTCAAAAAGCTTTTAGTCTTATTCTAAATTATATGAAGCAGAGCTACCTGGTTGCTTATGATGGTCATAAACCCAAGTCAGTAGCATTCAACTCACATAACCTCTTGTTAGGAGTTAAGACTATGACATGACACAAAAAGGTGCTATGTTAGAAACAGATCTATTTAATGGGATGAAAAAAGCATATTCATTTTTAAAAACAACCTGAGGACACAGAATGCAGGCACAATTGTTGGCTTGTTGTGGGTGAATAGATGAAAGGGTTTATAGGAGAAGTTGCTTACTTCCTGCAATGTGAAAGTCTCACAGTGACTAAACTGCGTAACGTGGTGTAACATGATGGGAGGGGGCAGCAGTGGGGCTGGTCTGCTTGGCAGCAGCACCACGTAAAGGTCGGCAGAGAGGAGAGAGGCTGGCAGAGTGACCTCATCACAGATCATCTGGCCATGGGGCACCTGGAGGAGTAGTTTAAAAGGTTCTGGGCCCACAGGCAAGGGGGTGTGCTCCTAGGATGCTGGCAAGGAGGACAGAGAGCTGGTTGGGGTCCAGAAGGACAATGTGTGAGTGGAATGAGGACCGTGGAGTGGAACAGTCCCCTTCATCCTCCCCCTGCCCCTCCTTCAAGGGTGTAGAGACTTGGAACTGTGGGAACTCAGGGCACTGGAGAGGGCTTGGGAGGGTAGTAGCCCTCCCCCTCCCCCCCAGGGATTACAGGGCGAGGCCAGCAGGGGACAGGAAAGTGAGTGCCTGTTCCCTTGGCCCTTCCACCCACTCTCAGAAAGCTGGGACACACCCTTTTAGACCCCCACAAGTCACACATGGGAAGCTGTAACTGATATTAAAGAATAAAAATTCACAGATAAAATATTAATTTGGTATCAAATATTAAACTTTCAGAAATTACTATAAGAATATGACAACTTTTCATCTCACTACATTAACAGCTAAATAAAATAAAATGTAGATCAACTACAGAATAATGCTATATAAGAAGATATTTAAAGAGTAATTATAGTCAATATACGCCCCAAATCTGTATTGTAAAAACAAGTTCTTGTAAATCCTAACTGGAAAAATGAACGTTTCCCAGATTTTTTCTTTCTTTCTGCTTCCATTCAGTCAGTTCATTTATAAAAAGTTAGCAATTTGTAATACATACATTTTGTAAATTCAAAGTATGCTCTTCTTAAGTTTACTTACTGTGTGACATTGTGACAGCAAAAACCATATCTGCTAACCTGAGTCAGCACAAGGGCTGCTGCAGTTGCATGATCACATAATCTAATGAATGATAAGCCCATTACTAGGGAGGGAGAAGCTACTCATATAAATGACTTTAATGAGTGTGCTGAGAGCTTCCTGAAATGCAGCTGCATGAACTCAAATCTAGTAAAAGAAAGCGCTCTCTGACCAGCTGTTGCTGAAAGCATTTCACTACTGAAATGAAATTTACGTACAAAAAGCAAGATAAGCTTTTAGATGCTCCCCTTACTAGAATACATTCCTTAGGCTAACTTTCTCTGTATTGAAGGAAAGACTTTTGCTGGATGGTATTAATTGTATGCTATTGTATATTTATTTGTTCCCATGCCAACAAATGTCATCACAATATGGCCTTCTTTCAACAGAAAAAAGGATGAATATGGTGAAGAAGGGAAAACGCTGGGGGCGTGCCATCACGCTTTAACCCTCCCCAGAATGAGGCCTTCACTCCAGGCAGGATTCAATCTGGGTGCCAAACAAGAGTGACGGTGGCCCGGGAGTGAGGAGAGGGCGAGGCGACATGCAAGTGTGCGTCCGCATGGCCCCACTCCCATGCTGCTCAGAGCAGCCTGCACCCTCCCTGACGGGTGGTCAGCATGACTTATCAGACCACCATGGCTGTCCGGAAGGGCCGTGGACCCAGACTGGGGTAACAGTAAGTGGGCAATCAAACGTGACACTCCTCTTTATCTCAGTCCGGCTTCCAATGAACTGGCTGCAGTGGCGATTAGCTTAGCCCAGACTGTTCCTCAGGGATGGTCCCGAGGAGCAGTCTGGACTAAGCATAGCCATGGCTTGTGCAAAGTGTGGAAATCCATGCTGTTGTCACATCTGAAAACATGCACTGTTACTATGAATAATTATTATCGATTAATTAGTAATATTTAAAAATTATTACTAATGGTTATTTATACAGTGCAGGATTGTGTCAGGCACTGAACAGTTTTGAAAAAAGAGAGCTCCCTGCCCTGAATACTTTCAGTCTAGAATGCACAAGGGAAGGGGAGACAAAGGGGAGAAAGAAGGACATATTAATGAAGTTAAGAAGCTGCAGGTGCTCACTTGGTTTAGTTATAGGACAGGAGGGGGATCCTGAGGATAGTGGGTGAGGAGAAAGTGAAAACCTGGTGGAAGAGCTAGTTTTTTTAGGCGGGATCTGAAGGCCTGGGGAGAGTGAACTCAACAGAATTCATTAATCAAAACTTTGAATGAAATGGAACAGCTACAAGTAGATCCTTCTAGTACTATTTGAGACCCATCAGGTTTGTTTGCATGGGTACTGGCAACATCCAGTGACAGAGTCACTTTGTGTTTTGAAATAATTTGAACTAGTGGAAACCTGAAACTAAATTAGGAAGAAACTAAGAGAATCTATCATATTCCTGTGTGAGTTGGATCCTGCTGTACAGCCCCATTTTATCGTTAGCACTATTTTTATGAGTAGTAAATGGGACCCCATTCTGATTCTTTCGGAGTCCCTAGCCCCAAACGTGAATGAGAAGAGGCTCCTTATGTCAAGTATATTACAGAACTGACATGCAGACAGAGGATTACATAAATCCTCCCTGTAATAATGCTGAAGAAACAGGGTTTAGGAAAAGCTGTTTCCTAGGGAGTCCTGGTCTAGCAGACATAGGATGTCAGGGTTCTGGGACGGCGCCATCTCCGCTGGTGCTGTGGTCGGGGGGCTGGCGGGCGACTCCCCTCGTTCCCCCCATACTGGGGCGGCAGAGGGGAACTCGGGGACAACAGTGGAACCAGGTGCTTCCCGAAGCTACCAGGAAGCCGCGCCGACAGGCAGCGGAGCAGCGCAGCCAGAACGGGTTGCCAGGGCAGTATAACAAAACCACCACCCCTGCAGCGTCCCGGGGACAGGGCCCTGAGGACGCAACAACAAGCCTGGAACCACTGAAGCGATCAGCACAGCTCCAGGGCAAGCAGGGGGGCGGGGCTGGAGACATAAAAGCCAGCACCAGCTGTAGCTGAGTGCTGGTGATCAGAGCATCTGAGAGACTAGCCCCCCTGAGCAAGCTAAGTGTGGTTTATGTGTTTGGTGCTTGAGATTTACTGTATTTTAGTTCCTGCTTGACTTGATAAATCCCCTGTGACACCTGAGTGGACCTTTCCCTTTCCAATTGCCCTTCCTATTGTGTGCGTGGAGAGTGAGAGGAGATGGTGTGCGATTATGCTTGCCCCCTTCCCTGGGTCCTCATTTCCCTTCCCCCCTCGCCTCTGTGTGTCCTTCCCCTTCCATACCCTCTATCCCTTGGGACCCCTGCCCCCTTTGTGCCCCCATCCTCCGCTCACCATCTCCCCCAAACCCCGTACACCCTGCGAGCAAGTGAGAGTGCGAGAGAGAACATTTGGGGTATCTCTAGTCTTATTTGTCTCTGAGTCCTATGATGATAGTGGCCTGATTCCTGTGGAGTCTAAAGGGTCAAAATACTATCCTGACGGGCAGTTTTTTGCCACGCATCTCCTTGCACGCCTTAAGACTGAAGGTGGGCTTGCTCCCTTGTCGGTTCCCTCTCATTCCCCCTACCCCTGTGACAGTCTACAAATGAACTGCAAGAATTACATTGATGAAGGGATTAGATTACTGTACTTAAAAGAAGTATAAATGACCAGTCAGCTGCCCTGAGTACAGTAGAGTTTGGGGGGTGGGGTGGGGTGGGGTCAAAAATGTCCAAGAATCCTACCCACATCTAAGATGGTAAGTAGCATAAATGGTAGCATAGCCTGCCAGGATACAAAATTCATACAGTTGCCTTTAAAAAACAAATCTTTTTTTATATATGCATGCATACAGCCTTACCTAGTCTGACAGATCATATACTATATATTCAGCTTATAATTATTCACATTACCTCTCTCTGTGTGTCTGTAAACCTTATATATAAAGTTTATTGTGTGCAGCCATAGGCTATTACACATCTTAATACAACAGCAAGAAATTACAAAATAACTCAATAATTCAAAACATAAGAGAAACCCATACAATTAGGCTCCAGACTTAATTTCTACTATTAATAATATCCACCCGAATCCGTATTGCAATTTTGCAAAAAGTCGCCACTCTCCTTGACATTGCAGAGTCAGCATGGTTAAGAAATTTTAAAAGCAGCCTAGTAGAAGAGATGGTAGGAGTAATAATATACATGTTCAAATATTTACTTCTAGGGATATCATTTTTCTAGACAAGAAAAAAACACATGGTTAATAGTTTCCACAACCAAAAAGTCACATAGAGGGCAAAGCCTCTCATCCCTTGGAATTCCCCCATATCGACCCTCCACCGTAGCAGAAGGGAAAACATTGCAGCGGAATTTTGTATATGCAATTCTACGATTGGACTGTAACAAGGAGTTAAGATAACTTGAACCTCCACTAGGATTGCCCAACTTGGGGTACAGTGGTGCAACTAATTGTAACTTGAAAAGGGAATTTTCGGTTTGCAGTTCCTGGTCACAAAATCGCTGCCTTACCAAAAGCCCAGCACCCTTCGAACCAAGAGGTTCCAAAATCTCCTTGGTAAGTCCCAGCTTGAGTACTTTCAGGGCCACCGCTGATTCCCATGCCTGGAAAAGCCCATTAGAGGCAACTAAAGAAATCAGGGAATTTCCTTGGGTAGGAAACACAAAAACCCTTAGCCAGAATCTAATCACACATAATAATACATGTGATTTTAATGGGGAACAGGTCACTTCGTGTCTTAATATTATTTGAAGTGTCCCTTTTGGCAGCCCCAAGACGGAACGTAAAAACCCATTTTGGATTACTTCTAATTTACCTAAAAATTCCATACCCCAAACCGAGTAAGCATATAAACTTTGGCTAACAACTTTCACATTCAATAAATGTACTGCAGGGAAAACTAATTTCCCCCCATCCTTGTAATAAAATTTCAGGATGGCAGCAGAGGATTGTTTGGTGGAATTTAGAATCACTTCATAATGTGGTACCCAGCTTAGAGAGGATGCAATAACAACTCCTAGGTATTTAAAGGTATTCACTTGTTAAATAGAATTATCACCTATAAATCAGCGATGCAAGTTTCGGGGTTTTCCATTCCTTACAAGCGTTACTTTTGTTTTTGAGTAATTGATGGATAGACTTTCAGCACAACAATATTCAATGTATAACAATGAATATTCAGTATAACAATGCAGGGATTCTTCTTTCTCCTATTTTAGGTGCATGAGTGTCACTACATTTCATAAAAGAAATAACATAATTCAAATAATAATTAAACAAGGCAGGGGCCAATATGCATTAGGGATGGGCGAACACGGTTTGGAAGTTCAGAGTTCAGACCCAACTCGAGCAGTTCGGTCGACCGAACCAAACTCGATTTTCGAACCGAACCGAACTGAATTTCCAAACTCGGTTCTGTTCGCCCATCCCTAAAAGATAATATTCCATTTAGTTCAATGAGGTTTGAATTTCCGAACTTTGTTTGGAAGTTCGGATCGAACTCAAATAGTTCGGTCGACTGAACCAAACTTCCAAATCGAACCGAATTTCCGAACTCAGTTCTGTTCGCCCATCCCTAATATGCAACCCTGTCTAACCCCCCCTGCCGAACAGGGACTTCCTTAGAAAGATGATCAGGAAGAACAAATCTAACTTGTAAAGAGTTACTTGAGTAACTTAACCATAAAAAAGAGAAGTCTGGGGTCTAGCGAGGAAGTACTCAATTTCATCCACAAACTATCCCTATTTACAGAATCGAACGCCATCTGTAGATCAATAAAACATACTCTTTTTTTGGCGCATTACATGATTACTATTAAGATGATAGAGTGTAAAAATTTGATCCGACGATTTCCCTTCGCTAAAACCCACTTGTTCAGGTTCAATTACATTATGTTCATTCAACCAAATTCGAAATTTCCCTAACAATAAACTAGCATAAAGTTTCCCTACCACACTAAGAAGGCTAATGGGCCAGTAGTTTGAAGGAAGCTTAGGATCTCTCTTCTTGAAGATAGGGATGATAGTACTAGTTAGCCATGTCTTGGGAATAACTCCTGTAATATTTATTTCAGTAAAAAGTGGTGATAGAATACTAGCCCACCATTCAGGAGCTCTTTTTATTATATCAGAGGTAACAAAATCAGCCCCCAGTCTTCCCTAACTTGAGATGTGATATGAGGACCACCACTTCCTCCATGGACACTGGCGGCCATGACGGAAATCTATTGATAGGGACCAATTCCACCTCCCTAGCTACAGGGGAAGGGCTAAAGAAGACTCCCTTATAGAAGTCTATCCAAACTTCAGGGGAGAGGCTGGAATAACAATCAGCCCCCTTCCCTAGTGCAGAAGAACGAATAAGGTCCCAGAACATCCTCATATCATTTTGTTTAGCTGCTATTAATATTTGCGTCCAACGCGCCCTCTGATACTCAAGCTTTTTTAAAGCCAACAGATCATGATATGATCTCCTTAAGCTAAAAAACAGAGCTCTAGATTCGGGGGAATCATCCCATTTCAGATACCTAGCACTCTGTCTCAGCAGACTTCTCAGGGATCGACATTCATTATCAAACCACTGAATGTGCTTTCTAGGCTGGGAACAAGCCTCTTTACGTTCTTTTAGAAAAGGGGACAGAAACTCCATCAGTTTATCATACCAGTCAAGCAGTGCGCTGGAGCCCTGTGGCAAGAAACTATTTTTAATATCCAGCATTTCAATGCTGGATAACAACTGTAAAAAGGCTGTTTTAACTGCCTCAGACCATTTAATACGGGCATAATAATAGCCTAATTCTAATTCGTCGTCAATCGGGCTCCAAGTCAAAATACCCAGAGTTCTACTCATTGGGTCAAAGATGGTTAGTACCAAAGGGAAATGGGTGGATTCAGATCTTGGTATTATACTAAAAAATTGGGCAATAAAAATAAAATCTGTAGCAATAAACATATAGTCAATCATACTAGAGCCAAAGACCGTATGGGAGGTGAAATCACCCTGAAGGTCGCCGTTCACTTGGCCGTTCAGTATGGCTAGATCGAAGCCCTCAACCAATTCAACCAGTTGCTCCACCCCCACACTGGTCACTCCGTTCTTCAAAGTTCTTACAGAGCTATACTGGGAGGTGGCATATTCATCAAGGGCAAAAGGGCAAGGTCATTGCTGCAGGATTTCCAGTTCTTGGATTGAAGTCCCCTCCAATTATCACTATAGCATTCCCAAAAACCCTTACTGCCTGCTCCAAGATCTGAGCCAGACGTAACCAGAGGACTTGAGAATAATAAACTGATGTCCCAGGGGGAATGTATACATTCCCAATCAAAAAATCTGACCCAGAGGGGAGGAGACAGTAGTACACTGCAATATGTGAACCATAGGAGTCCACCAATTTCACTCTTGCCTCAAATGCAGATAAAACCAACAGATCCAGGCTCCCGTTAGGTCTGCCATACTTTCTAGAAGGAGAGGCATGCAGGCAACAAATGTCATAGTTGGGAATGCTAATATCTGTTAGGGCCCAAGTTTCTTGCAATAAAACAAAATCAAAATTTACTCAGAAATCCCAAAAATCTGGGTCACATTGATGGGCTCTGTAAACCTTAGACAAGAGTGTAACAAAGGCTGCTGTATGACATTACATGGGAGGGGCAAGAACTTGCGTAATTGCAACTGCACCTTTGTAATTGCGGGGATTAGCTCATGTCAGAATGCACCAATCTCCTTTTATCACATCAGAAGACCTGTCCTTGTAAGGGATACATTTTGGGACTCAATAATGTGCAAGTGTTCTTGAGGGATAAAAGAGGATTAGTACATTCTGACAGGTGCTTATCCCTAATATTACAGACCTGTGGTTGCGATTGCACATGTTCTCGGCCCTCCTATGCAACATCGGAAAGCAGTCAAAGTCTGATATATGTACAAACTTTGCCATACAAACACCCTAATTTCCAGGCCTTCATACATCATGATGAAAGTTCCACTGTGAAGTGAAAGTTGACAAACTGCATTTGAACCTAAGAAATGGTATCTTTTTCATGCCTGTTTTAAAAAATTGGCATAGGTATTTTTGACAGAGAAAACACTCCACCAAATTTAGATATGAATATAATATCCCTATAACAAATTTTTAGATCTAGAAAGAAAGAGATGCTGTTTGTTAGGATCAGATATAAAGTTTGCATGTTTCAGTTCAGAATGGACTTTGTATTCTGGCATAGCAAATCCCTCAAAGAACTGAAAGTTTCTTATCTGTACGTTTTCCTTCTCTCACGTGGCAGGACAGATGGTCTAGACTGCTGGGATGTGTTCCCTCCTCACATGGACAGGCAAGATCAATAATTATGACTGACAGCCTCGCCGAGTGGGAGGGACACAGCTCTCCATTCTACCTAGGACGAGACTGTCAAAGCTAATAACAAAACACTAACTATATCGTTAAAACGTCAGTAAAAAAAAATGAGACAACAAAGCTAAGTGGTCTACTTGAACTCTCCAAGAGAAAAACACAGGATTTGTTAGAACAATAAAGAAGAACAGACAGACATAAGAGGATAGGATTGACCAGGGGAGTTCTAAGTCCCAACTCCCTAAAGAGGGGGACTCTTGCAATGGAAGGGATGTAAACTATCTGTCCTGCCATGTGCGAGAAGGAAAATTTAAAGGTAAGATTTTCCCCTTCTACCCCTGTGGCAGTCCAGATGGTCTAGACTGCTGGGACGTCCTAAAGCAGTGCCACTCCAAGGAGGACGTGTTCCCACAAGTCGCAAAGCCCCCATTGGAAGATCCCCCTAAATTGAAAGGATTCTCTGTAGGACTTGGTGGCTGAATGCTGCATCCGCTGAGACCACAGAAGTTATCCTGTAGTGACTAGCAAAGGTTTGGGCCAAGGCCCAAGTAACTGTCCTAAAAATCTCTTCCAGAGAAACTTGGTCTAACAGGGCCGAATTAGCTGTGGCCCCCCTGACAGAATGAGCTGTAATCCCATATGGAAGGGGTACTTTTTCTGCCTTATAAGCTTCCCTAATACAAAGTTTGAGCCAGTTTGCTAAGGTCGCCTTGGATACCTTCAAATCCCTCTTTCTGTGGCCATATGCTATGAAAAGAGAGGAGTCTTTCCTAAAGGGCTTAGTCTTTTCTAAATAATTTTTTACTGCTCTCCTGACATCTAATATGTGCCAAGTTTTCTCTTTACGATGCTTGAGCTCTGGGCAGAATGATGGCAGAACGATCTCTTGTTCTCTGTGGAACTGCGAGTTCACTTTGGGCCTAAAGGAAGGGTCCAGCCTGAGGATCAGTTTATCTTTGTTGAAAACACAAAGCTCTGGGTCAGAGGATAAGGGTCCTAACTCCGAGACCCCATGTGCCGATCAAATAGCAATCAGGAACAGAGTCTTGAGTAACAAGAAGTGAAGGGAGACCTGACTCATGGGCTTGAAAGGCGACTTGGTCAATGCTGAAAGAACAAGATTAAGCCTCCATGTAGGGAATCTGTGTTACACTGGAGGACAAATGAGTTCTGTCGCTCTCAGAAAATGCTTAAGCAGTGGGTACTTGGATAGTGGCCATTTTTCTGAACAACTTAAGATGTAGGAAAGGGAAGAAGCATACCTCTTAAGAGTGTTGGATCGTAGTCCAAGATCTAGGCCTGCCTGGATAAAACAGAGGAGTTTGTGGATCTCCTCTTTCTGCAGGAGAAGCACTCTGTTGGTGCACCAGTGAGAAAATTTCTTCCAACTCATCCCATAAACTGTCTTGGTTGAGTCTTTACAAGATGCTAAAACCGGGAGACCCAGTGGCTTCAATTGCTCCCTTTCAGCAGCCAGGCCCATAGTGACAGCTTTTGAACATTGAGGTGCAGAACTGGCCCTTGGTAAAGGAGGACGAGCCACACTGGAAGTGTTAGGGGATCCACTGCCGCCAGGCTCAGGATGTCGGAGATCCACAGATGGTGTGGTCAAAAGGGAGCCACCAGAATTAGGAGCAATTTCTAATTCCTGACCCGTTGAAGAACCTGGGGTATGACTGGTACTGGGGGGAACACATAGAGCAGGTTGTCCAGCCACTGAGATGACAGTGTCCACCCTACACCCTATTCTTTCCTTCTTGCCATGAACCTTGG
This sequence comes from Sphenodon punctatus, assembly GCA_003113815.1. Lineage (NCBI taxonomy): Eukaryota > Metazoa > Chordata > Lepidosauria > Sphenodontia > Sphenodontidae > Sphenodon > Sphenodon punctatus. Next base: position 5,562,641 of record QEPC01013194.1, on the reverse strand, counting down.
GACCTTGGCATTTGCTCTGTTAGCAAACAGGTTCGTGACTGGGGTGCTGAACCTGTCCTGAATTAGTTGGAAGGCTTTCGATGAGAGTACTAATTCCCCTGGGTCTATTTTCTGATGACTTAGCTAGTCTGCCTGGGAGTTCAGCGATCCCACAATGTGGATTGCTCTGATCGAGACCAAGTTGTTTTCTGCCTACAAGAACAGGAGCTGGGCCTCCTCCTGCAACAACTTGGACCAGGAGCCACCTTTATGGTTTATGAAATTCATTGCTGTTGTGCTGTCTGTTACCACCAGGACATGCTGGCTGAGTAGATCAGACGAGAACTGGAGAAGGGCCAGCCGTGCTTCTCTCAGTTCAGCTCTCATCTCCCTGTGCGACCATTGGCCTTGTGCAGTTCCGAAGGGACAGTGGGCTCCCCAGCCCCAATTTCTGGCATCCATAGTCAGGGATATTCTCTGAAATTCCTGAAGTGGTAACCCTGTGGTCAGATGATGAGGAGTAGACCACCAATGTCGCTGTTGCCACAGGGAAGACGGAACATGAATGTGAAGATGGCTCTGCTGCGCTATCTCCTGCTGAAAGAGGTGGAGAAGTCTCTGTAGAGGTCTGAGGTGGAAGCAAGCCCATGCCATGCTGCCCAGGAGCAACGTCAGGAACATCAGGTCCACTAGATCACTTCCAGAAAGGCTCCCCATAAGTCCAAAGAGCTTTTCTTGTCCCTCCTCTGATAGAAAGACTGTCCCTGATGGTGTCTCTTCTCACCCTGAGGTGGATGATGGAAGTCGAGGGAATGAGACACTTCTTACTCTTGTTGACCAGACCAGGAAGCAATGACTCTCTAGGCAGCTGATTGTTAGCTGTAGGTCTCCGAGTGCCTGGGGATGGGATGGAGATCTTATCAACAGGTCATCTAAATATACGTAGATGTGAATCTCCTGGGTTCTGAGGTGGGCCACCAAGACAACCAGGACCTTGGTGAAGACCCATGGTGATGAGGACAGGCCGAAAGGCAGGGACCTGAACTGGTAATGCAGCCCTGATATCGCAAAGCGGAGAAACCTCCTGTGGGACTCCCAGACGGGCACATGGCCTTTATCAAGCTCAGGGTCTCCATGCAAAGCCTCCTTTGTTGTACGTTCATTTTGGTCCCTTGAGGTCGAGGATTGTCCGGGAGTGCCTGTTTTTCTTTGGAATGGCGAATAAATACGAGTATACTCCTGAGAATGTTTGCTGTTTGGGTACAGGTTCTGTGGCCCCAATGTTGAGAAGGTGGTGGATCACTTTCCTCATCATGCTGGCTTTCACAGGGACCTTTACTATTGGAGATGGGATGAAGTGATCCACCACCACCTTGGGGGAGAGAAGAATTCGATGGCATACCCCTGGAAGATCACTTCTAGAACCAAAGCATATCTGGAAGTCAATGCCCATGGGTCTGCAAAATGTTGGAGCCTCACCCTGATAGGCACAGTGGAGGCATCATCCTATCATGCAGGGGACTTGGGCTGTTTCTGACTGGAGGAGTGGGGTTTCTTGAATTTGGGCTGGTCCATGGACGCCCGTTGCAGTGCCCCCTGGAATATCCTGGTCTCTGGTTCTTCCAGGAGCCCCTATGCAAACAAAAGGACAGATGGGGTCAAAAGGAAGCTTTAGAAGTCCCCTTAGAAGGATTAAGTGGGAGAGTCTTCTTCTTCTCTGGCTCCATGGTCAGAGCATTGTTCATAGCCTCACCAAACACCTTGGTACCCTGGAAGCATGTTCCCGTGAGAACTGCCTTTGAGGGGAGGTCCATTCACCAGGGTTTGAGCCATAGAGAGCGGCACGATGTTAGCATCCACTGTGTAGGCACAGGCCAGCACCAACTCCTTAAAGCTGTCCTTAAGGTCCTACCTTCAGGCCTAGATCGCTGGTCCATAAAAAGGCTGTGCTGAAACTGGAGGCTGAAGCTGTTTCCCTGAAGGACATAGCCAAGGCTTCATAGTTCTTTCAAAGGGCAACCTCTATCTTTCTATCTAGGGGGGCCTTAGGAAACCCTCCCCCTCTGCAGGTAGAGCTACAGGCTTAGTCATGTCTGCTGCCCCCACATCTATCTTGGGGAGAGTAAAACTCTTCCTGAGCTTTGGGGATAGTATAGAACTTGTTCATATACTTGTGGGGCCCTTTGAACTTGGCTGGCTGAGCCCATTCTCCCTTGATAGTGTCAACACAGAACTGTGCCAGAGGCAGCTCTGGCACATCTGTTGCCCCTCTGGGGAAGCCCTCTCATTCTCCTTGGGAGCCTCCTGCTGATCAGGGTGGTGGGGGGAGGGAAATATGCACAACAGCTTGGCACAACTCAGCCTTGAATAACCTTTCTTCAGTGGGCTCTTCCCCCTTGTCCCCAGGGTCAGCCTCAGAGGCTGAAAGCTCACCATCCTCCTTTCTGGAAGCTACTGTATTAGGAAAAGAAGGGGAGAAGGAGGAGGAGACCCAGCGAGGGGACACCCTCCTATGCTTCCCCCCCCCCCCCTCTCCTGCCATGTCTAGAGCTCCTGAAGTAGTGGCATCTCCTTTTTCTCCTTTTGGACGTCTTTCCCCTGTGGGAGTGAGAGCGGGAGCTGGAGGAGGAGGAAGAAGAGGAGGCAGCAGAGGAAGAATGGGATCTGGACCTCCTGTTGGTTCAGGGGGGACACCCTGTGCTGGAGAGAAGGGCTCAGAGCCCCATGCCTGCACCCAACTGGCCCTCTAATAGGGGACTTCAGAGGCCTGCTCCCCACCTCCTCCGTCTTGCCCCCAGGGGAAGCTTGGTCTATGTGAGGGTAGGCCTTGGGGGAAGAACCCCTAGTCATGGCCTCAAACAGCTGTGGGGAGGACACCACCTGGCAGTCTAGCTAAAACAGGACTGACTCAGGGACTAGAATGCCCTGTGGGGAGAATGCTTCATGGCCTGCTAGGGCCTCAGCACCTGGACTCACCCCTCTGGAGTTGCTCCTTGGCACAGTCAGCCTGGAAACACTTTGGGAGGCGTCACCAGCCTCAACCAGCTCCCCGTTCTGGACGCAGGCTGAGGGGTGCGCTAGAGAGCCTGCATTTCAACGGGAGGCCCTTCCACTCTTGGACGCCATGCTGGGAGGAGGGGAAGGCAGATGGCAGAAAAAAGCACGCTCAAGCGTTAATGGTGGCTGCTGTGGCTCCACTCCCTGAAAGCCATAGATGCAATGGAGGAGCAGCTCCTGGCCGGTAACTCCCCCCCTAAAACATGGCCCTTTTCAGCTGCTAAAGAAGTCAGACGGAGGGGGGTAAATGGAGGAAGGATCCCCCCCGCTGGGGATTCAGGGCAAATTCTACCCCCCAAAGGGAGGAGAGGAGCAGGACCTTTAAGAATAAGAAAAAAATAAAATAAGTTAGAAACTAATAAAGTCCTAACAAACTTTTTTCCTAAGGGAAAAGAACCCTGCTACCTATCCCTAGCAAGGCAGGAACAAAACTGGGTAGCATGGAGAGCCTTGTCCCACTGGACAAGGCTGTCAATCATCATTATTGATCCTGCATGTCCAAGTGAGATGGGAACACATCACAGCAGTCTAGACCATCTGGCCTGTCACGGGGGTAGAAGGGAATTTGAATGGAAAAGCTTTCATGTCTTTAATAATTGTAATTATTGGGACCAGGTTAAAATGGAGAAAAAAAACTGAACCCAATTTAAAAGCGGTTTTCATTTTGGTTTTTTTTATTTTTCACGTAAATAAACATGTTTTATACACACAGAGTGTAATGTTCAAAACGTAATTTAAAAAACAAACAAACCATGGATTTTTCTTTAGCTTGTCTTTCTTTGTTAAAATCTTACTTACCAGTGGAAGAATCACAGCACACTGATCAGTACAGGCATAAATTTAACAACTCTAGATGACAAAGTACTTCCAGAGTGTTTCTCATTTACTTTAATCTTTAATTCCCATTATGATGATGAATCATTATCATTTAGGTGTATTGACTTCTCCTGGGGATAAGAATGCATCAAATATCTGTGCTACTGCTATCTGTAAGAAACTTTAAAATAATTCTGTCCTCATGCCTTTATCAAAGTAGTACTTCACAATATTTATTTCCTTTTATTCTTGCTAGTAGCAACAGGCAACTTACAGTCCACTAAATGTCTAATCCATCAACCCATGGCTTGCCTACTATGAAACACTATATATTCATCTCCAATAAGCAATCCAGCAAGTTATTAAATCTTGGTAATCAAATCACAAAGTGTAATAGTAAATTTAATGCTTAAAAAAAAAAAAACTATTAACAACTTCATATAAATAAATTTAAGAATAGACTTTTTATTTTAAGTAATGTAAGAGGTGACAGATGGAAGCTGTGTATTTTTCACTAAGGCAAGAGAATATGTCCCTCTCCTCTCTCACTTTGCAGACAGAGGATGGCCCTTGTTCCTGTTCCTTCAAATTAGGAAGGAGATGGGGCAGGAAGCAGATGGCTCTGAAGGGTGGTGGGTCAGGGTGTGCGTGAGGGCAGATGGGTCAGGCAGAGGCCAGGCAAAGGGAGGAAGTGAGTGTCGTTGTTGACGGGCGGCACCTGAATTGGGTAGGCTGACAGGACCATATTTCCTGGAATGATGGAGAGTAAAATTGGAAATTGTGTGGGGCCATTTCTGTCAACTCCTAATCTTCCAAGTGCACCCATCCACCCACCCTCTGACTTTCACCGCAGGCACGAGCTATTTGCTCATAACTTGGGGGCTGAGAAGGAATTCTCCCCCTCTCCACCCACCCATGCAAATTGGCCTGAGCAAATGTGCGTTTTGGGGGGAGGGGGTTGCCTTCTCTGCAGTGCCCCTGCCCTCTCAATGTGGCTGAACCACATTTAAGCCCAGGTTGGAGTCCCGTGTTTGGTTAATTTATTCCTGTTGCAACTTGGCAGTGGTCCAGTGCAAGGCTGAGAATAAACAGAATTATTCCAAATATGGAAGGAAAGTGAGGCATCTCCATAAAAGGTGAGGCAAGGGGTGGCTATTGATGCTGGTATTAGCAATGCATAGTTTCATACCTGTCAACAACAACTGGGGGAAGGGGGTAGAATGGGAGCAGCACCACCTTGCAGGATAAAAGTTATCCTGGGTTGATTTTCAGACCATCAACCTTTCCTCAGGATCCCCAGCTTTGAGAAGTCCAGGTGATTTTGGGGGGGGAGCATGGCTGTAGGCTTTAGAAGGGATAGTAATGCACTGGACCTATTTTCTGTTACTGGGAATTTACTGAAGACTGACGCATGTTGAATAAATGTGCAGCTTTTGCTTCCCAGTTTTTGGTGTCTGCTCTTTCTTCTGGCAATGCAGGGGCAAAGCCTCTTTACCACACTCTCCAAGATCTCATTCCTTTCCAGACCTTTTGTAAGGACAAGAAATATTTCAGCCTGCATACTGGAAAGCTCTAGCATACCGGTGAGGACACAGCTATTGGGATGTTTATGTCCAGCCTGCAATATACAGAGTATTGTAACTCTTTCAATATGCACTACTGAACAATTCATTTTGGTTGGAATGAAAATGAGATCCAAGAGGTAATTGGCCAAATGTAATCTATTCTGCAACACTGACTATATTAATTGCCAAAAGGTTTTATATGCATACAAAACAGTGTATGCATGATATGTGACCATGATATTATACCCAAGAATTAAATTCCTACAGTGAAAAGACCTTTCTCTGGGTTTATTTGCTTGGTGTTTGGGTCTCATTATGTTATTACTTGTTGTACACATTGAAATGTGATTTTAGACTCCAGATAGTTTCTGGAAATGTTCATTTCCACCTCAGCAGCCAATTAGCATTATCAATTTTACAAAATTCTGAAATGTTTTGATTTTAAGGATCTTGCCTTTCATGGCTATCAGAAAGCGGAGGAGCTCAGACTGGCTAACATGCTGTCAAAAAAACGATGTAGTTTCCCATCTCATGTAGCATCCTATTAAAATAGAATAAGCTTCTCTGCTTTAATAAGAACAAAAAGTCATGTTAAGAAAATTAATGTGTTAGCTTTGCTCCCTTCCTGGAGAATAGCAGAATGATTTATAATAATTACAATATATGTAGGGGCTACAGCTAGTTTATCTGAGATCATATGAAATCCTGTTTATGATGTTTTCATAATATAAGCGTAACATTAATAACAGGCATTAAGTTATGGTTAAGAACACTAGTGTTGCATAAGACAACAAATTTCTAATTACCTGGGATTGGCAGTGTTATTCTCAGGCCTGCTAATGGTAAAGCAATTTGTTCCAAATTAAATATTATGAGGGGATATGAACATCAGCAGCAGTGATATGCAACAAATCCAATATTATGTAATCACAAATTTAATAAATTAAAAATGGTTGTACTTTTTCTGCTAGGAATACACCATGAGTGTAAAGGGGAAAAAAGAGTATCTGCCCTGGAGTTTGTAAAAATAAATAAATAATTGTAGTATTTTGTGCAGGCAAGCTAAGGCCACTTGCTCATGTTACCGGGCCAGCGATTCTTTCAGCAGGGAATCTCCCAGCTGGGAAACTAACGCCAAGCTCTGCATGTGGGCATGGGTCATCAGCTGTGTCAAGTGGGGTTTTTTCCCTCAGAATGTCAGGGGTCGAAATCAAGCCCTGACATTTGGAGGGAAAAAAGTCACTGGACATGGCTGATGATGCTTTCAGCCCCGTGCTGACGTGTGGAGCTTGGTGTCATTTTCCCAGCTGGAAGATTCCCCGCTGGGAGAATCGCCAGTCCCAGTAACATGGGCAAGTGGCCTAACTTTGAACATATGAATGTGATAACTGCATGCTAGCAGTAACTCGACATTTTCCACTGGTTTGCATGTGTGTCTGATTTGCATGTGCAAAACTGTTTTTTGGAATAAAATAGGCTCACTCATATTTTGTACATGTACATATTTGAAGACCTATCATCATAGTACAGTATAAATAACACAGGGTGCTAATGTCTATGTATGTAGGTACAGATTTATTACAGCAAGTCCTGAGATCCATAAACACAAGTCATTAGCTTGTCGATGATCTCGTAGCCTTCTGGAACACCTTGTTGGCTGAGACCATTGACAGAGTGGTTCCCAGGGGTCTGCTGCCCTCTCCTTGCTTTACTGCTTTACTAAGGGCTTGCTGTGTTTGAAGCGGGAGAGCAGGTGGTTGGAGCGATGGTGGTGTCGGACTCGCGACCAGTACGATCGATCACAGCATAAGAACAGTTCAAACAGTATGCTGTGGCAGTGCAGGCAGCAAAGAAGCAGTTCTTTGCTGCCCTTATAGCATCTGCAAAGTCACATCCAGCAGAGCTTTCCCGGGTGGTGAAAGGCTTGGTCAGTCCTGCCTGCCTCCACCTGGACCTGGAGCAATCCAGTAACCGCTGTGACCGGCTTATCGAGTACTTTGCAGATAAGATCGCCCGCATCCACCAAGATTTCGGTACCACAGTTATTGCAGAGAATCATCTTGGTGCTATGGATGCCCTGTCCTGTTTTGTGGGATCAGTTTCAGATGGTGGTGCCTGCCGATGTGCAGTCCTTGTTGGGATCTGTTCGTGCCACTACTTGTGAGCAAGATCCATGCCCGTCCTGGCTGGTGAAAGCCATCCAGGAGACGTTACGGCAGTTGCTGGCCGGGGTGGTTAGTGTCTCCCTTTGGGAGGGCAGGGTGCCTGACTGTCTGAAGGAGACTGTGGTTAGGCCCCTGCTCAAGAAACCATCTCTTGATGCTGATGCTCCTGCCAGTTATCGGCCGGTCTCTAACCTTCCCAAAGGGAAGGTTATGAAATGGGCAGCGGCACAGCAGCTCCAGGAACATCTGAACCGCACTGGTTTCCTTGATCCCTCCCAGTCTCAGTTTCGACTTGGGTATGGTACAGAAATGGTATTGGTGGCCTTGGCTGACAATCTTCATCTGGCATTGGACCAGGGTCGTCATACCTTACTGGTCCTGCTAGACCTTTCGGCTGCATTCGACGCAGTCGATCATGAGGTGTTGGTGACTCGCCTGCAGGACCATGCTGGGATTAGTGATCTTGGACTGGTTTAGTTCGTTCCTGTCTGGGAGAACTCACCGAATGGTCTTGGGGGAGTGTACATCTTCCCCCCAGGACCTCATGTATGGAGTGCCGCAGGGTGCCATTCTTTCACCCCTCTTGTTTAACATTTATATGCAGCCGTTAGGCGAGATCATGAGAGGGTTTCAGGGCATGCAGTGTCATCAGTATGCTGATGACACTCTGCTCTACCTCTCCTTTTCCATAGACCCAGGTAATGCAGTCTCCCTATTTTCCCAGTGCCTTTCATCTGTGGGCGAGTGCTTCCACATACACCAAAGGCTTCTTCAGCAGGGAGCGCACCACAACCTCCTTGAGACTGGGCAACAACCTCCCCTGCTGAAGGGACGCGTTAACCACCCTCGCCAGAACCGACCCCAACATCTCCCTGGAAGCTTTTACCAACGAGGATGGGCACGGATCTAGTTCACAACTTGTGGCTTGAACACACCCCAAGACATCCACTGCATTGGCCAGCATCACTTCGTGAAACTCCTCCCAGAAAGATCGACCAGACGGTGCCTCCATAACTTCACGCTCCTCACCTACTGCATCCAACCCAGTGTCGAAATTACTCTGAATCTGAGCGATCTTGTCTGGAAAGTAGGTGGCAAACTCCTCACAGCAGGCCTGGGACAAGTCCCATCCAGGTGGAGGGAGGCCGGACTGACCAGCCCCTGCACCACCCGGAACAGCTCCGCTGGACATAACTTTGCAGACGCTATGAGGACAGCAAAGAATTCCTTCTTTACTGTCCTCACAGTCTCAACATAGGACCGCAAATGGGTCCTATGGAGAAGTCGGTCAAATTTTGCTTCCAAGCTGCTTGAACGTGTTGTCTACTCCCGCTGCCTTGACTTCTTATCCTCCAACTCCTCCCTTGACCCCCTCCAATCTGGCTTCCGCCCCCTTCATTCTACTGAAACTGCTCTCGCTAAGATCACCAATGATCTTCTGGTGGCTAAATCTAAA
>QEPC01013194.1:5538099-5549713 GCA_003113815.1 Sphenodon punctatus | reverse complement strand
TAATAATAATAATAATAATAATAATAATAATAAATTCAGAGCGAGTCCGATGCCAGCGTCGCTCTAGTCTTCTGCCTACCCGCTTCATACACTGCAGCCCCTTGGTAAACCAAGGGGCCCTGTGGCAACGAGACAGGGGCAGGGGATGTCTCAGAGCCACCCTATTGATGGCCGCCCCCAGCAAGATGTTCCAATGCTGTACAAGCACATCGACAGAGTGGCAATCAGGGTCCAGGGATAACTCCCTCAGAGCCCCCTGGAACCGCTGCGGTTCCATGAGCCTCCGGGGGCGGACCAACCTAACTGGTCCATTACCCTTCTGGAGGGGTGTGCTAGGAAGCTGGTCTGCAGGAGATAATGGGAACAGCTTGGATGAGTGCACCAGTGGGCGGGAGCTGGGTGTTCATGAGATTCACCACTGGACAAGGCTTGCCCAATTTGCAATAGAGCTTAGTTGAGTAGGATGCCAGCCTGAAATGCCCGGCCAAGTAGGGGTGCCAGCCACCGAGCCCTGGCTGGGCCTCTGCCACTGCTCCACCGATGCCAGCCAGCCTACAATGCCCAGCCGAGCAGGGGTGTCAACCACCAAGCCCTGGCAGGGCCTCTGTTGCTGCTCCACCGATGCCTGGCTGGCAGCCTGCAATGCCCGAACAAGTAGAAGTGCCAGCCACTCCAGTCCCAGGACCCACTGTCAGGGTTCTGGGGCCGTCGTTCTGCTCACAGGGAGCCATCATTCCACTTCATCTAGAAGCTGCCACTATAGTACCAGGACCCGCCACCAGGGTTCTGGGACCATCATTCTGCTCACGGGGAGCCGTCATTTCACTTAATCTAGAAGCTGCCACTCTAGTTCCAGGACCCACCATCAGGGCTCTGGGGCCTATGTTACAGTCACGGGGGGCTGTCCATCCACTTCATCTAGAAGCTGCCACTCTAGTCCCAGAACCCACCGTCAGGGTTCTGGGGCCGTCATTCCGCTCATGAGGAGCTGTCATTCCACCACCTCAAGAAGCAGCCACTCCAGCCCCAAGACCCACCATCAGGGTTCTGGGGCTTACATTACAGGCAGGGAGGGCTGTCGGTCCACTTCATCCAGAAACTGCCACTCCTGTTCCAGGACTCACCATCAGGGTTCTGGGGCCATCATTCCACTCACAGGGAGTCATCATTCCACCGCATCAAGAAACAGCCAGCCACTCCAGATCCAGGACCCACCATCAGGGTTCTGAAGCCTACATTACAGGCAGTAAGAGCTGTCCATTAGGAATGGGCGAACGCGGTTTGGAAGTTCAGAGTTTGGACCGAACTCGAGCAGTTCGGTCGACCGAACCAAACTTCTTAACTGAACTCGATTTTCGAACTGAACCGAACCGAATTTCCGAACTTGGCTCTGTTCACCCATCCCTAAAAGATAATATTGCATTTAGTTCAATGGGGTTTGAATTTCCGAACTTTGTTCGGAAGTTCGGACCAAACTCGAATAGTTCGGTCAACCGAACCAAACTTCTGAACCGAACCGAACCGAATTTCCCAACTTGGTTCTGTTCACCCATCCCTACTGTCCATCCACGTCATCGAGAGGGGAGGCAGTTAGCGCGACGGTGGTGTCATACGGATGCTGAAACTGACAAATTGTGGCATACAGCCATTCTGAAAGCCTATACAGTGACTGTGCGGGCAGCAAAGAAGTTCTTTGCTGCCATCATAGCATCCGTGAAATCTCTCCCGTGGAGGTCTTCCAGGTGGTGAAGGGGTTGGTCTGTCCAGCCTCCCTCCACCCACCTGGAAGTGGAGGTTTCCCAGGCCCACTGTGATAGGCTTATTGATTTTTTCATGGACAAAAATTTTCACCTTCACCATGACTTCACCACTACAGTTGATACAGTTGGGGAACCAGAGGCTATGAATGCCCTGGCTTGTCCTGTTTTGTGGGATCAATTTCAGTCACTGACCCCTGCCAATGTGAGGGATGTCCTGGGGGCTGTAAGGGCCACAACACGTGAATTAGATCCTTGCGTGTCCTGGCTGCTTAAGGCCACCAGGGAGATGTTAGGGTTGGTGCTGGCATGGGTGGTCAACACCTCCCTTGAGGAGGGCAGGGTCCCAGGGTCTCTCTTAAGGAGACTGTGGTGCGGCCCTTGCTCAAAAAACCATCCCTTGATGCTGACGCTCTTGCCAGCTACTGGCCTGTCTCTAACCTTCCTTTTTTAGGGAAGGTGGCCCAGCAGCTCCAGGACCAACTGGACTGGGTGATTTCCTGGACCCCTCGCAGTCTGGCTTTCATTCGGGTATGGCACCGAGACTGTGCTTCTGGCCTTGGTTGACAACATACGTTGTGCTTTAGACCGGGGGCAGTCGTTCCTGACTGGTAGGACTCACTGTGTTGTCTTGGGTGACTGTATATCTGTTACCCGGGATCTCACATGTGGGGTACCACAGGGTTTTATTCTGGTGTTTGGTGAGAGAGACAGGTAGGGGGAGGGATGGGAGAGGGTTGGGGGGGGGGGGGAATTGATGGGTTTATTGTTTTAAGTTGTATGTATTTTTAATGCTTTTATATTGTACGCCGCCCTGAGCTGCCTTTGGCAGGAGGGGGTGAAATAAAAAATCTTTAATAACAACATTATTAATTATTATTATTATTATTATTATTATTATTATTGATAAGCTTGCCCTGGATCTGGGAAAACAGGTCTGTAGCAGTCTTCTCTAGTAGTTTATAGTGCAGCAATTTGTTCAGAAACAAGTTGCTATGAAACAACTGTTTGGTTGGACAAGATATTCTGCAGTGATGGCAATGGCATACAGCTATTATAGTGTGGAAACAGTGAACATTTTACTTAAGTTAACAAAGAGAAATATATGTAGTCAATATGCCTGACTTTGCTTTGTGAGCACAAAGCTGTTTCTCTGTTTTACTACATAAACATCCCTCCCCCCTCACTAGTCGCACCTCATGCGTGCACAATGCACAAGCGGTACCAGCAGCAAGAAGCAACAGGCCCTGGAGGCCAGACTGGCTAAGCTCACTCCCCTCCTCCAGTAAGGCAGTGGATGCAGTCCATCTCTCTGTGCCTGCCTCACTGCCCGCCAGCTGCCCCTTCCCCTTCTCAACCTTGCTACGCCCCTGCCCCTCCACGCCATTTAACAGTGTGTGTTAACTTTGGTTCCTGCTCCAAAGCGTCCACTATCACAAATAGCCCATCAGCCCATTTTCTGCGGGGTCACAAACATCTTGGCCTCCTGCTATTTGTTCTGGCGCCCAACTATTCCACTCCCTGCCATTGGCATTTGATAGGTAGCTAAAGAGTTTAAAAGGGGAATGTCAAATTCCCTGGGACTCGAACCTTGGTCTGTCGGTGCTGACTCTCCCCATGGGGCTACCCAAGAAACCGTGCCAAGTAGTGTGCAGACTGGCAGCCCCTGAGGCATGGCATTCTCAGCATTCTAACCAGCTCACTCACCAATGCCTGATTGGTCTTGTATGATCTCTGGTGTGATTGGCCAGGGGCAACTATAAACTTTCAGGTCTCTCTCCAGTACTTTGTCTTGTGCTGTTGCTATTTGACTTCTAGCTTTCAGCTTCAGTGACCTTGTCCTGTTTCCATCCGTGCCTTATTTTCAGTCTCCACATTCAGTCCTTGCCTACCATCCAGTCTCTAAGCTATGTGATTTTGGATTCAAACACTGTCTTCTGAATTATCCCTGGAGTTTTACCCATCTCTTCTTCTGATTCTTGGTTTTGACCCTTCCCCTAGTCTGGTTTGAACCTTGATTCTCTCTGCTTCTACTGATACTTACACTAATCATCAGAGATCCCCACTCACTGAGATTTCAATCCTGCCAGCCAGCCACAACCCAGCCCTAACAGGGAGCAGCTCTGGTGAATTCTGAAAAGTGAAGAGCTACCCCTCAGATTTCTCAGACTGGAGGCAGTGGGAGGATGGAGGTGCTGCTCCCCAGCTGCCCCACCTTGTGAGGATGATATCCTTTAAGAGTCTGCTTGTTTTCCAGTTCCATCTTACCCTACAAAGCAAAGCACCAGGCAACAATAATATCCTATCCATATATGACACCAAATGTTCCCATATTGACAGAAGACAGGGTATCTTCAAAAACCTGTCAAAATGGGATGTCATTGGGGGGAAATGCGTTGTCCAGAAACCCTAGAAGGAACTGTAAATACAACATAGGAGTTTTGCATTCAAACAGTTGCTGTTTACGAACCTCCAAAGCCTGGTATTAGAACTACATTTTGTACTGGAAGAGATTCATTGCGTGCTTTTAGACAGACTGTGCCAGCCCCAGGTGGCCAGTCTATCTAAGGGCACACCACCAGATTTTGGAGGGGAACAGGTGCTGCCTGCACTTCTCCAACCCCTCTTGCAGTCCTCTGGAACCTCCTGACACACTGTATGTGGAGCAGACTGTCCAAACCCGGAGCACCAGCCTGAGGTGAAGCTCAGGGCATCAGCTCTGCAGACCCATGCTGCAGCTCTGCTTTGGCCAGCCACTGCTTCAGGCAATGCCATAGAGTTGGGGGTGGTAGCCTAGAGCATCAAGTGAGTCACTCGCATCTCTATGGTGTGTGTGGGCAGAAGGGGGAGGGGGAATGGTGCACTTGGAATATGTGTGTGAATGTTATGCTACCAATCACTTTGCCCTATGGCAGAGGTGAGAGAATGGAAGTTTAGGAGCTGCTTGTGCTTCTTGGACATTTATGCTGCAGCTTTCTTGAGAACCACCTTGGGGGTATGTCCATGTGGCTCCCTCAGGCACAAGGGAAGCTGAACTGTCATTTCCCCTGCTTCTGCAGCTACCTGGGGGCCATGGGAGCATGAAGAGTGACCACCTGGGAGTTAAAACTTTGATACAAGTCACCCAGCACCAGATCCAAGAACATAGGGAAAACCCATGCTGCTTGAGCTCCAGAAGCAAGGGGGTGGGTGAGTTGGGGGAATCTATGCTGCCTAAGCCATGAGGTAAGCAGTTCTGTGCTGGACTCAGGCAGCAGTAACTGGAAAAAAAGAAAGGCACAAAAGAAGTGGAGGGGGATACACATAGAAGACCACTCAAGTTGTGTATGTGTGTGTGCATCTGTGTGTGCGTGCGTCTGTGTGTGTGCATGATGAGAGTGGGGAGCTATGGGTATCAGTGACATTTTCTTTCAGACCAGATTCCATTTCTGATGGAATCTGGACATTTGATCCATTCAGGTGAAACACGGAACTAACGAACATTCAGATTCCGTTTTGCCATAGATGCTCCACTTTGGGGTCCCATTTATGCATGCACAAAATGGCTGCGGTTGTACTATGCATGTACAAAATGGTAGCCAGTGTACAAAATGGCAGCAGCCATATTTTGTGCATGTGCAAATCATTCAATCAGAATTCTTATCGATATTCCAATCGCTGTTCCGATTTCGCAGAAAATTTCAATGGAACTGGAACAGCCGAATCAAATCACCTTTAGTTGTAGGGGGGAGAGTGTGGATCCAATGACCCTTTTTGGGAAAGGAATGCAAAAGCCCTTCATGGCCAGGGCCCTGCTTATCTGCGGGACCGCCTCACTCCTCATGTGCCCGTGCGACCCCTGAGATCATCCGTGAGAGCCTTTTTGGAGGTTCCCCGGGCGAGATGGGTGGCCACCGATGTTAGATCTTTTTCGGTGGCTGCCCTTGTGCTGTGGAACTCACTCCCGGAGGAGGCTCGGTTGGACCCCCCCCTCTCCTGTCGTTTCAACGTTTGTGTAAGACCTGGCTGTTCCACCAGGCTTTTGGCGAGGGAGGCTGGGGGGGGGGGAGTTGTTTTTTCTCCCGCATATGGGATTTTTAACTTTTAAATTGCTTTTATTGTTTTATTGTTTTAATTTGTTGTTCACCGTCCCAAGCTGCCCTGTGAGCAAGAGGGGCGGGATAAAAATCTTTTATAAATAAATTTAAAAAGACACTCAATGGAATGAGTGTGAATGAGGGAAGCAAAGAAGCAAACTCTCTGCTTGGGACGGGGTTTGAGAGAGCATAAAGGAGCACTGGAGCCAATGGAGTGCACAAAGTCCTTTTCTAAAGAGAAAGATGAAGTGAGTGGGATGAGTGTTCATAGAAAAAAATAGAGACTATATATGTGACATACATAAAGTGTCATTTGGCTCTTGGCAATATGAAGATTTTGGTATGCAACTGTGGGGTTGGGAACTTTCCCCACTTCTGCTCTGTTGTAATGTGCTATATGGCAAAGTATCCCACAGCAGAGTGCTCACTGTGATGTAGTCCGAGGATGGCAAGCTTGATAAAACTGAAAAACATTTTGTAAGCCAACAACAACAACAAAAAACTTTCCCACAACATGACTTCTAGCGGCTTCCTCTCTACTATGTTAAAGATCAACTAATGCACAACTTCTAACATGCATCATAGGCCAGTTTTACATGGATGGAGGAGGGTGGAGGGATGGGTGTTCTGGTGCGGTGGGTGGAGGTGGGTTTGTGTCCCTTTACACAGACACACACACTCCTCCACCCATATCCACCCACAGGACCTCCTCCAGTTTTTTGGAGGGCCCCGTGGGTGGAGATGGGTGGGTGATGGGTGGAGATGGGTGGAGGTGGGAGTGCGCACCCACCCCCACCCATCGTCTGTGATGTTCTCACAGACGAATACGAGTGAACACTCATTCCCCTACCCACCACCGTCCGTTTCCACAGACGCCCCCACTGGCGGAACATCCTCCTGCTCACCCAGGCCCGGGGCGGGGGGGTCCACGTGAAAATGGCATTATATAGCAAGAATTATTATGCAAATCCAACTTATTTAAATTATTTATGTTTATTGGAGACTGAATAATTCCCAGTAAGGTATGGAGGTGGTGTTGTGAAGATAGGGTTTTGTGGAGGGCTTGTTAGATGAGGTTGCGTGAGCCAGGGATGCATTCACTGAAATTAAGAAGGCACACAAATGCCATCAGATTGATACTGGAGCGTCAAGATGCACCAGGCAGCTTGAGTGTCTTCGGCTTATAGCATGGTCAAATAAAAAACTAATGAGTCAATGGTAGAAACTACATGGCTTTTCAAAAACGGGTATGTAAAAATAAATACAACATAGGAGTGTTGCATTCAAACAACTGCTGACTACAAACTTTGAAAGCCTACTATTAGCATTGCATTCTGTACTGAAAGCACTCATTGGGTGCTTTCAGACAGAAAGACTGGTCACGATAGTCCTAGGTGACCTGTTTGTCTAAAGGTACACCGCTAGATGTTGGGAGCAGAACAGACGCTGCCTGCTCTACCACAGCCTTGCCTGTGGTCTTCAAGAACATCCCGGAGCACCATCTGTGGAGCGGGCCATCCAAACCTGGGGCACTGGCCTGAGGCAGAGCTGCAGTCTGTCTGCTTGGCAAACCCATGCTGCAGTTCCATTTCCAGCTGGCTGTTGCCCTGGGCAACGCCACAGAGTTGTGGGTGGCAGCCTAGAACATCAGGTGCTTCACCTGCATCTCTATGATGTGGTAAGCATCTGCACTGTGCGAGTGGACTGCTGGCCAGGGAACAGGCTACAAGGTCGTTTAAATCTAACCCAGGCAGGACTGGATGTGGGTGGGTGTAGTCTTGGGGGTGAAAACTGTGTTGAAAGAGGTAGGGAGGCAAAAGTACAGTAGAGTTTGCTTAAGTCAAAGAGCACATTCACACATACACAAAAATGCTGGTTTTTCTAAATGCAGTCAATTTCAAAATGCGCTTAAATAAACTCATGCACTATTCACACCATCATTTTTGTGCGCATTTACGCAATTTTACAGAATGCGCCTTTGACATTCACACAATTCTGGTATACCCGCGAATTCCACCCCAGGGGAGCACAAGCCACAATTCCCACCACAGGGGGAGTACCCCTCCTGGATGGAGAAGGGAAGGGGCCGAATTGCAGTCAATTGCCTGCTAATTAATTCTGCCCCCATCTCCTCTCACACCCAGAACTAGCAACTTTGACAGTCCCCCGTCCCCCCCCCCCCATCTGCAATGTCCAGGACTCCCCTTCCCCCACCCCCATGGATTAAATAGAGAGAAGCCTCTGCAAGAGGAAGCTCTAATCTGTTTCATGTCAGTTTCATGTCGGCTTTGGATTAAATAATAGAGAAGCAGCTGCAAAAGGAAGCCCTAGTTAGTATCATGTCAGTTTCATGTTGGCTTTGCTCTGTCTGCTGCTCCTCACCGCCTCTCCAAGCAGCGGGAGCCTTCCAGCCAGCCACTGAACCCAAAATATGCACTGGAGTGACATTCCTACCACAGGATTTATGTGGGTCATTTCAAATGTGCAGTTGTAAAGGTAGGTTTTGGCTGCCCCCAAATGCGCTGGAAAATCAAATGGAAGGACTGCTAAATAAGCGCATAGAGTCTTTCCCATATCGTTATAAAATGCAGGGGAAAGAAAAAAGTGCTTATCTCCTGGATGTTCTTGGCTACCAAAACCAGTTTGATTTATCATAATACTTATTAAAGTAGGAAGAATACACAATCTAATAGAAACTAGTGTGGGAATTTTCATTCTTAACATTAATTTACAAGATACTAAATTTGACAAGGATTTGTACTGAGGCGTGGAGGGGGAAAGAAAGGATGTGGGAGCTTTTCTGCTGATCATTTAAAAAGCAGAATCCCTCCCTCCCCCTTTCTGCCTGCTCAGAAAGCCCCTTTAAGTGGCAGTTAACACATTTGCTTTTCATCTTGCATACCACAGCTTACTGATTTAAATCCAGCCTTAAGTCCTAAGTGAAAAGGGCACTGGGTCTGAGGAGAGGGTGGAGTCCTGTTAAGGGCCAGAGTCAGACCACCCTGCAGGAAGCAAATGTGTTAACTGCCACTGAACAGACGCTTAAGAGTTAAAAGAATTTCTAGGGCAGCAGCTTTGAATTATCAGGAAATTGAAGCACAGAAGACAGAGCTATCCCTTGTGAAATATACATTAATTTGACTTCGGACAGGCTAAAAAAGAGTAGTTTGACTTTAAAGGAATACATATTTATAAAAATTTGATTTATGTGGATTCCACTGTAAATTTCTCCCACTGTTTTATGCTATGTTTGTGTGCCTCTTTTAGGTTTTAAGAACTTTTGAGACAGTGGACATTTTAACATTTTTTTTCGTATCTTAATTTACTTTTATGTTTGCTTTTTTACCTATCAGATTTTGAAATTTTACTCGCTGGTATCATGGATTTATCCACTGGGAGGATATTCTGTGCATGCACCAAATAATTCCATGCAAGGAGGGGAGAGCTGGAGTAAGGCTCTGGCTCCCCTTTCTCCAAATGGGAGTGAATCAGCAGAGAGGCAGTGTGGGGTCTTCATCAACCCACCCAATCTCCACCAGCTGCTCTGAGGAGAAACTCTCTGGAGATGGAAGAGTTGATCGGTTTCAGCACTATTCCAATTCCTGGCCCTGAACAGTCATGATAAGAGACAGGTCCCTGCCTCAAAGTGCTTACAATCTTGGCTGGAAGTAACCTTTGCTTCTCTCTTCCATGACTGCTTTGTACTGTTCAGAATGAGGAAGATACTTTTGATAACTTGAATACTTAACATTATGCATTTTCTTTGTAATGACCTTTATATTTTATTCTTACAACTGTTAAAGTTCCAGGGTTTCTAACTTCCAGTGTGTTTTCAGTGTAATTTTTCTACTACTTCATGGTGATTTTCAGTATAATTATTTTAAACATATAGCCAGGGACCAATGCTCACTGCATTTGGGGAAAGGGGAGAATGCAGTGAACATGGGGCCCTGCATGTGGCTAGGAATTACTATTAGAATTACAATATCTCTTTCTAATACTTACGTGTCTTTCGAGCCGAATCTTCCACAAAAAGAGAAGAAATGTCTTCATCCACTCCTGCTTCATTCTTTGCAATACAAGTATATGCTCCTGTATCTTCATAGCGCACATTGCTAATGTGAACCTCACTGCCATTTGCTGAAAGCAAAAGGAGAATGAAACTCATAAGCTACAATTTTAGTTTTGGTACAATGCTTTCAGATTACACGCTCAGACAATTTTCTCAGCTCATCCTAATTAAATGGTTTTCCTTCCTGAGTTCATGCATTGGAACCATGCCAAATTTCTCCATACATTTTCAGTTGGTTACTGAACTATGCTATCATCCAATTCACAGATAACAGGAATATCTCAACTGTTCTTACTGCTCAAATCTGGATGGCAATATCTGATTATATACCTGCTTCAATCTGATGTGCCTCTCCAAAATCAGCATATCATTTTGTACACATGATGGCTGCTTCAAAAGATCATGATGGAGTCAAATTTCAACACTGTGCTTGCTGAACAAAAAGCAGTATTTGTATGCTCTGTCTTTTTTGGTTAATACAATTACTAAGCGTAAGTGAATACACCCTTTTCTTTATCTGAATCATGAACCTTGCACAGAAAATTCGAATATCTGTTTACCCTAAGAATTCCTGCTACAGTGTGGGTGGAGAGTTAGGACATGACTTAGGGGCAGGTCCAAGAGGCACAGGCCTAGGGTGGCAGATTCTTAAGGGCAGTGGGGAGTATTGGGAGAGAGGGCTGAGCTTGGGTGCACCACAATGTCTGGGAAGCATCTCACACCTTCTTCCCCTGCCCCCACCCCCCGCTTCCACAGTAGTTCCACCTTAACCCATGTGGCGCCCACAGCCAAGTCTGCCCCGGGGGCCCAAGTCCCCTGCAAACATGATCTGTGGTGGTGTCAATCACCCCATTGCATTATAGAGTCATTTTTTGCTATCACTATGGCAGGTGCACACATTGTCACTGCCATCTTTTTACTGTGGAGCATGCTGGGGAATGCAGTCCAGCAGCGCTAGAGAACAGAGATGGTGGTGACTACAGTATGCATATGTGCAATAGCACCTAGCAGCAAACTGCGCTATGCACTTGTGCAGAATGTCTTTGGGGCACGGCTTAGGAGTGCAACAGCCTGAGAAGTGTCATGGGCTGGTAAAATCATAGGTCAGGCCCCGGGAGAGTAAGGGTATTTTCAGACATTACGAGATCATGCTCATCCACAGTGAACCACGCACAATCCTGCGGTGGGGCCAAAGCGCCCTGAACGTCTGTTCGGCGGCCGCCAGATGTTCACCACAGTCAATACCCACAAGGGGTCAAAATCAACCATGCTTTCGGAGCTCCCCCCGGGACCATTTCTGAAAGCATGGTCAAAGCAATTCCCAGCAGAAAACAGCAAAAAGTAACGTCTGGATGGCACCCACCGGCCGGAATCAAAGAAAATTATTCCCAGCCAGGGACAAAGCATGCAGCATCACTGCCAGGCAACCAGCAACAACACAGGCACTGGAGGGAGATTTAAAGGGCAAACCGCAGCACGGAAACGTGGTGGGATGGAGCGAGGCAGAGGAGAGCTGTGGGAGAGAGAGCGAGGGAAGAGGAGGAGGCAGTCGCAGTGGTGGAGGAAGCGCAGACAGAGGAGGAGGAGGTGGTGGTCATGGTGCAGATGCAGGAGGTGGAGGGACAACAGTAGCAGCAGCAGCAGCCGGGACAGGCCGCCCCGGGGACAGCAGCTGGACTGGGGGAGGAGGTACCCCGGAAACGGGTAAG
>QEPC01013194.1:5524452-5534976 GCA_003113815.1 Sphenodon punctatus | reverse complement strand
CAAGCCCCATTGGCTCCATGCAGCCTAGCCTGTGGCCAATCGCAGACTGCGAAGCCAGTGGTCTGAGGTGAAAAGGGATGGTGATTGGGCAGGCTGGCTGCTACTCCAAGCCTCTCCACCCCTGGTGCCTGGAAGTCTGCTCCTCAGCTGACTCCCCCTCCCTGCCACGTTTGGCCTTCCAGTGACACCACGTTTTTGTCATTTTAGCCACCCGAACTCATCCGAACGCGATCAGAACTGACCAAACTGTTCAGTTCAGTTCAGTTCAGTTCAGATTGACCAATCTAGTTCAGTTCAGTCAGTTTGTGTTCCGGTTCGAGTTCAGTCATCCGAACAGGCCGAGTTCGGGTCAAACTCCGAACTTTCGAACCTTGTTCGCCCACCCGTAAACAAAGAGTGAGGAGTGTATACCAAGTAATTCTATACATGAAATTCAGTAGAGAAACTCTGTTAGTGTGCTTCTTGGATCCAGTCAGCTACACATCTCTTAGATGTGACTTTGCTCTAACTATCTACTGGCAGGTGCATTTGTTGATGAAAATGCTCTTGGTAGCTAGCACTCCATTAGGCATTCTTAGGTAAGCTCTATATCTAGACAGTGCCCTTTCTTAGAGCACATGAACTCTCAGTATTGGCAGACACTTTCCAGTGTTCCTTGGGGTTATTAAGTAGACTAAACTGCACTTCAATAAATAAAGGGTGAATAGTGGACAGAGAGACAAACTGGTCTGTCACTCAAACTCATTCTGTTGCACAGTTGTTTCTAGTAAGTAGAAAGCAAATTTGACTTAGTATGATGATATTCTGTAACTGACACTGTAACTACACCAAAGGCAAAGATTTTGACTATGAAATGAAAACCCACATCATCTGAACCAAGTTCTAAGGACACCATATGAAAAAAAAAGAACAAATTGGCATTTTACTGAAGAAACAGGCACCTTAATTGTTTGATTATGCAACCCTTACTTTTAACCACATAGCAGTTGCTCACATGAATATACTCATTAACTTCAAAGGGACAAACAGGTATAAATACTCCCCATCGTAAGAGGTAAAAATTGAGGGTTTAATATAATAACTTCATCTTTCTTGAATTTTACTGTTCTGCTATTCATTAATTCCATGCTGTACTGGACCACCTTACTGGATCAAAGGGAACAATTTTTGCTGGGTAGAAAAAAATAATATGATCCTCCTTCCCCAAATTTAACTCTATAATTTACAACTAAGTTGCATTATAAGTTGCTATGGCAAAATGTAACAAAGTTTACATATCAGTTACACTAGAATAAATCTGGATGAACTCCACTAAAGTCAGTAGAGTTATTTTGGGGTTTCAGTGTATCAGACAGATCCTTATCCACTTCTAATTTGTTACCTTTTAGAAAAATTGCTTTCTGCAAATTCAGGAAAAATAATAACAATAGTATAAATTTCAGGAATTCCAGATCATTACCTTTATTGTCGAATTATACTTTTTAAAAACTGCCAGCTAAATTGTGTACACAGGGGAGTAAAATGGAGTGAGAATTTAACTTCTGGTACTTCCTACTCTACATCCTTGTATGAGTTACTTGGATCAGGGGTACGTCCTCCTTTAGAAGCAGGTTCCCAGTGCATGGGAGGAATTGAACTCTACACCCACAGCACATTGAGGGAAATTTGAATTTGTTCCTGGTAGGGGTCAGATCCAAATTATTTTTCCGGAGAGCAAGAGGGAAGCAAGTCCAAAGTGATTGTTGTTCACGGAGTTTCTCTGAAACACAAGGCCTCCCTGGGCTACTCCTGAGGTGGTGCAGCTAACACATCACACTTCTTGCTCACGGCTGTGCCTGGAGGCACAATAAATAAATGATAGCAGTTTAAAAGTTCAGATTGGTTTTGTACCAGCAATCTAAAAATTCATGCCTATGCCTTTAGAAAGTAACAAACATGGTTCTTTACCTTGAAGAGTTAACTGTTTGGATAACTTTGGAGTAATATCAATTCCATTCTTCAGCCAACCAAGCTGTGGATTGGGGATGCCTTCAGCATGACATCGAAGGCTGGCTGTCACACCTGGTTCTCTGGCCTGGCTCTCTGGATAGACTCGAATGACTGGTGGAACTGCATACAGAAAACCATAAGAAGTCAAAATGAAAAGCAAATTATTACCTTTTAAAAAAACTATAATTCTCAAAGCAACCAATGTTAAGATTCCCAAAGCCATGTATAATGAGATACGGACAGGGTGATGTGATATTACCAGCATATTTAATAGCATCTGGCATTGAACTCTGTCAGTCAATTTATGAAGCCTAAGTAACAGTCTTCTGAGACCAAACTCTTCATATTGTCAATAGTTTGATTGCACAATTGCTAATTTTAATTCTGTTGATCTTTGTGTTTAATAATTATGGCTTTTTAAAGATTTTATTTGAAGAATAGGAATATTTATTAATCATTTGCAATTTATCAGTATATTTAGTAGAGTTTGCAAAATCAAACCAAACCAATTATTTTTCAGGTCACTTTTTACTTAGACTTTTTGGCCCCCAAACTATATTCTTTTTACGACTTTAGTCACTTCTAGGGGCAGGAATTTGGTTTGGATATAATCCATAACTGCTTGTAACGGGCAGTTACGGATTAATCTGTACTGAACCGCAACAGTGGGCAACATGCCCGTTGCAGTTCAGTTTAAATAAAATAATAAAATAACTGTACGCACACAAGCTAGTCACTGGACTGTTTGCGAATGTGCACCCCTTTTAAAAAATGATCGTGGTAGCATTGCTACCATTTTGGAAAAGGGGAGCCAGTTTGAACATGCACAGACAGGCTGCCCTTTCCCAAAATGGCAGCAGCAGCCTGGTGGCCATTTTAGCACATGCATAATGGTTGTGGGTTTTTTTTTTAAAGTTCTATTATTTTATTGATTTAAATATGGATCTGTAATACAGATATGTACTTAAATCCAGAAATTGCGGAATCAAAACTGTAAAATGGAACCACACCACAATTTCCTCTGGCAGACCACCCCTACTCACTTCTCCTTTGCTCTTGGACACTCTTTCACTAATTTTAACATAGGCCCTTTTTACACAGACACTCTAACACCGATAAAATGGGTGTTACATTTTATTATATATGTTACAGGGCACCCAGAGGGCAACACTGCAGCCTCCACCCAGTTTTGGTGGGTGGAGGCATCTGTGTGAACACCACGGGCGGTGGGTGGGGTGCATTTCGCTAGGTGGAGGTGCCTGTGTGAACATCGCGGACGGTGATTGCGGTGCATTTCACTGGGTGGAGGTGGGTAGAGGTGTCTGTGTGAACATCACGGGTGGTGGGCACGGTGGGTGCATGCTCCCATGCAACACCCATCTCCACTCACCACCCACCCATGAAGCAACCGGCATTGGAGTTTGTTGCTCCTTGGGTGGGTGGAGATGTGTGTTGCATGGAAGCACACACGCATGGTGTTCACACAGACACCTCCACCCATCTCCACCCAGCAAAACCGGGTGGAGGCATCTCATGTGAAAAGGACCCATGTTTCAGGGCTGAAGTGTTGCCCTGTGGGTGCCCTGTAACATATATAATAAAATGTAACACCCATTTTATCGGTGTTAGAGTGTATGTGTAAAAAGGGCCATAGAGGGAAGAGATACCCCTCCCCAAACAAAATTACAACAATCCAACAGTTATTTTACTGTCTCACTAAAAATACTAATACTTTAAAACAAATTTAAAGGTAGACAAAATGGGTTTTGGTAGTGGTGCAGGCATGCTGTCTACTCTGCTTCAACAGAAGTATACAGCAAATCAGGAATTCAGCTGCCTTACTGTCTTCACAAAGCTACAGCCAATATACATTATATAGGACAACCTGTTCAGTTTAGAGACAACTTTGTTTGAGTTGAGTCAATCTGTCGTTAATGCATCAGCAGAAGGCAAGAACTTTAAACGGCCACAGCACTTTCTTAAATGGAAAGAACCAGTCTGGGGAGAAACTTCTCTGTAAATCTATAGGTTCAGTGCTAACCATAAAATGGCAGGGATTCATTGGGTTGTCCAGTCCTTCAGGTGATATCTGTTAGGCACACTCTATGGACAAAGCAGAGTGGCAGCAGGATCAGAAACCAACCAGAGTTCCAGCAGGATCAGGCCAGATTAGCAAAAAATCCAAATGGGCAATCCAGAGGCATAGTCAGAGTCCAGGCACAATCAAAACCAGGAAGGCAGTCCAAAGCAGGTAGGTTAGGCAGGAACAGAAACACTGGGATAGAAGATAGGCAACGGGGGTCAGGAGCACAGGGATAGGAATCAGGAGACAAAGATAGTGATCCAAGGCAAGTGTTCAGGAGGCAGCAAACCAGACACAGACTATGAACCCTTTGTTGCTCTTGCTGGCTCCTGCTTCTTGTCAAATGCCTCTTATACAGAGCATGCCCAGTCAAGGGCCAATCAGGGCGTGGTGGTGAGGGATCCCATCAGGCTTTCAGATGGAGGAAGAGGGAGGGTTTTGACACTACCCGTGGATGTCTCATACCACACAAAGGCAGTACTGCTTCCTTCCCATGGGTCACACAGACCCTGAAAAGCTCACTCCATTCATCTCATAAGGCAAAGTCTCAAGTAATTTTCTGTTCCGTTGCCTTTCCCTCTTTTCCTATTGCACTGAACCCCCTAAGGTGAATGCATTGTGAGGAAGAAAAAATCCAAAAACCAATCCCCAAACCGTGTTACCATGAGCCAAACCAAGCAGGTGGTAATTTGTGGAACTTTGCGGTACTTTATGGAAATTTCCTGTACTTTGCGACACTTTCTGAACATTTTTGACATTTTACAGAAATTAAGTATCAGGCTTGACTGCGGATGATGTACCAGGCAAAACAGCAACAAATGGGCAATTTTGAACAAAATTATTGGAAACTGCAAAGTGTAGTTTCAGGCCTACTGGGAAGGCTTGCTGTGGGACGGAGATTTGTACTTGACCCAAAAGCAAAGAGTCTGAAGGATGTTCTTCGGCTGAGAAGAGTTTCTGAACTAAGACCTATAGACCCAGGATGGCTATCAGGGGAGCAGGTGACCTTAAGAGACTATGAGTAAGAGCCAGAAGGTTGAGCCAGGCTGTAAGAGACTTTGGGTTGCCAGAGGGCCTATTCCTGGCACTGGAGAGAGAGACTGTGTACCAATATCAGGACTATGTATAGTGGAGATACTGTGGACTATGTGTATAGAAATAAAGACTGGATTGAGCTAATTCTGGAAGTGGCTTTTTAAATGGGGTCAAAATCCTGTAAAGACTCATCATGGGCAAGTCATCCTTGCTACAGTTAGGAAAAATGAAGTTTTACAAAATGTAAAGAAAAATGAACAAAACAAAAGTTAAAGCGGGTAGCACAAACACAAGGGCCTTTATTGGCAATGGGGGAGTGGGAAACAAATGAAAAACACGGGTAAAGAAAAACAGCAACAGACAAACAAAGGAAAGTGTAACGGACTGAGAAGCAAAATATTACTGGGGGGTGAAGGCAAACAACTTACTATTACAGAAGGCAATGCAAAGCAAAGCAAACCAAAAGCTGTGAAAGAAAAACAGTAGGGCTGAAACTCAATTTCGACTTTTTCTCGGTTATTGCCTAAAATCACGAGTCTCATCTTATTTTAAACGAGAAACGATAACTGCGAAAATTGCCATCTCTTGACAATTCTTGGCCGAAATTTTTTTCTCAAATTACTGTTTACCAGATTGTTGTTTACCATTGGATTGTGGTTACAGTTACCATTTACTGGGCTGTTGGTTACCATTTACCAGATTGCCTGTGAGCCAAATCCAATAACCAATAAACACGTTAAACAGTAAACCAAAAACCAATAAACATGGTAACAAATCAATAACCAATAAACACCAATATCCAAATAACCAATAACCAATAAACCAATAACAAAACAACAACAACAAATAACCAATAAATCAATAACCAATAAACATGGTAATAAACCAATAACTAATAAACATGGTAGCCAATAAACCAATAACCTTGGTAGCCAATAAACCACTAACCAATAAACATGATAAATGGCAAATCACAGTAACCGGTAAACATGGCACATGGTAAATTGGGATACCGATACAACCGATAAATTGCAAAAACCCATGGTAACCAGTAACTGTTAAATTGCAATAACCAATAAATCGAGTTTCATCGGAGATCTCGATTGGCGTTCAAAAAAGCTGCAAAATCTCAGCAACAATCCTTGATTCCTGCGAAATTATCATGGGAATCAATTTGATTCTTGTATCAGCACTAAAAAACAGTACAAATGCACCAACAGACATGGGAACAATGCTACGCAAAAATGGTGAATCTCGAAACCAAATGAATGCTTAAAAATACGCAGTGTCCTTTCCCTAAAATTAAAAAGGATGCCATCTTCCATTATCAAGGAATGAGACAGGATGATCTTGGAGTTAAAAACAGGAGGGAGCTGAAAATACACTGCAGGAACGGGTCATCGGGGGGCATGGCTGATATGTACAGCAAGTGTACAGTCCTTGTGTTTTGAAGTTGCAAGTTATTGTAGCAGTTGCCTACAAAAAAGTGGGGGTACGTTGAGTACAACTTAGGGTGTAACTTCGACACTGGATTAGAGACAGTAGGAATAGTGTGTGAGGTGATGGAGGCGCCGTCTGGTCCATCTTTCTGGGATGAGTTTCAGGAAGGGACACCAGCTGATGCTGTGGAGATCCTGGGGTCAGTGAGGGCCACTAGCTGTGAATTAGATCCTTGCCCATCCTGGTTGGTGAAAGCCTCCAGGGAGATACTGAGGTCAGTGCTGGCGGGGATTATCAACGCGTCCCTTCGGCAGGGGAGTTTGCCCCCCGGTCTCAAGGAGGCGGTGGTGCACCCCCTGTTGAAGAAGCCATCTTTGGATGTGGACGCACTTGCCAATTACCGACCCATCTCTAACCTTCCCTTTTTAGGGAAGTTTATTGAACGGGCAGTGGCTCTAAAGCTCCAGGCTCACCTGGACAGCATCAGTTTTCTCAACCCCTTTCAATCATGGTTTCGGCCCAGCCATGGTACGGAGACAGTGTTGGTGGCCTTGGTAGATGATCTCTGGTGGGAGATGGATGCAGGACGTTCAACATTACTGGTCCTGCTAGATCTCTCGGCAGCGTATGATACAGTGGACCATGGGCTGCTGTTGAGATGGTTGCGTGACCTGGGGGGTCTGTATGGGATCACCCTTGGTTGGTTCCAGTCATTCCTCTTGGGGAGGACCCAGCGGGTGGTCTTGGGAGCAGAAAGATCTAGCCCTCGGGCCCTGGACTGTGGCATTCCGCAAGGTTCAATCTTGTCTCCTTTATTATTTAATGTATATATGCAGCCCTTGGGGGAGATCGTGGGAGGGTTTGGTATGCGTTGCCACCAATACGCTGATGATACCCAGCATTACCTCTCTTTTTCAGCTGACCCAGGCCCTGCCATCTCCGTGCTATCTCAGTATTTGGAGGCCGTGGTGAGTTGGCTATGGCAGAGCAGACTGAGGCTCAATCCCGATAAGATGGAGGTGATGGTGGTGGGCTGGGCGGGGGAGGTGGTGCCCCCTCTTGTGGAGGGGGTGCACACCTCCATGGCTCAGCAGGTTCTGAGTCTAGGGGTATTATTGGACATGGGTCTCCGTCTAGATCAGCAGGTGGATGTGGTGGCGAAGGCGGCTTTCCGCCAGCTGTATTGGGTGCGGAGGCTGCGCTCACATATCTCCAGACCCGGCCTGGCCACTTTGATCCATGCCTTCATTACCTCGAGGATGGACAACTGTAACATGCTCTACGTGGGGTTTCCCGTGATGCTTGCCCGGAGATTGCAGGTAGTACAGAATGCGGCGGGCCATCTCCTAACAGGGATGGGCCGATGAGAGCACATAACACCAGTGCTCTGTGCACTGCACTGGCTGTCTGTAATGTGCCGACCCAAGTTCAAGGTGTTGACTATAAGGCCCTGTACGGTCTTGGACCTGGATACCTCAGGGACTATCTCACCCTTGGTGACTCATGACGGACTCTCCGGTCCACCGGGAGTGCCTTCTTGGAGGTTCCTCGCATAAGGGGGCTACAATGGAGAGGGTGTTCTCGGTGGCTGGGCCCCGGCAGAGGAAGAACGACTGGCCCTGAGTCTGCTGGTCTTCCGTCAGGCCTGCAAGACAAGGCTGTTCTCCCAGGCCTTTGGAGGCGGGGAGGGGAGGGTGGGCTAATTTTTTTATGGGGCTATTTTTAAATTGTGTATATATATATTGTTTAACTGTTGGTTATTAACACAGTATAACATAATAAAAATAAAATCAGCACATATAACAATATATCAGTAACATAATTGTACAAAGTCCTAAAGTCTAACGTTTATAATAACGCCTCTTCAAAAATAAAAAATAAAAAATTCCGCCCTAACTTTTCCACGGAGCTTAAGTGCGGGAAAACTTTTGACCCCCTGAGAGAAGGCTTCCTGAGATAACAGCCTGTGTTCTAAGCACTGGTCCTTTATCATACCAATAGCACAAATTAGCATTCCTCAGGGTATTGACTATCCAAGGGAGGATTTAAATTCTTTTAGCCCAACCACTCAGCCGCTGCCGGTCTAGCTAGTTCCAGGTCCTTAGCTCCTAGCCCGATATTATTGATTATAATTAAAGGGTAAATAACCCTGCTGCTTAAGAATGGGCACCCTTATGATCAGCACAGCCCTGGCAAAATCAGCCACTGCCCTGGTGATGACATTATCATTGGGGCTCAACAACCTCCTCATAACCCAGCGGAGGTCCGTCAAAATTTCCCCCAGGTATTTTAACCAAAGGCCCATCAGCGTAGGGCAGTTCAACAAGATATGGGGCACCGTGTCAACTTCCCTTTGGTCACAAAGCTGGCAAACCCTCTGGGCTTTAGGAATGCCCTTATATCTCCCCTCCACCAACGCCAAGGTAAACGAGTTGTAGCGTAATTTGGTAAATGCCATGCGCCTAAATGGGTTCATCCATGTAAGAAGGTAATTAGGGTTCACTGAGTGGGGCTTACAAATCTCAATCTCTGGGGTGACCTGTTGTAGGTTCAGCAATTAATGTTCCATCCACCTAGTTTGGTCCTGCAATCTTTAATAAACTAATTTCTTAAAGGCCTTTAACCCAAGCCATTCAGGGGTCCCAACCTCCAGTCCCAGCCGTTAGATCATCAGTTTAACGTGCTCTGCCCATGGCTCCAGCAGACCACTCACCAGTGCCCTATTTATTAAGGAGGTGTCCGTCCTAGGGGCAGTAGTTAACTTAGCCCAGTAGTTTATCGCCTGTTGTACTACTAAGGTCCCTACTGGGACTGAGACTGTCTCCAGCTGAGAAATCACCTGAGGGGAGCTCCTCGGGATACCTAACACTGAGGCCAAGAAACCATTTTGAATCTCCTCTATTTTATCGACATATGTTAGGCCCCAAACTGGAGCAACATACAGAGCCTGGGTCAATACCTTGGCTCTAAACAAGGCAATTGCAGTGGTTATCACACACCCTCCTTGGCCAAATTGTTTTAAATATCTGTGTAGATTTTTATATTTTGTATATATTGTGATGAATTGTTTATTTTATGTTGGAAGCTGCCCCGAGATGCTGTAGGCATAGGGGGCGGCATATAAATGGAATAAATAAATAAATAAATAAAATAAAATAAAATAAAATAAAATGACAGGCACTGGGTTGTTGGAAGTAAAGTTGCAGAGCTCTGATGCAGCTGGGTGGTTTCCTTCTGGCAGAACAGCAAGAAAACAATGAAGAGTGAAGGGTTGATTTGCAAAGTGGATGGCTGTCTCCCCTCTGTATGCTCCAAGGCTGATGCTACATGTAGAGTATGATTGCAAAAGGTGGTGAAATACGGCTGACAGATTTTATTGTAGGGCAATTACAGATAGGGGGTGGAATACTATACAAACCAATTAGCCAAATTAAAAAGGTGATAGGTAGTTTGTCGAAAAAATTAATGGCTGTGAGAAGTGTTGGAGGATCACTGTACCAGATCCTTGGTTTGTGTTCCCGCCTACTTCTAGGAGTCTGTCATCAGAAGGATGGGCTGCAAGGTGAACTGAATATGGCACCACAATGTTGAAGGGGTCCATCTGTTGATACTGAGCCAATGAGGGAGTTACTCAGGAGTCCAGGGAGCCAGAGTAGGTAAGAGACAAGTTTATTAAAGGTTAAAAGGTACAGGATCAGAGAGCTCTGGTAGCTACAGAAGAGAGGTACATCCTGGAGTCCAGGATAGGAGAAAGCCCAGCGGGGTCTGAGACACAAGAATTCTGGGGAATTCTTATAGGAAATAATCTCTGAGTCAGGGGGTGAAAACAGACATGATGCTAACCACCCTTTAACCACACTTGGTGGTCATTTATGCATGTTTCAGGGCTGCATAGGGCACCAATACAGCCCTGCAACATGCATAAATAACCACCAAGGGTGGTTAAAGGGTGGTTAGCGTCATGTCTGTTTTCACCC
>QEPC01013194.1:5508096-5519337 GCA_003113815.1 Sphenodon punctatus | reverse complement strand
CCCCCTTTACCCGCCTTTGCTACCGGCAGGCAACCCTCCCGCTTGGTGGGGTCGCCCCTGCTCACACCAGGGGTTCCCCTTCACACCACCGCCTAACCTCCCTCTCCTGCCACCAGAGGGAGTTCAACAACCCCCACACCATACCCCAACCCCCAGAACTCCACCCCTCCAATATCAAAATTCCCAACACCATAAACACAGGACTCCACCCCACTCCTCCATCCGTCAATATCTTCAGCCCCCCCACACACCGTCCCACTCCCTCCCACGTTATATTGCTCATTGTACTGTCTCTTCATACATAGGGGTGATTTCAGATGTGACGGGGCACCCATTGGCCCCGGCATGGAATCACCTTTTGATTCCCCGCCAGAATCAGAATGGCCCATCAACAGACGAGCCAGCAGATCCCGGAGGGGAATTGGGGGAGAGGGGGCTGCGCGGCGCAACGTGCGGCTGCACAGCCCTGCCCCCCCACACTCCCCAGGCCTCTGGAACACAGGCGAGCGCAGCGGCCAATGTGGCCGCTGCGCCCGATTCCGTCCCAGGGTCTGGACCACAGCCTGAAATCGGCGGCAGTAACAGACCTTCCCAGCCACTGATTCCGGGCCGTGGTTCAATTAACCATGCTTTCAGAGATGGTGCCAGGACCATCCTTGAAAGCATGGTCAATTTCCTCACTGCCGGTGGTTCACTGTGGTGAAAATCTGGTGGCGAGCAAACACACGTTACGCGACCATCTGCCACCACAGGGGATTTTCTGTGGTTGACCGTGATCACGTAACGTCTGAAAACACCCATTGACAGTGTGTATGTGGATTTTATTATAGTATATTTCACGATAGTTGACTGGAGACTACTCAAGGTAGTCTCCCTAAATCCTAGAGCTAAAGCATCTGGTTTGAATGATTTACGTTTAAGTTCCAGAGGTACAAGCAGACTAATATGCACGGGTGCTATGCTGCCTTTAGCCAAAAATAATGCTAATCAGCATTACTTTTCCAGGTCTTGTAAATTTGTTACAGTACCTAATTATCAACCAAAAAATCAGCTACGCAAAATGTCAGTATTGGCAGGCAGAGGACATGTGATATCAAAGCAGACATATTTCAATTGGTAATCAATGATTAAGCGAGATTTTTTAAGCCCACTAATTGGATTTTTTTAGCCAAGTAATTGGTTATCTTATCTTTAATTATATATTAAATAGCAGCAACTTGGATGTTGTTTGTAAAAAAGAAACAAAAAAACAAAAACAAAAAAATCAACAGGTTATAATGAAAATTTAAGAAATGTACTTCTTAACCCCCACAGATTTGTTTTATATAACTTTAAAAAAAGAAATGTGGAGTACTTAACTGGTGTCACAAAACACAGTTGGAAAGATGATGAAATATAAATTGAAAATGAAATAAGAAAATAAGATCAAACATTAACTATGACTATTGTGAAATAGGATTAAGTATTTTCAAATGTTATCCAGCTGTTTACAAGAAATGACCCAGCATGTTGCCTCATTAAAATTTTGTTCATAATAATAATTTAAAAATGCCTCAGGTTTCTTTATACTAAGGAATGCAGAAGTGTACTGTTTCTCACTAAGGATTTGCAAAATTAGAAGTACCAAGTGTGGTTTAAAAATGTAGAATTAGATATAAGGGTTAGGATCTGGGGGGTTTAATGGGTATTTTATGCAGTTTGGGGAGGGGGTTTATCTTCTTTATTTTAGTCTGTGCTTTTTATCTTTTTGTGAGTCACCCCAAGCCTTCAGACTTAGTGCGGGAAAGAAATCTAAATATAAGTCAAAATCATAAATGAAATCACAGACTTCACAAATGATTTATATCTGTTTTTTATCCCTGAATCATCATCATCATCATCATCATCAATATCTTTTTCTCACCTTCCAAATATCACATAGGGTGTTAACAAATGAGACGTTAGCCCACAATTGGGTGTTTGCCCCCATTGGATATAGGGTCACTACCTAATCATTATTACCCACACTAATACCCAGACCCGCAGCCCTACACATGGTGTGGTCTTGGAGAATGTGGAGTTCACCAAGCTGGTGAATGCTGGCTAATGCGGGTTAATGTGTGTCCACATCCTCTCAATTAGGTTGCGGGAAGTGCACAGGTCTGCCGTACCGAAGAGTGATGGGTGGAATGTCCTAGAACTTTGAAGGAGCAACCACTTCCTGCCCTTCTCTCCTCGCTCACTCTCACTGGCACTGCCAGTGGGGGCTGCCTGCAAGCACATGAAAGACATGCCAGGGGCTGCCTGTTTATTAAGCTGAACATGCTAAACATGTGAGTGGGGTTGGCATGGACTGAACTCAGACTCATTTGTTTTTACTCTTAAATTCACCTTTTCCTGTTCAGGGCTTTTAAAAAAGTGTAATCTAGCACCCACTGAAGTCAATGGGAGTTTAGACATTAACTGTTATAGGATCTAAATTGCACCCTTTGGAGCCAATCCAAGGCACACATGTGCACCAAGTGCAGGATGTGTGCACACCATTTGCATAGTATGCATTCATTATGTATAGAGCACACAATGTGCGCACATCCTAACCACAGAAAACAAAAACACAAGGTGCCCCCCACCCCCCTTTCCACTGAGCATATAGAATTGAGAAAATCCGATACTTACTTTTATTTTCTGATCTGATTGGACATACTAAAAATGTTGTATAATCTGTTTCCCAACTATTTGCATGGGTACCATTTATCTCTAGTTTATGGAATATGTAAGAGCTGCTGAAGTATATCTCGTTATTCCTAACAGATGTATACCAACCAAATACTGTAGTCACAAACATAGGCATTGTCCAAAAAAAGACAAATATATAACTGATCCTAATGCTGCTCACAGGCTACTGAAGTAATATTTCTTGTTGCATATCATTCAATTAATGCTATATTATTCATTAACTTATTTGGTTTACATTTAAACCACTTGTGTGATCATCCTATCCTACAAATTCCTACAGAGGACATAAGCTAAAATATCGTATGATGGCCATTAACATCCTATAGTTAAGCCAGAGTCTGCTTTTACCTAAAATAATGCATTGTCAACTATGATGCTGTGTACATTTCAATGTATAGAGAAATACCCACTGAAAATTGCTCCTACTAGGTCCCTATATGATTAAAAAAATATGTCAGGGTGCTCATCCAGCAGCATGCCAGGTTTTTGGCAATGGGCCCAAATTCAAAAAGGCCACCATATGAGCAATTACACAAGTACTGATTACTCATGCATGTTAATAAGTAAAATCAGTACTTGGCCCAGTGTCGTGTTCTTGGCAGTCATGGCTGGCTGTCATGGCGTGGCGGGGGTGGGGAGTGCACTGGGCACAGCACAGGGTTGTACCCAGCTGGCTGCACGGCAGACCCTGTCCCCCTGGCCCTCCAGGGAAGGTCGCAGGAATGTCTGTTCCCATTGCTAGAGCTGCCCCGGAAAGGGGTAGCCCTCCCCATCCCTCGGCTGGATGATGGTGAGGCCATCGTGTATGTATGTACCCTTTGTATTTCTAAGGGTGCATTCACACAGAATGAAGACTATGAGAAAAGAGTTAATATGAACTCTTTTAACACATTATTTACATAAAGACAGAGATTACTGGCTCCAATCCAAGGTCAGTGTGCACATAGACCAAAGCTACCCTTGTGTTGGGCATACAATGTGCATACACATGGTGCCCCAAGCAAAGTCCCCCACATCCCGACCACGGCCCCACCTGGCAGAGGAAGAGTTGGAGCTTCAGGTGGATCTGGGTTGGCGGCATAGTCCGGTAGTGGGGGACTTTGCCTGGGGCACCATGTGTGTGCTCACAATGTGTGCACAGGGACCTTGGATCAGAGAGAGCCTATATGTTTTGTTCAGTAATGCAGCTTTTTATGAAAACAAATTAAAATTCTGTATTATATTTTGAATAGAAGTTTTGTTGAAAAGCTTTATTTTTTCCTTTAACCTTCGTATGTTCGTTTAGATGTAAGGTAAACAAAAGCATATAGTTAAATCATGGCAGAATACCAAACCAAACCAAGCAAAAGTAAAATGAAAACTGAAAAATGAAGAACCGAGTAAACTGGTAAATGCAAATTATAAAAATCACTTCTGAGAAAATATGGATTAAACACACACATGCATATTGCAAAAGTGCTTAAAATCCAATTAAAATGTCTTCAAAGTACATTAGATCTTTAAGATCAACTCAGCCTCATTATCTAATTAACCTTCTTTTGACTTTTCTGTTATACAAGTGTCATTCCATTAATTAGTCATTATTTTGGTCTACATGTGCTGACCATGGTGTCTATGTTTAGAAATATTACTCTGAGTATGTACCAGGGGCAGATTGGGAACTTAGAATGGCCCTGGAAAATATTCTGAACGCGGCCCATGTCACCTATCCGATAGTAATCTGCTAACCTCATTTTCTAAAATGATCTATATTCATTCTATTTCATTCATATTTCGCTGTCTCTGTCTCATTGATATCTATCTACAGTTCATTTTATTTTTCTAGCGCCCCCCGCCCCTGCCTATATGGCACTCGGAGCACTTCACATTTTACATAAAAACACAATTTAAAACATTTTAAAAATAATAATTTTAAAGGATATTTTAATATTGAAAGATAGGGGAAGAAAAAAGGGAGCACAAATACATTAAGGGACCAGAAGTTGACCCTAAAAAGCACCTAGAAAATAAATATGTTTTCAAGTGCTTTTTAAAGGTAGGGAAGAGGAACTAACACCTCTTTTAGACGAGGGTGCTGAAAGCGCCTCTGGAGCCGCACGTTAAGAGAGAAGCCGTGCCACGCTGCGCTGCCAGAAGTGACGTGCTCCCCGTTGCCGGCAACGGCGGCGGCTGGAGACGCGGCGCTTTGCAGAGGTACGTTCTGGAGACCTGAAAATTGTGGTCTCTAGAACGTGTCTCTGCAAAGCACTGCGTCTCCAGCCACCGCCATTGCCGGCAACGGGGATCACGTCACTTCCAGCAGTGCGCCACAGCTTCTCTATTAAGGTGCGGCTCTGGAGGTGCCTTTCAGCGCCTTTGTCTAAAAGCTGTGTAAGACAAACATCCAGGCTAAACAAGTTCCAAACCAATTTTTTTAATTACCAATGATGGGGAGTTGATAAACTTTCTTAATAACTCATTCCGCTGCCTGTTATTTCTATAGTTTAAAACTCTTCCTAGTTTTTCAGTTATATTCTTTCTCGCAACTTCAGCCTATTGCTCTTTGTTCTCCTTTGTGTCTAAGAGAACAATTAGCCTCTATCTTCTCTATGCATTTGACACATTTGAAAACTTATGTCTCCCCTCACTGAACATGGCCAGTTCCTTCAGGAGTGGATTGTAGGGGCAAATCGAGACCCTGCAAACAGCTCTGTAAGAGGGAGGAGGGGTTGACCTGTTATGAATAATCCCTGGGTTCTCTCTCTCTTTCTGCAAACTCTCGTGTTCATAAACCTCTTTAATTGTCTACGCCAAAGTCCATCAATATGATCAACTCTTTCCTTTTCTTAATGGAATGGACACAGGAAGAGGGGGGAAACTAAGAGATTTCCAGCTGGACAGGAGACACCAGTGGCTGAATGTTTCCCCTGCCCCACAGAGCAGCCAAAAACAAGTTGACTAGAGTTCTTAAGCAGTTTTACCTGGTTGAATTGGGCTTAATTTCCCACTGATCATTTCCTAACAGTGCTTGGTCACTTCAAAGGGCCCCCTGCCTGCTTGCACCGGCCCATCAGACCAATGGCACACCGGGAATTGTCCCAATCTGCAGATGGCCCAATCCACCCCTTGGATTTACAGAGGTAATCTATGGAGACCTTGCTCATTTGAGCAGTGCATTAAGTTTAATATTTCATTAGAACATACCTACAAACTCTAATAGTATCATGAGTATACCATCTGATCTGATAATGCAAAAACAATGGTCTAAGAAAGTTTTAAAATCCATGCTAAATTTTTCTATTAGATTGCAATAGTGCATGTAATAAAATGACACATCCATTCCAGGATTCTTTTTTTAACATGATTTTACAGATGAGAGGATACAGAAAAATGCTATGCAGGTTGTTGTCAGGATGGGTAACTCTGCTGCTGGTTCACAGCACAGTAGCTGTCAAGGCAGAGAGAATATGGGGCAATTTCAGACGTTACGAAAATGCCGGTGGCAGCATTCCCAGCATTCCCGTGAACATCTGGGTATTTTCAGACGTTACGAGATCACACTCAACCACGAACAATCCCCTGTGTTGGCGAATGGTCCCGTAACGTCTGATTGCGCACCGCCAGATGTTCACCATGGTGAACCACCGGCGGTCAGCAAAATAACCACACTTTCGAGGATGGACCGGGCACCATCTCCGAAAGCGTGGTTAATTGAACCATGGCCCAGAATTGGCAGATGGTAACGTCTGTTACTGGCACCGATTCCGGGCCATGGCCCAGACCCCGGGAAGGAATCGGATGCAGTGGCAGGATTGGCTGCTGCGCCCGCCCATCTCCAGGAGGGCGGGCCGCTGGGAGAGCATGGGTGGGCAGGGCTGTGCAGCCGCACGGTGCGCCGCACGGTGCGCCGCACAGCCCCTCCCCAGATGCCCCGCTGTAATCAGTCGGCACGTCTGTTCGACGTGACGTTTTGATTCCGGCGGGGAATTGAAAAGTGATTCCGTGCCAGGGTCAATAGGCACCCCGTCAAGTCTGAAATCACCCTCTGTTTGACCCCCGCCAGATGTTCACCACAGTGAATCTCTGGCGGGGGTCAAACCCAACCATGGTTCTGGACCTCCGGCCTGCCGGAGGTCGAGAACTGTGGTTAGAGTGGCCGCAATACGGGACAGGCCAAAAGTAACGTGTGTTACTTTTGGCCCATCCCGGATCATAGCCTGACCACGATATGGGCATCTAAGGGATGGCCGGACTGATCACGGACCTGAATCTGAGACGGGGATCCAGGGTTCAGCGTGGCTGGCCTCCAGGCCCATCATGTCTGAAATTACCCATGGACTAGTCTGTTTGTTTAGCTATGCTTAGGCAATATGAGATATGTAGCAGAACAGACAACTCTTGCCTTCAGCATTAGTGCTCTTGCATTACTCTACAAATGAATAATAAACAATAAAATGGACCTATACCTTCAACTAGAGGAAACTGAATAAACCAGTATTACTGTAACTTTATATGTTCTATTATATCAGTTTAAGTTCTCAGAGAAAAAAATGTTCTCTGAACACAGCCAAGAAAAGAATGAAATGGATTTTACTGTGAGGACTCGTGCAATTCTATGGTCTGATTATTAGAAGCACTTTTATAGCACTCTGAAGCTCAAAGCACAGGTCTCATTGAGCTCAGGTAGAGTTGCAATTGCTCAGCACTTCTACAAATCAGTGCCCTAGTATGTCAAACCGAGAACCCAGAAACCGAACAACGTATAGGGTAAAAACAAACAAGACATTAGTCCTCTGCAGTCCAGGTTTGATCCATGTAGCCCCCACTCACATGTTTTGCATGTGCAGCCTAATAAATGGGCAGCCCCCAGCATGACTTTCATGCACTTGCAGGCAGCCCCCAATGGCAGCGTCAGTGAGAGCAGGGCAGAAGTGCTCACTCCTCTGACACTCTAGGATTTACACCTGCAACTCTGTGGTGCTGACAGACCTGTATGTGCGGAGGCACTTCGTAACCTTATTGATGGAATATGGGCACATGGGTGCACAGTACCTGCATTCACCTACATGACAGGCCCCACATTCTCCAAGAGCATATTGTGAATGGGGATTACAGGTTCAGTGCAAGCGAACATCTAGTAAACGGGCAGGTGGACACCCAACTGATGCTGGCTATAGTAGGCTAACATCTCATTTGTTAATCCTCACAGTTAATGGCCACTTGTAAAAGATCTGTTTGAAGAGTCTTGTTCACCATCACATGGATGATGAGATTCAAATTCTGCAGGAAGATTCAAATCAGATTCAAATTCTCCAGGAAGGCATTCAGCAATCTTAACCAGAAGCTAATCCTTTCTTTTTTACACAGTGTGCTGCCTCATTTGATATATTGCTTCTAACTCCTGCAACAAACGAGGGAGAGGTCCTGAGGAACAATACTTCATTCAGTAATCACTCTGAATTAATTCTTTGAGTATCATCCATCTTATGCACTGCATGAGGCAGAGTTATTGTGAGAAAAAAGGTGGTATGTGATCGATGGATGTGAGATTTGGGTAATTAGGATTACATGGGAAACCTTTGCAAATTTAATATCCTTTTGATATAATTTTAAGAAAAAATAAATTTCCTTAAACTTTTTTTTTTAAAAAAGCTACATATAATATGGGATTAGAATGTATAGATTCATACTACTGTGAGTAGGGGAGCACTCAAACTAATCCACACTTTACCAAGGCTGATTCCCAGGAAGGGGGGCACGCGCCCTGTGAGAAGAATGCCCGTCAGGATAGTGTATGGGTCTTTACCTCTAATTAAAGAGAACAGACCCCTATCATCATAGGGCGTGGGAATCCTGGGAAGCCAAGGTCTGCCCCTAGAATCCTGACAACACACAGTCAGAGGTAAAGAGGAGGGTAAGGGGCCAGCGTGAGGTTCTGTGCCAGGGGGGACAGGGAAGGGACTCACGCGGGGAGGAAAGAGGCAGCCCAGGGAGGGGGGGAAAGCAACAAGGGAACACACGCTCAACTCACGCAATCCCAATCCTTTCACTCGCAGATATTGTCCAGGTTTGAAGGGGAGGAAGGTCCAAGCACACGAAGTCTAAGTTCAGGCGTTCCACACTCACAGTAACAACAATAGCTCAAACGGGGGGCCGGTCTCTCAGAAATTCTTACACCCCAGGCCCCGCCCCCGTGCGTGCTCTCAGGCGCTCAGAGCGCCACAGTAGGGGTGGGGGAAGTCCCGGACTGCGTCCTGGCGTTGGGGGCATGGCCAGCGGCCAAAACCCGAGCTCGGCGGGTGGCGGCTCCGCCGAGCACTCTGGAACCTGTGCCCCCGAAGGGGGGGGGAACCCCAGACCATCTCCGATACCGCCGGGGGGAATTCCCTTGAGGGAGGGGCCTCCGGCGGGCAGCGGAGCTGTCAACTATAGACCTGAGCCAACAGTAATTTAATGTTCTGTGTGGATGCTTTACCATAAATGACATGCTTTACTAATGGGAGAATAAAGCTACTTTATTAAAGCAGAGGAAGATTTTAATTTGGGAATCATGCATCTTCTGTTCCAATATTCTAAAGGGAAATGTTCTCCAATAGCTTCACATCCTTTAGTGCCCATGCTTCAGACTACTCCCTAGTATGAACCTGTGCCTGTTCTTTTCCCTCTCTACCCCGATCTACCACCCAAGCTGACAAATCTCTATATATTTTATTATGTATAGATATGGGCCACGATCCAGCTCAGTCCCACTGCTAGGGCAAGGGGCCATGCCCTGGTAGAAAGCTGAGTAAAAGCAAGCAGCAGAAACAGAGTTCCACTGACCAGATGGCTACACCCTCTCCATCGGTGAGGTGGTCACACCCCCTGTGCTGGTGGTAGAGAAGGGGGAAAATCCCAGGATGGGGTCACCAACCCACTGGGAGTGCCTCACCGGGGCTGTGGGCATCCCACAGGGGTACCCACTCCCTGTGGGCAAGTCTGCCAGCCCACCCTGCGGCGAACACGGCTGCTGTGCCAGCACTCCCTTACTCCTGCTCAGAGTATGGCATGCTGTAAGGTATGCACAGCCATCTGGAAGGCCACCTTCACCCTCAGGAGTCACTGCAAACATGCCCGGCCAGCCTCCAAACTCCAGAGCATGAGAGTCCTGGTGCGTCCCGGCTCCTATCCCAGCACTGTAGCATCAGTGAAGTACAGGAGGGGCAGGTTCTTGCAGGGGACTGCCGAGGGCTCCATTCCCTAGAGTAAGTGCTGTGGAGGTTGGGGGCTGGTTGGGCGGGTATGCAGTGGCTCCTGAGGGTCAAGGCACCCATGCCTGTCCCCTTCCTCCTGCTGGTGCCTCACCTCCTCCATCTTCCCCCAGCACGGCACAGGGGTGGGATCTGGATTTGGCGCTGTGGTCACCGTGCTGTCCACCGGCTCAGTGTTCCCCTGCGCAGGAGGAATAGGCAGATCGTAGTCATGGCCTCTGCCCTCAGAACTTGAAAAAAAGACTCAAGTGTGTTTAACTATGGCAACAATGACAGTAATGTTACATTGTTTGTGTGCTCGCATAGGCTTGCTATGGGTGCAGCTTTATGGTTCTTAATCATTAGATGTTTTGTTAAATTGATATATAATGTCATCTCTCTACCCAGTCATACTTCAGTTCTGTCATCATGAATTGTCTAACATTTTTTTGGCATCAAAGCAGTTTATAAGGAAGGATTTGAAGGAGGAATGGATAATATGAATTAGTTCAGGAAGGGCATTACAGGCTGAAGATACAGATGGAAGAAAATATGAAGACATTAGCAGGCTACACAGACACATAGACATTCAATAGGCTGACATCACTGAAGGAGCAGGAAGGTTGGAGAGGAAATACAATGAGACATGAGGAAATTAGCAGAAAGAGAAAAGATATACAGGGCTTTCAGCTGAATAAGAAGAAACTTGGACATGATGTGGTGCAAAACAGGAATTACTGGGAGAATTCAATGATAAAGGGAGATTGTATATCAAAGGGAAAAGAAAATGGTTATGGTGAGACACTAGGTTCCCCTTCCTTCGTCTACCCCCCGTCTCTCGGATTGTAAGCCATAGGGCAGGGACTGTGTCTATTCCATGACTTTGTAACGTGCCAGGTACATTGCTGGTGCTATATATATGCTTGCTAATAATAATGTGAATTCTAATTCGTAGGCAGTTTAGTATTGATACTAATACTACTAAAGTCAGCAGCAGATATTAAACTTCTGTTTAGAATTTAAAATTTGAAAAAGACGCCTTTGCCATTTGCCATCTGCTGGGCTCTGTTCGACTTGCTCTCCACTGCTCTGCATTTTTCCCCACTTGTTCATTGCAGTTCAGTCAATTTCACCTGGGCTCTGGTAGCGCTACTGTTCTCTAGGGGTGGGAATACCGGTAAATCCGGAATCCGATAATGCCGGTACTGGGCGTACTGGCATTATCGGATTCAACCCGGTAAATCCGGTCCCGTTACCGGATTCCGGGTACCGGATTTTTTTACATTGCAGCCATTTAAATGAATGGCTGCAATGTAAG
>QEPC01013194.1:5473740-5484596 GCA_003113815.1 Sphenodon punctatus | reverse complement strand
CATTATTGACTCAACATGCAGCAGTGGTCAAACAAAACAGAAAATATCATAATGTCACTATATAAATCTATGGTGCGAGCACACCTGAAATACTGTGTCCAGTTCTGGTCATCTCATCTCAAAAAAGAAAGAGAAGAACCAGAAAAGATGCAGAGAAAGGCAACAAAACCCAGGGCATAAAGCGGTTTCCATATGAGGAAAGGCTTGATAGGTGAGAGCTCTTCAGCTTGGAGAAGAGATGTCAGAGGGGACATGATAGAAATGTATAAGATCATGAAAGGTGTGGAACAGGTCAATTGGGAGCTGCTATTTACCATTTCTAAAAACAATAGAACCAGGGGTCACTCCATGAAGTTAACAGGGAGCAGATTTAAAACAAATTAAAGGAAGTGCTTTTTCACCCCCCACACAATTAAATTGTAGAACTCACTGCTGGAGGATGTTGTTCAGGACAGTAGTGTAACAGGATTTAAAAATGAACTGGATGAAATTTTTGAAGCCAGGTCCATTAAGGACTACTATTTGGGTTCGTCAGAGGTACAAGACCTGTAATTATTGGACGCTGGGGGATGATGGCAGGATATAGATTACTCCATAGTAACCTAATGCGTACTCTCCTGAGGCAACAGAGTATAGCCACTGTCAGAGAATGAATGCTGGGCTGGATGGATCATTGGTCTGAGCCAGTAAATGGCACGTCTTACATTCTTATGTTGAGAATAGTATTGAGTTAGGAGGGGCAGGTGCTCCTCAGTCAACACTACTTTCTAGACTGATCCATGATGTGACTGCACATGACACTCAGATCCCACGTGTGTGGATGTACAGAGGTCCCTCAAAGAACATCTTCTGTTGACTCTTCTCTTCCTCTCTCTTTTCTCTTCCTCTAGTTTCTGTAATGGTCATGAAGAGGCCCGTTCCCTGTGCTTCTTTTGATTTCAAACATGTAGATGGTTATATGGAACAAGGCCCTGTTTACTAAACATAATTGCCAAAATGACATTATACAAACTTGTAATTGTGGGGGGAGCTGTGAGGATTGCTATAGCCGCATGCCACAAGATGAAAGGAATACAATAAAAAATAGTAAAATGGGGAGAATACATGTTTTTC
The DNA here is from genome assembly GCA_003113815.1 of Sphenodon punctatus. Lineage (NCBI taxonomy): Eukaryota > Metazoa > Chordata > Lepidosauria > Sphenodontia > Sphenodontidae > Sphenodon > Sphenodon punctatus. The sequence continues at coordinate 5,483,483 of QEPC01013194.1, read as the reverse complement.
AATAATTTTTAAAAATGATCTCTGGTAAGTCTGAGAGAATTATAAAAATAAAAAATGGAGAAGAAAAAATCTTGTGCTTCTCGCTCTCCCTCTCTCTACACTCATTATTTTGAAATAAACTAATATGCATTCAATCCACTGACACTGCTACATCTGTTGTTGTTATTTTTTTATTCATAAATAAGATTTATTTTGGAGGCTTTCTTTTCCAGGACAGAAATTCTTTGTCATCAGGTGATATCTAGCTACTGTACTTCTGCCTTTCTAAAGCCAGTGTGGTGTACAAGGTTAAGCGTGCAGTATTGGAACCAGGAAATCGGTGGAGGTCAGTGGTTCAAGACTTCCCTTCACCATGAACTCACCAGGTGACCTTGGGCCTGTCACCGATCTCTCAGCCTAACCTACCTCATATGGCTGTTGTGAGGATTATTAGTTGAGTTAATTAGTTTAACATTAATGGTTAATTGTTAATTGTTAAATTTAATAAGTTGAAATGTGAGCCACCCTGAGCTTAAGAAAGGGTGGGATACAAATTGAAATAAATAAGATAAATAAATAAAAGAAAATATTGTCAGGTAATAGTATGCAACCTAATGTTCATCTGCAACCAGAGGAAGGAATTGACAATGGCACAAAAAACAAGTCAGAACTGCCGATTCTCCTCAAATCACCATATTCCCTTTTCTTTGTTACACAAGCAGAACACACACAGAATTTATGCCTAAATTCTGCCAGCAGACAATACTGGACAACAGACCAAACATAACATCTGACACTTCACTTTCCAGAGAAGTGTGTGTACTGAAGAAATGACTACTGGTTACTGAAGAAATGACTACTGGTTTGTGTTACCCCAAGTGACTTCACTTTTCATTGATGTTGCACCTAAATGCTGAAGTTTCACTAGATGTACATTGCTATTCTACTCATGGTACTATTAGTGTATATTTTAACTGCAATATCTGAATCTTGTTTTCATTTATTGGAGGTGAATTAATATTATTTATTTTCCAAGTGTGTCAAGCCTCTGACATAGAACAGGCTTTAGCATTTAAACATTTTTATACTATGGAAAATATTATTGGGGTTTCAGCTTTAACTCCTTCTGCGACAAATGCTTCTATTATGATGAAAGTGATTTACAACTACACTGAACCGAAACATTAAATGTATACTGTATTTCCTTTAAGATATGGTAGGTAATATCTTTCCCTATTTTTCTTTTGAAGGTACCAAATATCTCTGGGTGCCTATTTATAAACCCACAAAATTGTTCCTCTTAATACAAAATTGGGTCTCAAAATGTACATATTACTGAAATCTACATCAATTACCTTTCCTAAACTGTCAGGAATCGTTTATATGTATCTATAACCTTTATACAGGCATCAAAACTGCATGAGCTAAATCTGCATTTTATTACTGGAGAACAACACTGCACTGATACGATAAAACACCTGAAGAATAATAAAACACCCTGGCGCACACACATTTTTCTTTCAAGTATATTGCAAGCAATGAGAATGTCTGAATTCTCCTCTCGGAGTTGTGTCTCAGGTTATCTTGCTTCAATACAAAATGTCAAAATGGCTATTTGTTTTCTCAAAGCACCATTGCTGTTTTGTTTGTTTTTAAAATAAATATGTTGATATATTGTTACAGGTTTTAAGAATTGTTTAAAACATGACTGTGGTTTGAAACTTTTCTACTGCCTTTACCTTTACAGGAGACTTTCAGGAGGTTTTTAGCCCCAAATCTGTATTATGTTTTCACATTTAAAAAAAATGTGTGGCCCATTATTTTCTTTACAAAACATGCAAGAATAGTAATTAATTTTCACCACATTAAAATATGTTAAAAGGTTAGGTCACATGGTATTAAGGGTATAGAAATTCCAGCTTATTTCAGCTACATTAACCTCAAAGATTATAATTCTGTCCTTGGTTCTACCCAGGTAACCTTTTTTTCTGTTAACATACTTTGGCCAAAAGAAGTCACAAGAGTAAGATGTAACGAGTGCCTTGCTGCTGATATTGTTGTAATGCTACAATACTATGGTTAGTAGTGTCTTGGGCTGCCACTGATGTTTCATACGAGGGAAGGTAGTGCAAGAGAGGCTGCTGGGCACAATGGAAAGAGTGGTACTGTCTAGAATTGCCCTCCCCCATTATAGGTGGGGAAGGGTTTGCGGAGGTGGTGGGGGTGAATGGCACCCTCCTCCTGCCTCCTCAGCTTTCCGCCCTTTGGATAGGGGGTGGGGGAATTTAGGAAACAAGCTAGTTTGGCCGCTCAGCCCAGAAGAGGCTTTTCCCAGGCTCAGGGGCCACATGCTGCTCAAAGCCAATCAGGAAGCTCATTGCCATCCTGATTGGTCTGAGGCAGTCCGTTGGCACCAGAAAGGAGCACGGCAGCAGCCTGAGGCACTCCTTTCTCCTTTTGTCTTTTCAGATGCTTATCTGCAGCGGCGGGGCTCCGGCGGTGTCTGAAGGCTTTGAAGACTTTGCAACTCCTCGCCTTTCCCTTCAGAGCAGTATTGGGTTGGGGGAGGGGGTTGGGTTGTTCCAGTCTGAGGGTTCACTGTCCTTTTTCCCTCATCATGGGTAGAAAAGGGGGGAGGGAGAATAGGAAGGCCGCCAAAGGGGCTCCATGGGATCAGGCTCAGCTGAGTAGGTTTGGGAATTCGCTTCAGACATGGGGTATGCTAGTCTCTAGAGGTGAACAGCAGTTTGAGGGTTTGGGAGCTCGCAGGGTTTCAGAATCTCTTTCTAGCCAATTTGGGTGGCAGGTGGTGACACAGCATCAGGCCAGAGCGGGGGAGATTCTTAGACAAGTGAGGGTGCCATACTCCAGTGTCTCGAGGCCCCTTGGTTCTCATTTATTGACAGTAACAAAGGAAAAGATTTTTAAAAGGGGAATACGTAGATATTTTCCCCTTACTTAATAGAGAAATGGTTAGGGAGACCTTGGAAAAAGATGATAAGGAAGATAAGGACAAGGGAAGGAAGAGGTTCAAGGTAGTAATGAGCTGGGATAACTGGTTAGCACCATTTTTATGGAAATCGTAGTGGATGTTTATCCACAACGTTCCCCTTCCCTGGTGAAATATTTGGATATTATTCACAGAGCCAGGAATGTGTATGGTGGGAAGGCGTGGTTGATATATGATGAGGAATTTAGGACCAGGGCTGCAGAGGATCCCTATCACCATTGGGAAATTGCAGACCAGGAATTGTGGTTCGAATGCATATGTCCTTCCCAGCCCTTATTGGGTCTGCACAGAGATAGTGCCCAGTTTCCTCCTTTTGCGGCTACTCGGCAGCAGGAAACAGGTGGGTGTGTGTGTTGGGGGTACAATGACGATAGGTGTTTTCATGCCAACTGCCAGTTTAAACACAAGTGTAAGCATTGCGGGCGGCAGCATGGGGGATTTAGCTGTAAAACTCAGAAGGGTAAGCAAGGTGCGGAGAGTTCTCAGGGGAAGCAGGGACAAGGAGGCAGTGGTCTCAAATCACTGGCATAAAGCCCCTTCACCAATTAAGTTGGATGTTCTTAAAGACTTGTTAGTTGATTACCCTGTAGTTTCAGACAGGGCTTATTTGTTTGAGGGTTTTAAGTTTGGTTTCAGAATTCCATTCCAGGGTAATAGGTGTCACACTGTGGTAAAAATATTGAGATCGGTTGACGGGATGGAGTTGGTGGTGAGGCATAAGATTAGCAAAGAGGTAGATTAGGTCGGGTGACTGGTTCACTTAGGGACCTCTCTATGTCAAACCTGCGATTGTCCCTTTGGTGATTGTTCCTAAAAAATCACCAGGTGATTTAAAGTTGATTCACCACCTTTCATATCCATGGGGGAGCTTGGTTAATGATAGAATTCATCCTGCTCTAACCTCTGTAAAGTATGCCACCTTTGATTCAGCTATAGAGTAAGTGAAGAAGGCTACCGGACGTGGAGCCTTATTGGCAAAAAGCGATATTAAGTCCACTTTCAGGTTGCTCCCCATTCACCCCTTGGACTTTGATTTGTTGGGTTTCCAGTTTGAGGGACCCTTTTATTTTGACAAGGTAATGTCTATGGGGTTCTCGATTTCATGGTCAGCATTTGAAAGATTCAGCTCCTTACTTGAGTGTGGTCGTTAAAAAGGCAAGGAGGACAGTGATCTATAACCAAATATCCTGATGACTTCCTACTGATAGGCAGGTTAGGAACTGATGAGTGTGAAATGCTGTTGGGAGTGTTTAGAAAGGTGGCAGACAGATTGGGGGTCCCGCTGGCTGAGGAGAAAACTGAGGGCTCTGCCACACGGATAACTTATTTGGGGATCGAGATTGACACGGATGCGGGAGTCTCCAGACTCCCGGAGGATAAGCTACGTATGTTGAATGAATTACTCAGGGAAGTTAGCTCTAGAAAGAAGGTGACTCTGTGGGAACTACAGTCAGTCATAGGTCACTTGAACTTTACATGTAGAGTGGTGTCCCCCGTGCACCACTTGAGGGAGAGGATCACCACTCTACATGCAAGTAGAGTGGTGTCCCCCGTATCCATTTCTCAGATTCAGCTGCCTCTGCAGAGAGAGGGGAGAACAGGAGCCTCACACGGATCCTCTGGCAGGGCTATGCGCTGCCTTTGATCCCTGCTTCTCTCCTTTCCTGCCAGCAAAGGGAAGAAGCAGGCGTGGAAGGGGAGGGATCGGGGGGGTGACTTACACAGTTCCAGCTTGTGGCAGTCTTGCGTAGGTGCTTGTCAGCATTAGGGCTGAATAGTTCCGAATTTGGTTCACATTCATTCAGGATAGTCGCAGCGACAACAGGGGCAGATGCTGGGTTCAGTCAAGAAGCAACCCAAGCAATCGGGAAATAGAGATCAGGTGAGTACTGGAGTTACGTTAGAAGTGGGGATGCTGCTTGATCTTGATTTTTATCCTTTTAAAAATTTATACAGGAAAAAGAGCTGAGGGGCATACACTGAGAGCGTGCATTGTTGGACACAGCTTTATATGTTGGGCACACAAGGGAGCAGCTGCAACACCACTGGGATCTTAGTTGGGGGTTGGCCATATTGCTCAAATAGATTGGATGGCTAAATCTGGGATGAGATGGTTTCAGCTCATGCCAGTTTTTATAAGAACTTTGTGGCAGCGTGATCTAATAGATATTGTGGTGATCCATTTAGGGGGTAATGACTTAGTTTACCAGACAAGAATTGGTCTAGTGATCGATATTAAGAGGGATGTTGAGGCAATTCAGAAATGGTGCCCAGGGATCATTATTGTTTGGTCTGAATTAATTGAAAGGAGGGTCTGGAGGGATGCTATGGAACCATCCAGAATTGAAAGGGTGCGCAGGAAAGTGAATAAGGAGGTGAGACACTGGATAAGGGAAATTGGGGGAGTTGCTCTTGGCCATGCTTGCATTACCAGCAGATCTCCTGAGTTTTATTGGGACGATGGGGTCCATTTGTCAGATGCCGAAAATGATTTATTTCTGGAGGACATTAGGTCAGGGCTGTGTGAGCTGCTGGGCATTCCATAGGTAGTGGGGTAGAGGTTTTTCCTGCAAAGCTGTTTTTTCCTGTGGTGGTATCTGGCTTAGCTATCCAGGAAGATGACTTTGGTAAGCCAGGGGGGACGGAAAGGCATCCACAGGACAACAGTGAAGGGGTTGGCAATGAACTTTTTCTTGCCCGGTGGGTACTTGCTGCCCTGACACTGGGACAGGTGGGGGGCAACCTGTAGGGCTGCCCGGCTCATGGGTGAGGACCCCGACCTTCTTTTCAAGCCCCCTTTTGCAGCACCCAACCCTTTGGGCGGGTTGTAAGGTCCCCACCATTGAGTGAGGCTAGCTGGCAGCCCTGGCAGCATGACAACCTGAGTGATGTGGGAGCTGATTGACCAGGACAGGCGTGCTGTGGTGGGCACTGTTCCTGGGGTCAGACTTGGTTAACACATGGGGGTAGAAGGGGTGGATTATTTTGTGATACTGGGATAGCTGAGTGGATAGAGTGGATTGCTCATGCAGTGGAATGTTGATTGTTGTAATAGTTATTGTTCAATAAACTGCAGCCCCGATTTTCACCAAGAACTGGAGTCTGTGCCTTCATTTCACCTGCCCTCTGTAACTTGTGTGTTGTGGGCAGAGGTGGGAGAAGGTGGAGGAAGAAAAGGGAAGTAGGAAGGACCTTATTTAGTCTTTTGTACTCTTCATTTCCACTGACATTGGTTGCTTTCAGAAGTTCATGCACTATCGGCTGTAGTTAGCACAACCAGCATCCAGAGTCACCTTCTTACTAAAATTGTCTGACAAAACTATGGCAATGACAGTAGCACACATGCATGAATCTCATGTCACAGTGAACCAATCTAAATTGTCAAGTTATTTTAGAAAGGTGTTTATCATTAATTTACTGTAGGATAAGAGTAAAAGAAAATTCCTGATTTTCAATTTGAGAAGAAAAGTATTTGGACTTTTTTATTATTATTATTTTATTATTAATTATTATTATTTATTATTATTTTTAAATATTACTGTTTTGGGTCATATTTTCAAATGTAGGTAGTTAATAAATAATAAGTTGTGTTCTGGCAACTCTAACTTGATACTTGTTTTCATGCTTTTTATATTTAGATGTGGGAAGAAAATATGGCCACACATATGAAAAGTAAAGTTGTTACTGTGGTACTTCTGGGAGGGAAATATCACAGGAATTAATTACTGGATTTCAGGACATACTATTATGATGTCTCTGATTCAGTTTAGCATATTCAAGTAGTTCAAGAAATGACTTTCACACTTTTTGGTGCTTGTCATGCACTGAAGGTTTGGCTGATACTCTTTGGATCACTGGCTTAATTTCACTTAACTCCTCAAAACAGCTGCTATTTTGACCATAAGAAAGGATCTGCTGTTTAGAAGATGAGAAATAGTCTTCTTGAGGTATCAGTCAATTCTGATAAAAATGGAGGACCTTTAAAAATAATTTAGGTCCATAAAACTAAGGCCGCTTTTATACGAGGCGCTGTAAACACTCCCCGCGCGGCTTATCTTTCAATACAGGACTCAGGAGGCACTTTTCAGCACCTTGTATAAAAGCGGCCTAACTGTAAATATTGTGTGAATAGACTCGCTTTGTTGTTTAGTTCTTCTATTGGAAGACAAAAGTATATAACAAGAAAAATAATTGAAATGTACTTTTTCCAAACCCATTTTTTTCCTTGCAATTCATAAATTGATTCTATTCAAGTTATCATATACGTAAATATATAAAACAGGAAAACAAGCCATGATAACCATGGGTAAAAACAAACAAGACAGTGGTCAGTCAGATCTCCAGCCTGCCCTGTGGAGGGCCAATACAGCCGCCACTCAGTGAACTGTGAGGAGAGCTGAACAAACATGCAGTCTTCCGTGCAGCTGTCATACCTCTGGGTAGGTTGAGAAACCGAACACAAAGGTAGGCCTCTGGACTAGAAGAAGTGGCTGCTGGCTGCCAGAAGCAGGATTTGGCCCAGGAGAAGCCATTCTGGCTAGCAGTAGCCAGGAGGAGTGATCTCAGTTGTAGAGGCTGCTACTGGAGCAGCGGGGGTGACCTCAGGTGGAGAGGTTGCTTCTGCTGCAGCCTGGAGACCCTGGTCAGAGAGGCAGCTGGAGCAGTCGGGAGACCCTGAGCAGAAACACTGCAGCTGCAGGTGGAGAGGCTGCTGCTGCAGTGGATGCAGCCGCTGCCTCTCCATACAAGGTCTCCCTGCCTGCTCCGGCAGCCTCTCCACCTGGGTTCAATCCTCCTGGCTTCTGCCACCCAACACGGCTTCTTCTTGGCCCAATATGTGCCGCCATCTTGGCCCTTGTCCATGGTGCTAGGGGATCTCACCATGTTGTGGGTCCTAACACATTAGTCTGGATTAGCCTTAGCCTGTGCTGCATCACTAAACTTTTCTGGGTGACACATTCGGAAGCAGCCGACCAGCTGTCCCATGGTGGTATTAGGTGAACAGCTGGCAGCTACCGAATTGATGGGCTACTGTCGACTTCTGTCTCATTTGTTTTCAGTCCATGTGAAGGCTGGCATCTTCAAAAATGTCTTTACAGTTTTAATCCCTCTGTCAAATAACCATCACTGTCTACCCTCATTGCAAGCTCCAGCTTCTCAGTCAAGGATGCACTTTGCACTGTGGAATCTTTCTCCTGTTCCCTGACAATCAGCTGATTGGCAGGTAGAGGAGCCTTTCACACATCACAAGCCGTAGGTCCTGGCTGGAACTTGCACTGAAGGAGGGTGTTCACTCCTGTTTCCCACTGATCCGCTGTTCAAGGTGGAGGGGAACACAAACCTCTCTTGCTAGGAAACTCCCAACTCCATGCCCAAATGTGCAGAGTGTTAGTCCGGAAGCAAGCATAATATTTGTACATATGGTGCTTTTAAGTCTGGATGAATGTTGGAAAAGGAATATTCTTATTTGCTTCTCCCTAACGCTTTAATTGACATGCAGCAGTGCCATGTAATCCCCAAATAATAACATTGTTTGATCATGAACTGTAATATACTGTAACTCATCAGGAATAAATGTAAATTGCCATTTCACTATTCAATATGTTCTAGAAAAAAATAAGTAACACAAGTATGAATACACAGATTTGAGAGAGGTTTATTTTAAGTGAAGTTCTCAAAGAAGCATGGAACAATGAACATAATACAAGTGAAACATTTCCCCCCATCCTCATTCTTAGTTCCTAGCCTACACAAAAAAAAATGTATGTTTGAATATAGCACATTTGCTTTCATTGCTTCATTACAATAAGGGCTTAATTCAAGCGTGACATACTTTACAGCTATTGTATTTTCTTTCTTAAGTAAGGTCTATGCACAAACAACTTAAGACCAGTCAGTCTGAACTAAGCACTTAGTATTAGATTAAGTACTGCAGGTGCAGTGAGTTTGTAATATTAATACATAACAAATGAGGAATTATGCTATTTAAAATGTAGAGGCAGTGCTGAAACCAAGAAAGCTGGGCCCCTGTGCAAAAGGGTGGTGTGGATGGACTCCTTCTTGTCTAGTAATGTTTGAAGGAGACAGAAGCTGACTCACCCTTTAGAAAAAGGAAAACGTTAATGTAAGTCATTTTTGATGTTCAATTAAATATAGCATCCCTTTTAGGGGGGTCAGGGTTCCCTGCACTGCCTGTTATGTATATGTTACATATACATAGTTATTTCTAGTTTACTCAGGCACCTCATGTGTTGGATGCCACCTCCTCACATTTCAGCCTCTGCGGGCTCATATTTGGGCTCAGTGGGCTCTACTGTGTGCCAGTGGATAAGGTGCTGGACTTGGACTTGGACCTGGAAATCCAGGGTTCAAATCCCACCCTAGCCATAAACTCACTGGGTGGCCTTAGGCAAGTCACAACTCCTCAGCCTAGAAAGCCAGTGTGGTGTAATGGATAAGGTGTTGGACTTGGACGCAGGAAGCAAGGATTTGAATCCTGCACTAGTCAAGAGCTCAATGGGTGGCCTTGGGCAAGTCACAACCTCTCAGCCCTAGTTCCCCCATCTGTAAAATGGGAATGTGCCTCTGTGTGTGTCTGTCTTTATTATTATTATTATTATTATTATTAACAAACATTTATATAGCGCCAGCAGTGTACTTGGCACTTTACAAAGTAATAAAATAGACAGGGTCCCTGCCCCTAGGGCTTACAATCTGAGAGACAGGAGCTGGGGGAGAGACTTAGGAAGGGGAA
>QEPC01013194.1:5445093-5467996 GCA_003113815.1 Sphenodon punctatus | reverse complement strand
CCTGCTGAAGAAACCATCATTGGATGTGGACGTACTCGCCAGCTACTGACCTGTCTCTAACCTTCCCTTTTTAGAGAAGGTTATTGAGCGGGCGGTGGCGGTTCAGCTCCAGGCATCTAGATATCATTGGTTTCCTGGACCCTTTTCAATCTGGATTCCGTCCCAGCTATGGCACTGAGACTGTATTGGTGGCCTTGGTCGATGATCTCCAACAGGAGATGGATGCAGGATGTTCAACATTTCTTATCTTGCTAGATCTCTCGAATGCTTTTGACACCGTGGACCATGGGCTGTTGTTGAGACAGCTGCGTGACCTGGGGGGTCTGGATAGGACTGTTCTTAAATGGTTCCACTCATTCCTCTTGGGGAGAAGCCAGCAGGTGTTTCTGGGAGCTGAAACATCTTGCCCCTGCGCCTTGCCCTGCGGCATTCCACAGGGCTTCATTGTGTCTCCATTATTATTTAATGTATACATGCAGCCTTTGGGGGAGGTCGTGAGAGGGTTCGGGGTGTGATGTCACCAATATGCTGATGATACTCAGATGTACCTCTCTTTTTCAGCTGACCCAGACCCTGCTGTCTCGTTGCTATCCCAGTGTTTGGAGGCCATGGCGGAGTGGATGTGGCAGAGCAGACTGAAGATCTGCCTGGATCTCCGATAAGACGGAGGTGGGGAGAGAGAGGGAGGTGTCGGCCCCCCTGATTGGGGGGTTTGCCCTCCGATAGCTCAGCAGGTTCGGAGTCTGGGGGTGATACTGGACTCAGATCTCCGCCTGTATCGACAGGTGGAAGTGGTGGCGAAGGCCACCTTCCACCAGTTATATCTGGTGCGGAGGCTGCGTCTGTACGTCTCCGGGTCTCCCTCATCCATGCCTTCGTCACCTCGAAGCTGGACTACTGCAATGCGCTCTACGTGCGGCTGCCCCTGTTCCTGGTTCAGAGGCTGCAGCTAGTGCAGAATGCGGCGGCCTGGCTCCTGTCGGGGACAGGTCGTCGAGAGCACATAATACCTGGGCTCCGAACTCTGCACTGGTTGTCAATAGCGTGCCAACCCAGGTTCAAGGTATTGGTATTGATCTATAAGGCCCTTCACGGTCTGGGCCTCTCGTACCTCAGGGACCGCCTAACCCTCCGCACCCCAGAGCGGCTCCTTAGGTCTGCTGGGGGTGTCTTCTTGGAGGTCCCCCATGTTAAGCGGGGGGCAACAATGGAGAGGGCATTCTCAGTGGTCGGGCCGCGTCTTTGGAACTCCCTCCTGGAGGGAGCTCTCCTGGCCCCAAGCCTTTTAACATTCAGGCGGGCTTGTAAAACCTGGCTGTTCGCCCAGGTCTTTGGGGATGGTGGGAGGGTGGGTTAGGTTTTTTTAGCTCCACCCTAGCCTTATCTACCCTTATTTATTTATTTATTTATTTATTTGTCCTAACCCTGTTTTAAACTGTTTATATTATTATGATCTTTCTATATTTATATTATTGTATTTTTACTCTTTTAAAATTGTTAGCCGCCCCGAGCTCTTTTTACAGGAGGGGCTGGGTATAAATTGATAAATAAATAAAATAAAATAAAATAAAATAAAATAAAATAAAAACTTCAAGCATCACTTCATGCCAAACCCTTTGCAGTAGTATAACCTGAAGTGACAACAGTCTGATACATTGTTTTTTTTTCTCTTAACTGTTTTTTTGTGCACTTCGCTCTAATAAAAAAACAAAAACAACATTTCTTTGTGTAACGCCTCTCTCAAATGCCTTCTTCTACTTTTTGGTGTGACCAAAATATATCAGGATGTTCTTTACTCAACTGAAAATATGGGGTGCAGTATGATGGTGTTTTTCAGCTGCCTCTACTACTAGAGTTGAGAGTTGTGCAGGTATTGACATTTTTAAAGGGTGATCACTTGGAACCACGAATCCTGCAATAGTATGTCACAGACCTAAAATTTATCTGCTATGATAATTTTTAGGAATGGTTGGGTAGTGACTGAAAAAGGTAAAATATAGGGTACATTCTATGTACAAAAGCTTTTTAAAAAGAAAAAGCTTGGTTCGGCAGTTACAGGGGCATCTAGACCGGGTCGGTTTTCTTGATCCCTCACAGCCTGGCTTTCGTCCAGGGTTTGGCATGGAGATTGCACTTGTAGCCTTGAACGATGACCTACACGTGAATTAGGTAAGGGCAGATCATCTATTTTGATCTTGTTGGATCTGTCGGTGGTGTTCGATACTGTTGATCACGAGATGTTAGTGACAAGGCTGCGGGACCGGGCCAGGGTGAGTGGGATTGTTCTTGAATGGTTCTGATCATTCCTGGCAGGGAGAACTCAGCAGGTGGTCCTCGGGGAATATACATCTTCTCCCCAGGACCTCACGTGTGGAGTCCCGCAGGGTTCTATTCTGTTCCCTCTCCTGTTCAATGTGTATATGCAACCCTTGTGGGAGGTCATGAGACGGTTCGGTGTACAATGTCATCAGTATGCCGATGATACACAACTTTACCTCTCATTTTCTGAAGATCCAGGCGCGGCAGTCTCAGTGTTTATCTGGTGTTTGGCGGCTGTGGGGGACTGGGTGAGGGCAAATCGATGGAGGCTGAATCCTGATAAGATGGAGGTGATATTGGTTGGCCGGGGGTGGTGGCTCCCATTATTGGTGGGGTCTGCCCCCCTCTGGCTGTCCAAGTCCGTAGTTTGGGGGTGCTCCTCGACCCACAGCTCCACCTAGATTGTCAAGTGGAGGCTGTGGCGAGGGAAGCATTTCACCAATTACATCTGGTGCAACGGCTTCTGCCGTATGTTTCCAACTCGGACCTGGCAACCATAATCTGTGCTTTCATTACCTCTTGACTGGACTACTGTAATGCACTCTACATGGGGCTACCTTTGAAGACGTTTTGGAGACTGCAGGTGGTGCAGAATGCGGTGCCTCGTCTCCTAATGGGGACGGGTCACTGTGAGCACATTACACCTGCACTCTGTTCTCTGCACTGACTGCCTATAGTCTACCGGGCCCAATTCAAAATGTTGGTAATGACCTTTAAAGTCCTAAACAGCTTGGGACCTGCTTATCTGTAAGACTACCTCAGGCCCAGGGTCATTTCACGGCTCCTGCGGTCGGCCGGGGGCACCCAACTCGAGGTCCCCTGAGTATTCCGGGTGGCAACAGTGGGGAGAGCATTCTTGGTGGCTGCACATAGGTTGTGGAACTCCCTTCCGATGGAGGCCCGTTTATCCCCGGACCTCCCCTCTTTCCAAAAATCATGTAAGACCTGGTTGTTCCGCTGGGCCTTTGGGGAAGGGGGGGCATAGAGAGATTGGGAGGGTATTTTTATTACCTTTAGCATTTAGCCTTTTAAGTAATTTTAATATTATAATACTTTAGTTTTATGTATTTTATTATATTTTTATATGTTGTTGCCGCTCCGAGCCGCCATTGTGTGGGAGGATGCGGGATAAAAACGTAAGGAATAAATATAAATACATTAATTACAGAGTAGGAATACAACATTTAAGACACTGATTGAGCAAAGTTGGTAAGCAGTTATTTAATTTCAAACATATGAGCAGTCCCACTGAGGCTATTCACATGCTTACGGTCAAGTGCTTAGATGCTTTGCCAAATTGGTCTAAATTGCACATTTCTTTAGTGAAAAGACTAATATACAGTACCACAATTATACCACCTCTAATCCATAACCTTGCTCTCTTTTGATTGTGAACGCCACTCATGGTAAATGGAATATGGAGGCAAACATTTCTTTCTGTCCAATTAAAGTTTTTCTTCCTGCCTTTTAAAGTCAATCTGCTTTTTCAGTATGTTTTTATTATGTTTCCAATAGCACACAATCAGCAGTACAATGTAACTTGTACTTTATACACACAGTAACTTTTGCTTTCTAATATTGTAACTTGTACAATATTCAGAGAATATTGAAAGATCTGGATTTGTTTCCCTGTAAATCACCGACTGACTTATTTGGCTTTCTTTCTTTGTGACAAGTTATTGCTTTCTATATCCAGCCATCCAAAACTTCTATTTTTACCCATCCTTACTTTTACCCAATCAGCAATGCTGCATTTTCCATCATTTTACGAAGACAGACAGATGCCAGAAAAATTCCTTCCCTTGCATGAATTCTTGTTTGCCAGTCAAACAACTTGTCTCATGAACTGTAGTGTCTACTACTATTTTTCAGTAGGAAAGAGTTCAAAAATGTTCCGAAAGGTAGAGGAAAAGTAGAATTTTCCCATCTTCTGAACATATTCTCTGACTTGAGAACTTGACTTCATTACTAAAACAACAAAACTGATCAAAGTCAAGAAGAAGCATAAGAAATTGAGAAGAATCAGGGGAAAAAGTAGATAAGAAAAAAATATCTGCTGGAATAGTGTGGTCTTGTGAATACATAGTAACTTTTTTAGCTATACCCCACATTTCCATGCTGTCAAAAAAAGAAACATGATTTAATAATATAAAACATGGATATTAATGCAAGTATATGTGATGTGGTTATTTAAACACAGGCAGAGCTAATTTTCTTAGGCATAGTTCAGTTTTTGCCTAGAAGGTTAAAAATTTGCAGCAGCTTCCTTCCTAGTACTGATGCTATACTAACCGCTAGCTTATTCTAATTATAGCCCTATCATCAACAGTTCCTAAAAGGTCATAAAACACCTTTGTGGAACATGATCTTTGTAAAAGTGAAATCATATCGGTTAAAAATGATTTTAAGAGTCTTTCTTTTAGTCCATGACTTAAAAATATTAAAGTTTAATGTTATTTACATTGGCCCCATTCTTGAGAAGACTTATGTATGTGTAGTCTTACCGATACACATATTACTCATTTCACAATTGGGGCCTTAAAAAGGGAACTTCTTTCCACTGTGTAAAAAAAAACTTAATGTATGCTTGTGTCCCAAATCTACAGACAAGACAGTCTCAATATTTTCTCAGTAGCTACAAATGAAAATTAAGATTTTTTTGCCCAAACTCTCAACATTTCCAGAAATATTTCACAGAAGTTAAAAACACAGTAAAGTTTAATTAATCATGAGATTTGTATTCATTTGTATACATGCTATTATTTCGTGCACATATATATTGTTTGTTAAGCCTACCATTATTATAGCAAGAGTACTCAGAGACCTTACTTAGGATTGCAATCTCATTTTGTAGCTGTTGACCATATGTATAGGAAGACAAGTTTCCTATCCTATGCATCTGACAATCAAATCTGAACCAATATATACATATGCATGTGAAATAATAAAAAGGTGCCTCAAAGTGGTTGCCCAGGAAAATGCACAGAAATGATCTAGGTCTTTCTTTGAGTGTTGCACCTATAAGGTATTGATGGGAAACTGCATCTCCAAGATCAGGCCCTTCTTGTAGAGTCCCAGAGAAACTCATAAGCCTCTCATTTTCAAGATTTACAGTTGCTTCCTTGAGAATTGGTAGTAAGCCATGTACTTAACAGCCAGCAATGTTTTTGTTTTTTAAAAAAATATATTTTTATTTAAGTTTGCTATAGAACTGACATATTATTTGTTACTTTTGGTTATTATTCTTTACATAGGTCTTTTACAACTCAATTTCTGACATATAGCCGAGCGGTATCTGTCTGTAGGATCTGTTCCATATGCAAGCCTGTTACCTTTGTGGACTACCCCAACTGTCCACTCTAGCCTCTTTACCCACCCCTTTCCCCCTCAGTTCCCCTCTTCCCTCCTCCCCCCCTCCCCTCCCGGCCTAATATATTTCCTTTAAACAGGTTGAGTGTTTGTATTTGTCCATTTTGAGTTTCTGTGTCAACAGCCAGCAATGTTAAGAAATGATAAGTACTAGTAGGAGCAATATGAAGATGGCAGACAAATCTACAGATTCATCACCACACAAGGAATATACTGCCTCCAAGGTGGACCAGTACTTGGCTGATATCAGCTCATGGATGAAGAATGGCTGGCGGAAGCAAAACCTGAACGAGAAAGAGTTAATAGCAGTAGGAAAAGGAGAGTACTTCAGAGAATTTGCTGTTACTGTACAGTCTCATTTGGCAAAGTATATATCCACCCTGAGATCAAGTTGGTCCATAATTTAGGAGTGCTCCTGGATTCCTTGCTGGTGCTAAACTTTGACATATAGTGACTACATGCAACATCTGCTGTCATCTAAAACTGGAAATAAAAGTTCATCCTGTCCTAGTCTATGCAATTCTAGTCTAGGATGATGTCCTAGTCTATGCAACAATGCTTTTGTCACTTCCTCCCTGGATTATTACAATTCAGTAAAAAAAAATTGAAAAAAAATGGAAGTACTTCAGAATGCATAAACATGACTCGTCACCACCATAGACTATCATGAACGCATGAAACCTGCTCTTCACTTTGCCCCCCCAAAAAAACCACTAAGTCAAGCTCAAGGTTATAGTCCTTATCCTCAGGTCAAGAAAAGTCAATGGCATGGGCTCAGGATATCTAAAGGATTGCCTAAAGTGCTGGAGCAAGCGTTATAATAAATGACTCCAGCATTCTGGTACAGTGAGACTGCACAGCAAAAGTAAAACAGGACACAAAGTCATTTCAAGAGCTTGTCCAAGACTGCAACAAAACCCTGCAGCAACTAAGAACCATTAAACGCTTCATCATTTTTTGCTCCAAATACAAGGAGCACTTCTTCAAGCTTGCCTTCCCTAATACAAATTCTTAACAGAATGTATACAGACACAGAAATAAGACACACACACCCCCATTACAATTTTGCCAAATATAACTAGAAGAAAAAGAACAGACTACATATGATAGATGTTGTTCACTTTGGGAAGTGCTCAGACACTATGGCAGTGGGTAAAAACAGATGTGTGGCTGGCAGGACCATTCCCAGGACTGCCCCAGAATGGAAAATCCCAGGTGACACAACCCAGATCCAGCTGGGGTGCCTACCCAATGTGACTGCAGCTAGGGAGCTGTCCTGCTTGCTGCTTAGCCAGGGGATGGCTGGGAGCACAACAAATGTGCACAACAAACGTGTGAGTGGCCGGCCCTGCCCATACTGTACTCCCAGCTCCCCTTCACCTGCCATGACGAGCGCACAACCATGGTCATCATCCATGGAAGCCGCTGACCCAGACTGGGTATGCTGTGGCTGCACAGTCCGGGCTGTGACCTCAAGAGATTGTTCAGAGGATTGCCTGGAGCAATCCTGGGCCAACATCTGGCAGCGTGTGTTTATATATGCCACTGGGTCCCAGAGCAAAGCGGACCCAAATCACATCTGGTTTTACCCATAAGGGCCATAGAAGAACCAGTATAAAACACAGTAAAATGAGAGTAATTAGAATATACTGTAGTTCTATAACGGTTGAAAGTTTGGGCTGTTAAGGAGGCAGGGAGGGATGCGAGTGCTTGATCAACAGTTTTAGATGGGGTCTGAGTTCGGAAATGTTATGAATAAAGATATGGCAAAATTAAAACATGGCTTTGATCTGTGGGTAAGAAAGAGATTTTAGCTATGATGAGTTTCAGGGAAGGTGGTGGAGTACTCAACAGAAACAGATAATGAGAGAACAAATTATTAGGGAAAATAATAAGCAGCTCATATGGGGTTGTGTTAAAATCAAAAGAAAGGGGATGAGACAGACATCTAAAAAGGGATATACTAATGTTCTAGTATTATTTCTAGGTATCAGTAAAAAGAATGCCCAGAACCAATAAAAATGGCAGCAGAACTGGCATTACCAAAAGCAAAAAGCTACTAAAGCCACTAAATTTCACAGAGTGAAAGAAAAACTGTGCAGGAGAATAAAAGATGATGATGACTGATATGTGTGTGTATGTCATTTTTGTTATTACAATAACAATAACAAAAACTGTTGTTTTCATTATTGTTATTTCAATAAGAAAAATGACAAATAATAATAATGATTAATGAAAATAGAAATGAAAACGACATTTAGTTTTTGAAATAAAGGGAAAAAACTGAAAACCATATTGTCAGTTATAACTTTTATGTTTCTTATCCAATTCTGATGGAACTTTGGGGGACTGTACCCAAATGGAGGGCACTAGGTGTGTCAATTTTCAAAATGATTAGATAAAGGAAACCAATTGTAGAAGCAATTGAACATTGTGATTTTAAGGAAGGCTACAAACACGTTCACAACTACAACCTCTTTATCTTCCATCCAATTTGCATGCAACCTATGAAAATTATGTCCATCCACATGCTTAACACACCTGCCAATTTTCAGAGGGATTGGATGAAGGGTCCTGATGGTATAAGACATTAACTTGAAAATACATTTCCAGCTGTAACATTTGTATATTCCATCCTGTTTACAAGATATTTGGCAGGAATGTATCACATACCTTCCCTGTCATCCGTACCAAAGTACAGGACAATTTGATAAAGGGACCCAAGTTTAGAAGTGATTGAGGTTTTCCCCTTGAAGACCATTATTCAGATAAATAGCAGCACATGCAGTACCAGTCAAAGGCAGGCACCTGGCATGTCAGGGGGAGACAGACTTTAGGAGGGAGGATGTGGAGCTGTCTCTTATACACATCTAGATGTGTATAAGAGACAGGGTTGGACTACAGAGATGTTACAGTCAGATATACATTTATAAGGTAATTGCTTATACCACCAGGACCCTTTATCCAATCCTTCTGAAAGTTGGCAGAGATAGTAAATATGGGAAGGGGTATAGACATGCCAAGTTTCATCTACATTAAATGTGAGGCAAAGAAGGTACAGGTAAGAATATATATGAAAAGTTTTGTAAAATAAAATAATTCAACTGCTTCTAACATTGGATTTCTATATCCAATATTTTTGGAATTTTGTATGTATCCGAAGGCCCACATTCAAGAAGAAAGCTACGTAGGTAGGGTTTGCATGGAGGGCTGGATGTCATAGGAAAACTGAAAAATGGAAAACAGAACTTTCTCCTTCCATGTCACCAATACAAATCCTGTTAGCATTTGGCCACTACCTACCCTATCACTATCTGATGGCCATTCTCCAGCCTAAGTGAAATGCATTTGACAATGCTAATCTAATACCCCATGAGGCATTAGAATGAAAAGATAATCACTCCATGTTTCATCCAAATATAGCTAAAAACAAAAATGTTACAGCTGAAAATGTGTTTTCCATTAAAACCAATGGAAAACGAAAGCAAAAACGAAAATGACAATTTGATATTTATGAAAACAAAAACAACAGATTTAAATAATGAAAACGAAAAATGAAAACAAAAATGACATGGGCCCCTGGTGCACACCTCTAATGACTGATGGAGAAGCATTAAGTAATGTCAACACAACTAAATTTGCAAAAGCATGTGTGTGACGGGGGTTTCCCAGAGCCCCAGAGGGTGCTGTCGAGTTGTTGGGGAACTTAGATTAACTTCCGCTCTTGTCACGCTCCAATTACAGCTGGCCCGTATCATCCACTTCTCCACCTAAAGATATTCTCCTATGTCCTGATCCTGGAGTTCGTCCCTAAGAATAAAGGTTCCTGACCTCCAGTCATCTGTACAGGCAGGCCTATGCCACCAGTAGTGCAAATGTTCATGTTTATATAAACAAGACTGATCCTACTTTGCAGAGTTCTAACTGGGTTCCACTGTGCCTCCTTCTCCTGGGTCCGGCTCTTGTTGAGCTCTGTAAGTTCTGGTTGTTCAAGAGCTCACCTTTTAAAGTCTTACTCCAACAGCCACCCCATCAGTCTTAGTTCTGGTCTTTTATAAGCCTTGCACATGCTCAGGCGCAACCATTCCACCTGAGCACTCTCAGGGACTTAGGGCCACTTTTACATGAGGCGCAAAAGAAGCGCCTCTGAAGTTGCGTCACTTGGGGTGTGTTTACACGTCTCCCGCGCTACTGGAAGTGACGTGCTGCCCATTCTTGGCAGCGGCGGGGGCTGAAGATGTGAAGCTTTGAAGAGGCACATTCATAACGCGTCTCTTCAAAGCCCTGCGTCTCCAGCCACTGCTGCGAACAGGAAGCATGTCACTTCCGGTAGCGTGGGGAGCTTGAAAACACTACCTGTGTAGCTTTTTTCTTGAATTCGGGACTTCAGAGGCCTTCTAAGTGCCTCGTATAAAAGTGGCCTAAGTCTCCAATGAATGTGCCAGTGGACGAAGACTCCAGAGTAGCGTTAGCGCCAACTGAGCATGCTTCGGGGCTTAGTTCCTAGAGCAGTGAGGAGTTACAGAGCCCAGCACCATAGGACTGTACTACAATGTTTTATAGCAAGACTCAGAAATTAAAGTCATTAAGAGGGGAATATTTATGCACCAGAAATATCAACTAGCTCGTTGAAGAAGCATATGGTGTTTTTACTCAATCCCTAACAAACTTGATGAAAATTAAGGGGGAAAAAAATGAAAAACAGCCCTCCTGTAAAGCCAGAACAGACGTTTTAACAGTTGGCTCTCTAGCAGGACCACATGGGCTAGTGCTTCTGCACCCAACTGCTAACAATTTTCAGAATCAAAGGAGAGCTGGATGTCACAGGAAAACTGAAAAATGGAAAACAGTACTTTCTCCTTCTATGTCACCAAAACAAATCCTGTTAGGGTAGGTAGTGACCAAATGCTTTCACTATTTGATGGCCATTCTCCAGCCTAAGTGAAATGCATTTGACAATGCTAATCTAATATCCCATGAGGCATTAGAATGAAAAAAGTAAATGCTAAAAGACACTTAAAAAAAAATTAAATAATGAGAACCAAGCCAAAGAGAAAACGGACATTCTCACATTCCTAAGGGTGGTCACTTTAGGTAAAGACAGAGGCACATAGCGCATTGGGAATACTTGCTGGCTAGTACTGCATCTGAACATAAGTGCCATATTCAGTCAGACTAGGAGTCCATCTAGCCCAGCATTCTGTCTTTGCTAGTGGTCAGCTCCAGTAGCTCAAGAGAAGTACATGTACAGGTTATGGGTGTGTGACCTATTACCTGCTAACCACTCTCAACTACCAGTAGCCAGGGGTTTAACTAATAGGCTCTATCCTCTAATAAGTTATCCAATTTCCATTTAAAGCTAGTTATGTTGCTGGTTTTCACATTTTGCTCTGGCAATGAGTTCCGCAACTGTATTGTTCACTTTGTGAAAAAGTACTTCCTTTTGTTCATTTTAAAGATGCTGCCATTTAACTTCAGAGGGTGTCCCCTTGTTCTCATATTGTGGGAAAGGGCAAACAAGAGTTTCCTATTTACTTTCTCAATGCTACTCATGATTTTATAAACTTTTAACATATCACCTTTAATCACCTCTTCTCCAGACTAAACAGCCCTAACTTGTTGAACCTCTGCTCATATGGAATTCGATCTATCCCTTCTATCATACTTGTGGTCCTTCTGTGAATCTTTTCTTTGTCTATTACATCTTTCTTGAGATGGGGCGACCAGAACTGCACATAGTATTCAAGGTGGGGTTGTACCAACGATTTATACAGTGGCATTATGATACTTTCCCCTTTATTCTCTATTCTTTTTGCAATAACGCCTAGGATTTGGTTTATCTTTTTGACTGCTGCTGCAGAGTGAGCTGATGTCGTCAAGGAACTATCCACAATGACTCCAAGATCCTTCTCCTGAGTGGTTACAGATAAATTAGAACCGAGCATTGTGTAAGTATAGTGTGGATTATTTTTCACTATGTGCATCACCTTGCAATTATCAACATTGCATTTCATTTGCCATTTTAATGCCCATTCATCTAGTCATGCAAGATCCTTCTGTAGTTCCTCACAGTGCCTGTCTATCTTAAATTATTAACTATGGTCCTTTTTGAATGAACTCCCCCTCCCCTTGCCCAAGTGTGTGGGTGGTGTGTAGAGGCATCTGTGCGATCACTGCAGCGGGTGGGTGGAGGTGTGTGTGCACTCCTGTGCTCCACCCATCGCCCATGCATGGAGCAACGGGCACCAATGGCAGATGCTCTGTGCATGGAGATGGGTGGAGGTGGGTGGGCTTCCATGCGACGGGCTGCCCACCCGCTACCACCTCCACACATTCCCCATGGACAGCAGTGCCTCCGCGGTCCATTTGAAAAGGGCCTATCTATCTTTAATAATTTTGTGTCATCTGCAAATTTAGCCACCTCATTCTTTACCCCCTTTTCCAGATCATTAATGAATAGGTTAAACACTGTTCCCAGTACTGACCCTTGAGGAACCACCTACTATCTACCACTCTCCAACTTGAAAAATGACCATTTGTTCCTACCCTTTGTTTCCTATCTTTTAACTGACTAACAATCCATGACAGGACCCTTCCTCTTATCCCATTACTACTTATTTTGTTCAAGTGTCTGTGGTAAGGGATCTTATCAAATGCTTTTTGAGAATCCAAATATACTGTATGAACTGGATCACCCCTATTCACATGCTTGTTGACAGTCTCATAAAATTATAATAGATTAGTGAGGCGTGACTTCCCTTTGCTAAAGCCATGCTGGTATTTTACCCATCAAAATCATGCTTGTCAATATGCCTAGTAATTCTGTTTTTAACAATGGATTTTCTTTTGGTCCTGTCATTTGTCTGTTGTATACATCTCATGTCTTTAAAAAAATATATTTATATTGTAAGTTCTTTAGGAAGCGACTATCATGCAATAATACAATTGTAGTATACTATTGCATGATAGTCAGGGACCCTGATCAATGACTGGGTCTGGTAAACAGCTACTTCACTAGCAACAGAGAGAGGCAGGATGGATAAAGAGTGTCCATGAATTGGCTGTATCTATTCTGGGGAGCTAAGCCTTCATGACTAGCAATTCAATAAATAATTTAAAAGATTTTTTAAAATAAAAATATTTATGAAACTCAGTATACTAACCTATAATCATAAAAGTATTGCAATGTAAAACAAATCAGATACAAATGTATGGGGATCCTGACAAAGGTTAATAAGGGAAGCCATTATTGCATTATACCTGAGATTTAGGAAACCTGTTTATGTTATTCAGTACTCTATAATAAAAGTGTGAACATTAATACAAAGTCAATAAAGAGAGCTGTTTAAGGATATAAACATTCATTTCTAATCACACTTACTCACAAGTAAGTCCCATTCAAATCAATCAGATTTGGGTTGTTTTCACACAGGAAGGGAAGCAGCTGGAAAGATTGGTGGATATATGCCATTCCACTGCCACTCCTGTGGGCAGTGTCGGGAACCCTTCGAAAGGGAAGACCCACATGTGGGTCCCATGGGTGGGGGAGGACCCTTCACCCTTTCCATGTAATGCTTCAGTTCAGTCCCTGGAAGCCTATCACACAAGCAGAACCCCAGGACTCCAGACCTGCAGCAGTAGGATTGGACCCCCAAGGAAACCACCACCACTGCCAGTCATCATTTAGAGCAGCAGAGAGTTTGCACCCCAGGCTGCCCACCCATTAGCTGTTGGATGGGACCCCAGGAAGGAGGATCATCAGCCTTGACGTCCCCGGGTAGAGCCAGGGGAGAAGCCCCTGTGTCCCCTGGCTGCATCACCACGCTGGTCTATCTCGAGCCTGGAACCAGCTTAAAGTAGACCAGCAGGGGATGGGGGGCTCCTTGCCAGGGAAAGCAGTGCTGTGCTGCACAGCGCAGTTCCACCCATGTCAATTTCAAGCTGAGAAGTGCTTCCCATTCTGACCCTGACCAGCACTGTGCTCCCTGGCAAGGACTGTCCCCCACCATGCCAATTTCAAGGCTTCCCAGATTGAATTTGACATGAGGGGGTGATCCTTGCTGGCGAACACAGCACTGATCAGTGTCAAAATGGGAAGTGTGTTTTGGCTTTAAATTGACATGGGGGAATATATGCTGTGGAGCACAGCAGCGCTCTCCCTGAGAAGGAGCCCTCCCTCTCCTCCACTACTCTATTTCAAGCCAGGTCCATGCTTGAAATAGATCATCATAGTGATGCAGCAAGGGGACACCAGAGCTTCATCGGTGTAGCTCTTCCTCCTCTCTGGAGTCCCCTCCAACATCTGATGGTGGGTGGCCCAGTACAAAACCCACCTTTCCCACTGTTCCAACAGATGACTGGCAGCAGTGACAGCTTTCTCCGGGGGCCTTATCTTTGCCATCCCTGTTGCCTTGTCCCAGATACTGGTGGACCTGTATGCAGGCGGGGCTGCCAGTGGCCTTTCTCATGAGAGGCAGGGGGGAGTTCATTGCCCTGGTTTGGACTGGGTTGCCCTGCAGGGTGTACTTCTCAATAATGCAGGTGTCACTGCGAGTGGCAGCCCCTACCCAACGCGGGGTGAACATCTGGTGGACGGGCATTCAGACAGGTGGCGAGTCTGGGGCAAAGTGGGGCACCTTTTGAGTGATAACATCCTCAGTCATGATGAGTAAGTGTGCTTAGGATTTCAGCCACAGGCTACTTATGAAGGAGAAACTGTTCCAGATGTGGAGCTGAAAAATGAGTATTACAGTAGTTAGATGGATTTTAACACAGCATAAAAATGACAAGAAAGAAGGAATATACAGGAAGATGATAGAATTTACATATGGTACAAAACTTGGGATGAGAAAAGAGGAATCAGTCAGCACTAAAGTAGATCATCAATAAAGTGAGCAGTTTAATTTAGAGAAATTCTAAGTGCCACCACTTGAAAAGTGTGGCAGGCATACCATTTTATGCTGTAATCCTGTCAGAACTCACAAATTAAGCAGAGTTGATCTGGATAAATAATTTGCTGCATGTCATTCCTGCAGTGATTGGTGCTGGTGACTTTATAGGTGGCAATATACTTTCTGAGTTGGTGCTGAATTAATGAAACACTGATTCTAGTAGTTCAGACCTCTAGTAGCCAGTAAAGATTACCTAGTAATTTATGGAATATTACCGGTTTGGATTGAGGCTAGATTTCAAGCATGTTCATTCTCTGTATATGACAGATTTTGCTCTTTCTACCCTAAACAGTCTGTTATGCTCAGTTAAATGACTGCCTAAAAGAGGCATAACTTTAGTGCTGGGTAAAATTGCCTCCCATAAAATGTATGGTTAATGACTATTCTTGAGCCACCACTGTGAGCCACTTGCAGTCATTAGAATTCTTTCCTCCAAAATAGTAAACCGTCTGTCACTAAGTATTGACATTTCTTTTCAGAAGTAACCTAGCCTAGGACTCCCTTACTAAATGCTCTGCAAAACCCAATCATCTCCTTATATCCAATAGGAGTCCTTAATTGTATGTAAAACTGATCAACCATCTAAGTTTTTCCAAAGCTGGAAGGGAAGAAAAATCACAGAACAATAATAAGAGGCAAGATGACCTGGTAATGTTAGTGAAAAGGTAAGAAATGAGGGGAAATGCATTACTCTTATATGTAAAGACTGTCACTCCATAAGATGAAATAAACAGAGTATAGAAGAGGAAGGAACACAACCATATGGTTGTATAATATGATTATACTGGCCACTTTAATATTAACATCACTTTTCCTGATTTAAATCAAGAACTACTGCTTTGGGAATGGGAGAAGACATGATATTAACAACTACATTTATGTTTCCATAGTAACAGAAACAGCAATGACAATGATATTTACATTCTCAGTGGGAAAGAAAAGTCTTAGGGTACTTTCAGACATGACGCTAACCACCCTTTAACCACCCTTGGTGGTTATTTATGCATGTTGCAGGGCTGTATTGGTGCCCTATGCAGCACTGAAACATGCATAAATAACCACCAAGGGTGGTTAGCGTCATGTCTGAAAGTACCCTAAATGTTCTAGAGCTAGGTAGATAAGCCAACAACTATATAGGGGCACAAAAGTGCTGGTGGAAACCAAATAGTTGGTGTTTTTTTAAAGTGTTACAGTATTTGTTGAGCTAAATTCTCTTGTAAGAATTATGGTTATGATTCCAGTACTAGTAGAACTGCAGAAAAATATAACAAGTATGATGGAACCCCTAAGGAAAAAATAAAAAAGCTACTGTGGCAACAAAAATAAATAATGAACAGTTTTTGAAAGAATAATTTGAAAAAAAATAATCAAGTGCTGGGGACAAAAACTGCCTGCTAAAGAAAAAAATGACAAATCTTGATGGGATCCCTAGATGCCCTTTTTGTTGAAGTGCCACACATTTTTTGTCAGAACATGAACAGTCAATTACTATCAACTTTAAACAACTTAAAAATAGAACAAAGGGGCAGCCATCAAAGAAAGGGGTAATTTGGCAGAAGAATACTATCAACAATGGTACAAAATCAGGAGACAGCTTTTTTAAAAGGACAAAATTTGCTTTATAATTTACTATAGTAGCAGGGACTATTTTAAACAAAAAAAGTGATGTTTTAAGGGAACAGAAAATTGGATGCTTAGAAATATATGAGGAGCTTTCTATGCCTAATAGGGAATATTATATCTTTCTTTATACAATGGAATCATTTAGAAGAAAATGTTGGGGATGGGAGGGAAGAGAGCCCTCCCCCTTTCACCTATCTTCCAGTCTCAGGTAACACTGAAATTGGGTTTAACCAGCAGTTGGGGGTGGGTGGGTATAGGGGGCTGTGATAGGCAGTGCTGAAGATGTGTCTGGGTAGAAAAGTAGGCTAGGCTTCTCAGTGGATGATGGGAAGCATTAAGGAGGGCCTCTTCAGATCTACCCATAGGGTATTTGGTTTGGCAGAGTTAATGTGGGTCCAGGTGTAGGACTTAAGCTTGGAGAGGATCATGGTGGGGAAGAGGCTTTGGGAAATCAGTGTAAGCAGAGGGAAATCTGGGAAGGACTGTGTGTGTGAAAAGGGGGAATGGTGGCTGAAAGTTTGAGTAACAGCAGGTAAAAGTAGTGGAATACTAGTATGTTCAGCCCTGGGGACATTCCTCCTGATATCCCCCATTCCTCCTGATATCCCTCATTGTTTTTTTACATTAAAAAAAGCACAGGAAAGTTTGTAACAGGGCACAATTACTCAAGGTAAGTCCCGTCAGGATCAGACCCCGCCAAGTCACTGTCTCTGGGTAATCAGCTCAACACACAGTCACTCGCTTATTGGGAATTAGCTCATTATCTTTACTCTGAGTCTGCAGTGTTCTTTCCAGGGGTGTAGCATCCATTGAGCAAACCCGGCATAAAGATGGGGACCTCTAAGCACCAGGGGGCCACTGCCTGGCCCCACGCATTGGCTGGGCTGGAGGAGGTCCAGGTGTAGGGGTCCCCATCCCTCACCTGACTCTGCCTGCTAGTAGTGCTGTAGCAGCTGCGGGGCACCAGGACACCAATCGGACTGGGAGATAAAGCTGTTTGTTTACAAACAACTCCTCCCCATGTGAGTGATCAGAAGGTTGTTGCCTTGTAAAGAAGCTTCTTCAAGATGGCTCCTAACATTCTCACAACTGGGTTGTGCATGCTCATATTCAAATATACCACGTGATGGTCTCAAGCTCCTCTAATATAAAAAGCACTCTCCCCCTCAGAATGACAGTTCCTTCCAACCCTTTCTAGGAATATAAAAAATGGAAGGGTGGGTTTTGTGAGAATGTTCAAAGCCATCTTCAAAAACCTTGTTTACAAGGCAGCAACCTTCTGTTCTTCTAATGGCTCCTCACAGGTCCTTTTTACACAGCTCCGTCGGGTGGGGGATCTGTGGGCACGCCGGTGCGTGGATGGGGCATACACACAGCTGCACACGTATCTGCACTCACCCCCCACTCATCTGCACCCACGGAGCAACCACCGTTTTCCCCGGTTGCTCCGTGCGTGAGGACGAGGGGGTGTGTGTGAGTGGGGATGTGTGTTAGGCGGGCGAGCACACCACGTTGTTCACATGGGGCTCCCCCACCTGTGTGTTCATGGGTGGGAAAGGCACGTGTAAAAAGAGCCACATTCTCAAAACTGTCTTACTTATACTATTCTCGGTAGGAATTTAGGATGTAAAGCAATATCTATTCTATCATGGAAAATCTGCAATATGGTTCTGAGATTATTATGGCTGCTATTTTACAAACTCTTCTTAATGAAGTTATTGCTAACAGGAATACTGTCTTTAAACCCCCACCCCATAACCAGTTCATTTGCAACCCCGTATAATCAATTCACACTATCCCAGGAGTGCAAATGAACTGGTTATGGGGTGGGGGCAGCATGAATTGATTATGGTGGCACAACTGAACTGGTTTTATTTTTATATATATATATATATATATATATATATATATATATATATCCCTTTTCATGGCATAGTGTGCTTAATAGGCTGGCTGCATTTTTATTTATTTTATATTTATTTATTTTAAGAATTTATACCCCGCCACCTCCTGCCACAGGCAGCTTGGAGCAGCTAACAACATCAATAAAACAATAATATTATAACACATTTAAAACATCATCCCACAATAAACACAATAATAATGAGGAAAAAAATCCACCCACCTTCACCACTCTCCCCACCCTCGACCACCCATTACCCTCTCCCTCGCCAAACGCCTGATGAAACAGTCAGATCTTATGGTTCCTACTAAAGGCTGGGAGGTCTGGGGCCAGACGGGCCCCCACCAGGAAGGAATTTCAGATGTCTTGTGTGTTTGATAGCAGTGCCCTCAGGTCCGATGAGCCGGATGGCACCCCTAGGCCTGCCGGCGGGACATAAACAGTGGGTCCCATCTTGACTTCTTGGCTAGGGGCCCATTCCACCCTAGATACATCCCTTGTTCTTTCCACAATACACAGATTGTTAACAGACATTGCACTGGGCCATTTCGGTCCACTTTGGCCCAATGTGATGCCTGAAAGTTTGTTCTGGGGGGCCCGCCAGATGTGTGTCTGGAACAAAATGGGCCCACAGTCCATGTTTAGTTGGGTCCCAGCTGGATGAGAGAACCAGGTGGAAACATGTGTTCCTGGCCCCAGCTCATCCCCGCATGGGGGGGGGGGGTCACCATGGGAGCCAGTCATGGCTGTAATGATGGGGGGGCACCAACCACATTGTGGGGGTGGAGCTGGTCAGCCACACTTCACTCCCTGTCTCCCCTTCCTGGCCAGGCATCAAGGATGTCTGTTCCTGTCACAAGAGCTGTCCCAGCCAGAGGTGGCCCTCCCCACCCCCAGGTGGGATGACAGCACAGCAGCACTGTTACATCTGTGAGTATCCACAGTCACAATCTCTTATTAAGCTATATACAGTTGCCCACACAGTCTCTTTGGGTTAGGCACTACCCTCTGACTCCCAACAGTCTCTCAGGTCTCCAGTCAGGCCATATTCTGGCTGGCTACGCTCAGTCCATATGCTTACAGCTCTCAACTCATCTTGGCAAGACACGGTCCACTTCAGCCCTGAAGAACCCTTATGGCTCAGGCAGCACCCTCTGTAGCTGGCAAGCATCTATATCCCAGCCTTCTCACAGAAGAACTCTTCTGAGAGGTCCTTTTCCTACGACCACCCCCAGCCAACTGCCCTCTCTAGGCTTTATAGGTTTTGAGCACGCCCAGATCAGCCCACTCCAACTGAGCATGCTCAGGCACTTAGGGTGTTTTTAAACAGAAGACCTTTCTCCTGCAGCTTTAAAATGCAGTTTGGAGAAACCCCCGTGGGGGAATCAGATGCTCCCTGCTCGACCAGAAGACAGTTTGGAGCTGTTGGAAACAGTGGTGCTGTGTGACTCCCAGAAGTTTTGAGACATGGACTAGGTAAGACTTTGATTATTTTATTACCTAGTCTCAGCGTCTCAAGACTTCTGAGAGTCACCCGGTGCCGTTGTTTCCAACAGCGCCCAGGTGACTTCTGGTCCAGAGAAGACCAGCTCATCCCCCTCCCTCTCATGAGGGTTTCCCAGAGCTGCATTTTAAAGCTTCAGGAGAACACTCTTCTGTTTAAAAGCACTCTTAGGGAACAATCCAGCAGCCTGCTTACGCCGATCCCGATGCACGGCACATAGGCAGAAAGTGCGTGCTCAGCACAGTCACACAGGGCAAAAGTGCAACCCCAGCTTATGTAACTTGCCCCACGTGACTGTGCTGTGTGTGGGGCACAACGTGCGTCTCTGAGTGTGTGCATTTTGGCTGTGCACCGCGCGTCGGGGTCAACATAAGCAGGCAGCTGGATTGTCTCCTTAGTTTCTACAGCAATCCTGGGTTTTCTTTGATCATGCTCATAGACTTAAGGCTATAAAGAGCTGCCTAACTGAGTCAGACCAATGGTCCATCTTAGCCCAGTATTTTCACAACCTGACACAGCAGCAGGGTTTCAAACCCAGCTTTCCAGGGTTTCTGGCAGAGGCTCACCTAGGCGTACTACCAGAGACTGTAGGATCCCTGGCAGAGGCCTCACCGGGGTGTGCTACCAGAGATTCTGAATCAGAGATAACGGGGATTGAACTTGGGACCTTAAGTAGCATGCACTCTACCACCTGAACCATGACCCACCCCAGAGAGTATGCAAGTGGGATCCAAGGGTCATAGGATCAACCCCAACGAGAGGAAGGATAGGAAGAGTCCTGCTTCTGTGCAATGCATAAAGAAGAATCCCTTTAATTGCTAAAATTACTACTGTGTGGAGTTTCCAAGAGCAAGAAAAAGTAAAATACATTATAAAATACATAATAATAAATAAAAGATTTTAAGAAATGACTGCATTTGTGAACTTTTGCCAAGTTTTAACACAGTAAATACAGTTTGGAGGGTAAGTTAAGATAACTCTGGAAGTCCGACTGTTAAGACAACCCTGCTTGAAGCCTTATTTTTAAATGTATAAGTGTCTAGAGCTCCCTTTAAAAAGCATCTTCTCAGTTGTAAAAAAGAAAATTGGAAAATGTTCTAAGGTTGTTTCTGTTTCTCTACTGACATTTATCATGTGCTGTTTTAGAAAGGGAAACTGAGTGGGCTCAAGCAGAACACCAAAGGTAGGGGCACAAGAGGAAAGCCACTAGGCAAGTGCAGAAATTAACTAATAAGAACATAAGTAGTGCCATTCTGGGTCAGACCAATCATTCATTGAGCCCAGCACCTGTTTCCAACAGTGGCCAATCTCGGTCACTTGGAAGAAGTAGCTAACAGGTCACAATGAGGTGATCCATTCCCTGTTGTTCACACCCAGTTCCCGATAGTAAAAGGTCACATTCCCCAAACCTGTTAAGACAACCCTGCTTGAAGCCTTATTTTTAAATGTATAAGTGTCTAGAGCTCCCTTTAAAAAGCTAATTAAAGGTTAATAGCTGCTAATGGACCGATCCTCCAGAAACTTGTCCAGTCCTTTTTAAAAGCCACCTATACTACTGGCCTTGATCACATCTTCTGGCAACAAATTCCACAACTTAATTGTGCATTGAGTGAAAAAATACTTTCTTTTATTTATTGTAAATCTGCTACTTGTTAGATTCCTGGAGTGTCTCCTAGTTCTAGGAGTATTTGAAAGGATAAATAACCGTTCCCTATTTACTCATTCCACACCACTCACGATTTTATAAACTTCTGTCATGTCTCCTCTCAGTCATCTCTTCTCCAAGCAAAAGAGCCCCAATCTATCAAGTCTCTCTTCATTGGGGAACTGTTCCATACCTGTTATTTTTGTTGCCCTTCTCTGTACTTTTTCTATTTGTATTATATCTTTTTTGAGATGGAGCGACCAGAACTGCACACAATATTCAAGGTGTGGTCGCATCATAGATTTGTATAGTAGCATTATATTTTCAGTTTTATTTATATCCCTTTATGAATATTTCCTAACATTTGGATTGGTTTTTTGACTGCTGTCACATACTGAGCTGAGGATTATAGTGATGCAGGAGAGGCTCTATTATTTAAGAGGGGTGGCAGTTGGTGAAAATTTGCCGTTCAATTGCATGAGGTTTCTGAGGCACTTTACTTCTGGGTTGGTGAACGGCGATGTTGGAGGGCTCTGCTGAGTAATGGGAGGGTGTACTATGCTGCGAGTGGCTCAGATAATTGTAGGGAGGGGTTCTACAAGGTCTGGGGGTGAAGACATGTAATTGGGTTGCAGGGGGAGGGAGGGGTGAGATGTTCAAGGTTTGTGCTACAGGGCTGTGATAATGTTGAACGTTCAGAAGCCTTTTATACATAGGTGGCTAATGTTTGCGGCCAAGGTTGGCTGTACAGAAAAAGGGCAGGGAGCAGTAGTGTGTGTATGGAAGGATTGCTGGCAGGGGGCCAGGGAGTTATTTTGCCCTTGGCAGAGGCCTGAGTGTGGGGGGAAGGAAGTCAGACCTCCCCAGCAACCGCCCATCTGGCCATGTGCCTGTGTGCCCCCTTGCCCATACGTCCTTTACCAGTTATTTTCAGTAGCCACTGCCACCAAAAGTGCCGTTCCAGGCCCAGGCCCTGCTGCTCACTTGCTCACTCACTCATTCACCCACTTGCCTGCCTGCCTGCTGTTGTCACTGCCACAACTTGGAAAGGCCCTGTGCCTCTGGCCCGCTCGCCTGGCTGCTGGTGCAACTTTTAAAGACTCCACACCACTGGCCACTGCTGGGTGCATGCTGATGACATTGCTATTTTTGTTTGCGGTTTGCTGGGTCTACAGTTCCCAGCATGACCACAGAAGACCTACTATGGGCATGCTGGGAACTG
This sequence comes from Sphenodon punctatus, assembly GCA_003113815.1. Classification (NCBI taxonomy): domain Eukaryota; kingdom Metazoa; phylum Chordata; class Lepidosauria; order Sphenodontia; family Sphenodontidae; genus Sphenodon; species Sphenodon punctatus. The sequence continues at coordinate 5,445,460 of QEPC01013194.1, read as the reverse complement.
TAGTCTCAGAAAGCCACACAAAAAAATAGCAGCGGCCCCAGTATGCACCCGACAGTGGCCAGTGTTGGGGGGGGGGGGGCGGTCTTTGAAAGTTGCACCGGCAGCCAGACAGTGAGTGGGCCAGAGGCACAGGGCCTTTCCAAGTTGCAGTGGTAATGACTGCAGTGACAGCGGCAGGCAGGTAGTCAGACAAGTGAATGAGCGGGTAGGTAGCCTTTGTGTATTTGCATGTGTGTGTCTACTTCAGTTGGGGAGAGGGAGTACATGTGTGTCTGGTTGGGGATGTCTGAATAAGGGAAAGTGTGTGTTTAATTTATGTGTCATCTTGGGGAGAAGTGAGTGAGGGGGATTGAGTCATGTGTGTGTC
>QEPC01013194.1:5430157-5444993 GCA_003113815.1 Sphenodon punctatus | reverse complement strand
CCCTGTGACCTTCCCCCCCCTCCCCCCACTACAAAAGAGGCATTACGTTAGTATTATTTCCAAGTCACTTCATGGGATTTGTGAATGAGAGAAGTCATTATTTCTAGTTTGGCATTGCAGTTTCCCCCATTTCTTCCAATGACCAAACCATACTATTCCAATAACTATAGCAATTAAACATTGCCAAACATTCACACAGTACTGCCCCCCAGTTTAAGTGGGGACTGAGTAATAGGGGATACGTAAGAATGAATTTCATTGCCATATCTGATAAATATAGATGAAAACAGCTCCTCAGTTTGGCTGAGGCCTGGTGAACACTCTGGAAAAACTGGGAATACAAAACTACAACAATGGATGTACCCCCATAAACACATTTCATAACACCATCCTCACGAGGAAAGACTTCTCTCAATGACCAACTGCCCCACTCTTGTCTGCGTATACACATCCCACATTCTGTACACAAATGAGAGGATAATAAGCAAGCACATTATGTGAGACTGCACAACATCTTTATTGCTTACATGGCACGGACATGAAGGCGGAAGTCTTAACGTATGATTTCCATGCTTTGCAGCATGAATGAATTTGTACCTGTCTTAACTTCTGGTTTTAAACCAATCAGTGTATTGTCCACAATGGCGCCAAGGCCCTTTTCCTGAGTAGTAACTCCTAATTTATAACAGAGCATTGTGTATGTATAGTTTAGATTGGTTTTTTTTATGTGCATAACTTTGCACTTGTCAAGATTAAATTTCATTTGCCATTTACATGCCCAGTCACCCAGTGTCACAAGATGCTCCTGCAAATCAACTGGTTATCTTTGTATCTATCAAATGATTAAATGTTTAGGCAGTTTTCTGGGGGATGGTTGGTGCCTCCCCCCATTCCTCCAGTGATGGGCGTGCAGGGACCTGTTCTATAGGCCCCAAGGTAGCCTGGTATTGTTCTATGATGGAGGGGGGAGGGCATAAAGCATGCACTTATGCTTTCTTCTTCCAGGGAGAAGACACAGCCTGGATCCAGTGAGAACAGAGGGCAGGTGAATGTTGATTCTGTGAATGCTGATCCTTGTTGGAGCATGCCAATGAGATGAAGCACCAGATCATGAGGTTTGCCAGCACCACAAACACCATAAACCGATCAGCAGCGGGTTCCACTGATGGAATCTACTCCAAACCCGAGGCCAGGTGAGTTAGACCTGATATCAGCAGGTGGCAATGGGGGCATAGTCTTGGTGCAGCCTAATGTTCAGGGGGGCTTCGATTGGCCAGCAAGGGATTCAGCAAGCTCCTAGTCAGGGATCACAAGAGTCGCAGAATCTGCTCCCACCAACCAGTCCAATCGGGCGCAATTGCTTATGCAGCTGGACCCCAACAGGTTGGTTTGGCTAAACAATATTTGGCACCCGCAGTGATCACTGATCAGTAAGTGGGGATACTGTTCTAAGCATCTCTAGTCAAGCAGGGTCATCTGGTGGAGATGTAGGTGCACCGAATCTCCCTGGGGTGGGGGTGTCCACCACAGATGGATCTGGTAGGAGCGGTGTACAATCCAGCTCTGCCTCTTTATCTGCAACCAGATATGAGGCCCCACCTTTGCAAGGGGGGAATGCAGAGGTATTGGCCCCTATTGGGGTTCCCCCTCTGCAGTCAACCTATGAGAAGATTTGGCAGGGAAAATACGTTGATATATTTGCCTTGCTTTTCAGTGATCCTAATCCTGACCCAATGGGAGGGTGGACTCCAGATAGTTAGAGAGGGTCAAGAGGAAGAAAGTTGACCGGAATTGGGTCAATTGGGAGTCAGTGTTCATAGTGTATGCTGTGGATGGTTGTGCAAGCATATCCATCCCAGGAAATGGCACTATGGAAATATTTTGATATAGTGCAGAAGGCTTATTTATCAGGGGACAGTTTCATTTGGCTTTGGTATGATGAGGTCTTTCAACAGCACACTGCTATTATCCCAGGGATAAAATGGGAGGTACATGCACATGACCTAAGATTGGAGTGTATGCAAGATAAGGAGGTTCTTCAATCAGACAGAGGTCACATTTTGGCATAGGATGATTTTTGTCTGGCTGAGGCAGGGCGTGCTGAATCATCAAAGAAGCGGGTGCAGACGTTGGCATGCTGGGACTATAATGATGGTGTGCATAGTTTTCATACTAACTGTAAAGTCTGTCATAACTGACTACAGTGCGGGGGTATGTACCCATCTTCAAATAGTGTTAAGTGAAAGGGCAATTTGCAAAAAGGTAGGAACCAACTCATTCCCAGCCAGCAAAAACGGGGGGGAATAGTGCTAACACTTCCTCACCAAGCTCTGGAAAGTGTTGGCATCTGATCAGATATGGTGTTTTAGCAGATATGTTATTTGATTATCCAGATAAGGTATGTTGTTGATAGTTTTTGTTGGGGATTTAAAAATACCATTTGAAGGAGTGAGGGAGCATAAGATGGCCCCTAATTTAAAGTTGGTTGTTGGTTTAGAAAGGGTGGTAAAAGCAAAAATTTGGAAGGAGGTTGCAGAGGGCAAAGTGGCAGGCTCCTTTGATACACTTCCAACTTGATACACTTCCACTTTCTCCATGGAGAACTTGAAGGTGTCCCCCTTGGGAGTGATTCCTGAGAAGACCCCTGAAGAGTATCAATTGATACATCACTTCTCCTATAGTTGTGGTGCATCAGTAAATAGTTCTATACCAGCTGAACTTTGCTCAGTCCCACTACACTTCTTTTTACAGGGCAGTTGAGATGGTAAGGTGTTGTGGGAAGGGTGCCATGATGGCGAAGAATGACAAAGTCAGTATTTCACCTTCTCCCAGTCCACCCACGTGGTTTTGATTTGTTAAGTTTTGTTTTCCAGGGCAAGTTTTATTTTAATAAGGCAATGCCAATGGGTTTTTTCATTTCATGTACTATTTTTGAGAAATTTAGATCTGCCCTTGAGCGGGTGGTCAGAATACGGACTGGAAGGAGCCATGTCACACATTATCTTGATGATTATTTGTTCTTGGGGAGGGGAGGGACTCAGAAATGCATGGAGATCCTCCAGGCTTTCCCCCAAATTGCCAGTCAGTTAGGTGTTCCTCTTGCAGAAGAGAAAACCAAGGGGGCATCCTCTGTGATTACTTATTTGGGGATAGAGCTTGAGTCAGTTAACATGTTGTCGAGGTTACCCTTTGACAAACCTACAGCCTTACAGGGAGATGTGCACAGTGCATGGCTGCATGGAAGATTACGTTGTGGTAAATCCAATACCTGCTGGGTAGTCTTGACTTTGCATGCAAGGTGGTGGCTCTAGGGAGAGCCTCTCTATCTAGATTATATGTCAGGACAGCAGGTGTAATTACCCTGCATCATCACATTAAGGCGATAAGGGTGATGAGAGAGGAATTAGTTGTTTGGGAGATTTTCCTTAAGGAGCACAAACTGAGTTAGCATGTGGAGGAATTCCCTGTTAGAAGCTGAATGGCAAGTGCATTCCGATGCTACGGAAGACATTGACACGGGAATTTACTTTAGAGGCAGCTAGTGTGATAAAAAACAGTGCCTGAATAGCTTGCATTGGACGTAGCTCGTGTCAATGTTTCTGGAATTATTTCTTATTGTGGCTGCTGTTCATATATGGACAGATGATTTCAGGGACAAATGGCCAGTTTTTGGTGTGACAATATGGCGGTTGTCCATGTTAGCTCAGTGGCAGCTGATGGATTCTAAGGCTGGTGTGACAGCAGATGGGGGCCAGCAGTGGGCATGGCCAAATGTTGAGGGGGTGAAGCCAATGGTAGGTGAGACCAAGCCTAATGTAGGTGAGGCCAACCAGACTTTTGAAATGAAAATGGAATTTTACAGCCTCAGTTCCCCATCTGTAAAAAAATGGGAATGTGTGTTTGTCTGTCTCTACCTGTGTTTCCCTCACTCTTTTTCTGCATAAATTGTAATACCACTGGGCAGGGACCTGTCTCCAATAATCAGCAGGCAATGTGTTCAGTGACAGTAATACCATAGCCGAGGAAACAGAAGTACCATAACAGCTAACCCAGATTACAGAAATTTCCAGTATCTGACTTAAGGTGCAATTCAAGCAAATATTACAATATCTGAAATGCACAGGCAGCAAAGGCCACAACTAAAATGCATTAAAAATGCTGGAAATCCTAAATGGCACACCATAAATGCTGCATAGAGTTTTACAGAGGGCAAGGAGGCATGCACAGTTCAGGAGAGGGCAGGCAACACTCACCATGTGGAATTCAAAAACACAACCAAAATGCACGGAAAATGCTGGAAAACCAAACAGGATTACATGGAATCTTAAAATACACACCATAGATGTTGCAACTGGTTCCTGGGAGGGAAAAGATTCCTCACCACTTTCAGTTTGTTTCTTACAAGCTGAATGCTTCCAGACCAGTGAACAAGAGAAAAATAATACATGGAAAAATCTGTAACATCCCAAATTCGGAGTAGGGGGCAAACTTCAAAGTGGCTACCGTGGCTAGTTCCTCCATCAAAAACACTAAAATCACACAAGGCTGCATGCAAAATCAGCAAAGCAAGTTTTTTTTTTTAAGTGTAGTTAGTCACCAAACAACTTTGCCACCAAATAAATTCTTTGGAAAAGATTTTATATTTTGTCTGAGATTTTTTCCACTATGAGCCAACCACCATATCTCAACCAATTTAAACATTCAAATTTCAACTCTCTCAACCATCAAATGCCTCAAGAAGAGGGACAAATCATTAATGCTCTTGTGCTCCTTAATGCTCTTTTGATAAAAAACAACCACAGAGATTGAGTGATCAAGGAGGCCCCACAAGCAGAAAGGAGGGCTGGGACAACAAGCAACAGGACATTTTTGGTTCACATATAAAATAGAGACAGACACTTGAACAGCCAAAGGGAATAGAAAAACATTCCAGTGGTTGGGTAAGAGAAGAATTCTAAGGCAAAAAAATCATGATTTTGGAGAACAGTAGTGACCCCCCCAAACAAAAAAACCCATTACAAGCAAACCCAGAGATCAATGAAGAAAAATCCCCTTCGCCGCCAAAATGGCGGCGACGGGTAAATTGTCGCGTCCCCGCCTAGCGAGAGACGCAGAGGCGTGGCTTGGCTTCGAGGCTCGTTAGAGAGCCTCGAGGCCTGAATGCAGGTTGCATGGCAACCGTTCCTGGAGCGAGGCTGCGCAACGCGCGCCTCGTTGGAATGTGAGGGGCACGCCCCTTTTAGGAGGGGCGGAACCCTCTGTAGCCGCGTGGCGCGGCATTCCTCATGCTGACGGCGACGAGTCAGCCCCACCCACCTCCCTCTAACACTGTGGTTATGAACGGTTGCCTTTAGTGGGACCGAGGAGGAATTTTAACGGGTAGCCTTCAATTAAGAGGACCGAAATTTTTGCCTCCTCCACAGTGCAGAATAGGTTCAAATAGGTGAATTATCATTCGGCGAATTGGCAATGTTAAATAGTTAATCATAATGTAACCTTAATTCGGCTTAATCAAAAGAATTCGGATTCAAAGGATTGAATTGGAACGAAAGATTTTTGGTATGATTCGAAATAATTGGATGAGTCATCAAAGTCGCACTTGGCGGGGGTCCAATATGCCAATAAAAGTTTAATAGGTAGGTTCTTAAGATACTAAGAGTCATCTCACTAAGAGATGGGGAGATGGTACATGGTGTAATGATGGGCACAGCATGCACTGTGATCACGCTCCCTGGGAGTGGTGTTTTAACCAGAGTCTGCAGGGACATGCGCTGTCTTCGGATCTGGTGGACGCTTCACTTCTTACTCAAAACCCACAGTGGGTTAGTCCCCCCCTTTCGGCCTTGCCCTGTCGAAAGAGGGGAGGAGAATTGTTTGAGGATACTGTCAACGGAAGGCACGTCCGGACAGTACACAAGTTAATAAGTTATCAAAGTTAAATGGCATATTGGACCCGATTGCAAGGCGCAATACCCCACCTGCCTACTACTGATTTAAATAAAGAGTGCGGCCAGTTTAACACCACGTAAGTCTCTGTGTCTCATTTGGTGCGTCGACAAATCCCCTTCGCCGCCAAAATGGCGGCGACGGGTAAATTGTCGCGTCCCCGCCTAGCGAGAGACGCAGAGGCGTGGCTTGGCTTCGAGGCTCGTTAGAGAGCCTCGAGGCCTGAATGCAGGTTGCATGGCAACCGTTCCTGGAGCGAGGCTGCGCAACGCGCGCCTCGTTGGAATGTGAGGGGCACGCCCCTTTTAGGAGGGGCGGAACCCTCTGTAGCCGCGTGGCGCGGCATTCCTCGTGCTGACGGCGACGAGTCAGCCCCACCCACCTCCCTCTAACACTGTGGTTAGGAACGGTTGCCTTTAGTGGGACCGAGGAGGAATTTTAACGGGTAGCCTTCAATTAAGAGGACCGAAATTTTTGCCTCCTCCACAGTGCAGAATAGGTTCAAATAGGTGAATTATCATTCGGCGAATTGGCAATGTTAAATAGTTAATCATAATGTAACCTTAATTCGGCTTAATCAAAAGAATTCGGATTCAAAGGATTGAATTGGAACGAAAGATTTTTGGTATGATTCGAAATAATTGGATGAGTCATCAAAGTCGCACTTGGCGGGGGTCCAATATGCCAATAAAAGTTTAATAGGTAGGTTCTTAAGATACTAAGAGTCATCTCACTAAGAGATGGGGAGATGGTACATGGTGTAATGATGGGCACAGCATGCACTGTGATCACGCTCCCTGGGAGTGGTGTTTTAACCAGAGTCTGCAGGGACATGCGCTGTCTTCGGATCTGGTGGACGCTTCACTTCTTACTCAAAACCCACAGTGGGTTAGTCCCCCCCTTTCGGCCTTGCCCTGTCGAAAGAGGGGAGGAGAATTGTTTGAGGATACTGTCAACGGAAGGCACGTCCGGACAGTACACAAGTTAATAAGTTATCAAAGTTAAATGGCATATTGGACCCGATTGCAAGGCGCAATACCCCACCTGCCTACTACTGATTTAAATAAAGAGTGCGGCCAGTTTAACACCACGTAAGTCTCTGTGTCTCATTTGGTGCGTCGACAAATCCCCTTCGCCGCCAAAATGGCGGCGACGGGTAAATTGTCGCGTCCCCGCCTAGCGAGAGACGCAGAGGCGTGGCTTGGCTTCGAGGCTCGTTAGAGAGCCTCGAGGCCTGAATGCAGGTTGCATGGCAACCGTTCCTGGAGCGAGGCTGCGCAACGCGCGCCTCGTTGGATTGTGAGGGGCACGCCCCTTTTAGGAGGGGCGGAACCCTCTGTAGCCGCGTGGCGCGGCATTCCTCGTGCTGACGGCGACGAGTCAGCCCCACCCACCTCCCTCTAACACTGTGGTTAGGAACGGTTGCCTCTAGTGGGACCGAGGAGGAATTTTAACGGGTAGCCTTCAATTAAGAGGACCGTAATTTTTGCCTCCTCCACAGTGCAGAATAGGTTCAAATAGGTTAATTATCATTCGGCGAATTGGCAATGTTAAATAGTTAATCATAATGTAACCTTAATTCGGCTTAATTAAAAGAATTCGGATTCAAAGGATCGAATTGGAACGTAAGATTCTTGGTATGATTCGAAATAATTCGATGAGTCATCAAAGTCGCACTTGGCGGGGGTCCAATATGCCAATAAAAGTTTAATAGGTAGGTTCTTAAGATACTAAGAGTCATCTCACTAAGAGATGGGGAGATGGTACATGGTGTAATGATGGGCACAGCATGCACTGTGATCACGCTCCCTGGGAGTGGTGTTTTAACCAGAGTCTGCAGGGACATGCGCTGTCTTCGGATCTGGTGGACGCTTCACTTCTTACTCAAAACCCACAGTGGGTTAGTCCCCCCCTTTCGGCCTTGCCCTGTCGAAAGAGGGGAGGAGAATTGTTTGAGGATACTGTCAACGGAAGGCACGTCCGGACAGTACACAAGTTAATAAGTTATCAAAGTTAAATGGCATATTGGACCCGATTGCAAGGCGCAATACCCCACCTGCCTACTACTGATTTAAATAAAGAGTGCGGCCAGTTTAACACCACGTAAGTCTCTGTGTCTCATTTGGTGCGTCGACAAAAAGAAATATGGGGGGAAAAAACTTTCACAAACTCCATTCTTGCAAACAAACTTTTTAAAAAGCAAGGGGTGGGGGACCCCAAGTTGGCCATTTTACACAATGTAACAGTAGCCCAGCTTAGAATATGGATACATACATTTTTTTTTCCTTCTTGCCTGAGCAAAATCAGAAGCAGCATTAGCAAAGAAAGCTTTCACAAACCCCATTCTTGTAAGAAAAGGTTTTCGGCAAGTGAGACAGGCTGGGTCGGATGTTTCTGAGGGCTAGGGTAGGAGGGTTTTTGTTTTATGTTTATATTTGTATGGCTTCTCCCTTAAAGTGTTTTGTATTTCATATGGTTTATATTTTATTTTAAATAAATAAATAGCAACAGGGAAAAACCTAAATTGGCCATTTTTACCCAATGCATCAATGGCCCAGCTAACACGATGGATGCATCCCCTCTCTCTTTCTTGCTCCCAGCAGAAACAAAGGGTATTTTCAGACGTTACGAGATCACAGTGAACCACGGTGAATACCCACCTGTGGTCACTGTGTCTCGAACGTCTGTTTGGCGGTCGCCAGATGTTTGCCACGGTCAATACCCGTAAGGGGTCAATTTGAACCACGCTTCCCAGGCTAGCCGGGGGAATGTCCCGGGAAGCGTGGTCAAAAAGATCCCCAGCGGGGACAAAAAAAAAGTAACGTCTGGCCGGTTGCCACGGCCTGGGATCCCCGGCGGGATCCCGGGCCATGGCGCATCCGGCCCGACGCAGTGGCCGCATTGGCCCCGCCGCCCGCCCGTCTCCCTGGAGGGCGGGCGGCGGGGTGCGTGGAGGGGGCAGGGCCGTGCGGCCGCACGTTGCGCCGTGCAGCCCCGCCCCCTCCCAGATTCCCCGCCGGGATCCCCCCAGCACGTCTGATATGGCGTGACGGGGTGACCCCAGCGGGGAATGAATGGGTTGTTTTCGGTACGGGGCCAAGCGGCCCCGTAACATCTGAAAACACCCAAAGAAACTTTCACAAACTCCATTTTTGTAACAAGTTTTAAAAAGCAAGGGGTGAACTCCCAAATTGAAAATTTTACATAATGCAACAGTGGCCCAGAAGAAGAATGCATCCCTTTCCCCACATTTTTCATCGGCCAAATAAGCAGCATTATTTATTTATTTAATTTATTTATTTTCATCAATTTATATCCCGCCTCTCCTGCAAACAGCTCGGGGTGGCTAACAAATATAAAATACAAGTATACAAATATATAAAACACTCATTAGCAAAGAAGGCTTTTTCACAAACACCATTCTTATTCTCCCCTTGGCAGCCCCTTGCCACCCCCTTCCCAGACCCCTAACAAGATCACCCTCCACAACCCCATGCCACTTCCCAAACAAGAATCCCCCCCCTTGGCATCCCCTGCCACCCCCAACTCCCAAAGCAAGAATGCCCCCAAACAACCGCTTGTCTGGGGAATTCCCCCAGCTTCCCAAGCAAGAACACCCCTCTCAGAAGCTCCTTGCCACCCCTGCCCTCAAACAAGAATGCCCCCTTGATAGCCCCTTGCCACCCCACCCCCAAACATAAATGCCCTCACCATCCAAACACCCCAAGGAGCTTCTTGCCACCCCCCACCACAACATACCTCGGTAGCCCCTTGCCACTCCTATCCCCCACACAACACCTTGCCACCTCCCCAAGCAAAAACACCCTCCACAACCCTTCTTCCCCAAGAACCCCCAATCTTCCCAATGGGAAAAACCCAAATGTATTTAAGAGGAGTCCAGGGTCCTTAACTTACATGATCAGCAGTGGCAGCACAGCAGCAATAGTTCCCACCTGTCTCAGCACACGGAGCAGCTCTTGATGCCAAGGGAGGGTCAGGGTCAGAGCAGTTGCAGCTCAGTAGTCTGTGCCTGAGAGCCCTTTTTCAAAAGCACCCTCCCAGACCACTGAAATTGCAGGCAATGGGTTCCCATTGGAACCCATTGCGTCTGAACTGGCCACATCCGGGCTGTGATGTTTTGGTGTGTCATTCTTTAAGAGCGAATGGACTGCACAGCCTGTGAGGTCAGTCACCACGCAGCAGCTGAGCCAAGCTTCCTCCCTCCACATATCCGGCTGCTCAAGGTCTTCGTGCTCCTCATTTGGGCGAGCCTGCATCTGTGCATGCACAGGCTGGCACTCCTGTGCAAATGCATGCACAGAACCAGGATGGCCACAAAGCACTTCTACACATGTGAAACAGGCCGGGGAGACACTGCTGTGGCACTGCCATAACAACTGAGGCACTCCTCCCTCCTTGATGATGTGCTTCCACCATTCCGGCCGCTCCAGCAATCACACATGTCATGACAGTGCTGGCAGCCCAGGGGGTTATGTTTTTTATTGCCAGTGCGGGTTCAGGCTGGGGGGGTCATAAGAGGGTTACCACCCACAGCCCGAGGGCAGCCACCACAGTGTTAACTCCCTATCATGTAGATCAGAAAGGGTCATGAAGTTGGTTTGTGTGTTTGTAATGACCTGTTTAAAGCACAACATTATCTTTTTAGCAAAGAACATTCCAGGCTTTAGCAATGACACAGTGGATGACCCTTCTCGGTGGGCAGATGCAGCGCTTCTGGGACCTTGGCCTCCTAGCAAGGTGAACACAGCTCTGGCGGGTAGCAGGGTCTTTGCTACTACATAGGATACATGATGGTATCCTAGTTGATATGGAAACTATCAATCTCCCCACCTCCCACCATGATCCCAATTCGGGGGGGTCTGGAAGAAGTCTTTAGGAGGCACTCACAAGTGCCAGAAATCCTTAAAGTAAAATTTTCATCTTGAGACGGAAGATCTGTGGTTGTGAAATATTATTTACTAAGATTTTAGTGTCAGACAATTACAGGTAACTTCAGTATTGCATGCATTCAAGTTTCATATGATAAAAACTAAGGATGAAATGAGATTTTGCAAAAATGGGTACCCTTATAGTAATCCCAGTTCCCAACCGTCCTGGTTGAGTTGAGAACCTCTCTGTACTCAGCAATGTCTCAATCAACATTTTGTTTCTCGATTTACTGATTTTCCACTTACTGTTTATTGCTTTGTTGTCAATTTCGAATCCTGAAAGGTAATACTGATGCAATACTGCATTTCTTCTACCTCCTTTGCACTCCATTTCCCATGTACTTCCTTGTCTCCAATGGCTGGTATGCACATTCCTTTACAAATCTGCAACCCAGTTGCACATTGGTCAAAGCAAAGGGAACAACATACGACAATAATTCTAACTAGAGGCACTGGAATGGTGGCAAGGTTTTTTAAAATTTTGTCTGGACAGTCAGTGGGGAGGATTAAGGAGTGGGCTATTCATACAATGATTGGCTCAGAAATGAAGAAACAAAGAACAAAAGAAACAGGGAAGTAAAATGGTACGGTCGGCTATGCACTAAGTGGTAAATGGATGGTACACAGTAAACAGAAAGGTGGTAAACTGGGATGGTATTGGGGTATTGCCAGAATTGAGAAATAATATTGCTATCAGGAGATCGTCAGGAAATTGATCCTGGTTATATGGATCCAGATGTATAAAATTACATCTGAGTTAAAATTCTGCTGCTCCCCTTAAATGAGGGCAGATGTTTAGTAAGTCTGTGCACGATTAATAACAAATATTAATTTATTGGCTGCTGTCCAAATTTTATTCCTTCTTGAGTGCCCTCCTCATTAAACCTATTCACTAAAGTGTGTGTGTATTGGAACCTTTGTCTTGTTAAACCTATAATCACAATTTCAGCGTTCACTTACTATATTTAACCCTCAATAATAGGAGAAACCGTGATATGCTTCTTTACTTTGAGCCTGTAATCTTGACCTTTCCCATCTCTATCTCCCATTAATGTATTTTTGATTTGGTAATTTAATAGCATCTATAAAATATATTGAGATTCCTGGGTTTTCATTTGTGCAAAAGAAGTAAATGTGCCTTTCATGAGATGTGAATGCCCCACCAGCTGTCTTTGTTCATTAATTAATTAATTTATTAGTATTATTATGTATTTATTTAGCATCCACAATATATCTGGCACTTTAAAGTGTTGAAGATAGAAAGGGTCCCTGCTTTTGGGGACTTATAATCTAAGACAGAAAAGACAGGGAAGACGAAGTATGGGGGCAACAGAGGAACACAAGAGGATACATTCATGAAGGCTTGGCTAAAGGTTGCAGGTACATGTGCTTGGCTTACTAGGCTTAGTAACATAGTTATATCAGGGAAGGAAGGGGGACTAAGAAGATGAGGAGCTAGGGAAGGAGTGACAAAAGAGGTAGGTTTTCAGGACAGATTTGAAGGTTGGGAGGGAGGAAGAGGAGTAAATGTATTCAGGGAGGGAGTTCCAGGCATGGGAGGCAGCAAAGGAGAATGGGCAAATATGCTTTGAGGAGCAGTGGAGCTGTGAGCTAGCGAGGGTATGGTAGAGGAGGAGCAGAGTTTTTGGACAGGAGTGTAGCGGGAGACTAGGGTAGAGAGATGGGAAGGGGCAAGGCAATGGATAACTTTGTAGGTAAAGATAAGACCCTTGTCTTGCTGATTTAAAATATTCTTCACAATTGGTCAGCAATCAGAATAGAGCTCAATTCAGCCTTTTGTCATGGAATATTTTGGGTTTGAAAACACTTATGTCAGATCAGGATTGGCTGGACTTTGTGGCTGGGTTTAACCTGGTATGCCTACAGGAAACCTGGGTGCGAGGGCCATTTACCATCAAGCTGACTGGGACTCAAGTGATTCTGCATGGAGGCTCAAAGGAAGGGTTTAAGGGACGTATTTCTGGAGGTCTGGCCTTTTTGATCAGTGACAGTAGTTTATGGCAAATTTACCTCCATCGACACAGCTAGGCCTGAATATCAGATGGGCCTGTTGGAGTGGGGTGAGCCAGCTCTAGACCATTACCTTATTGTTAACGTGTACATTCCCCCATCCGCCTCCCCCTACTATAAATCTGAGGTATGGCAGGCATTTGAAGAAGACATTTTATTGTCAGAGGAGAAATTTCCTCATGCGATGCTCATCTTAGTGGGTGATTTCAACACACACTTGGATAAAGCAATAGGAACTGTGGGAGATCAAATTAATCATGGATTTAGTATCGACGATTCGATTGAGTGAAAGGGGCAGGCAACCTTAGGCCATTTGGTCGGGCTAATCCAAAGATTAGGACTGACAGTCCTTAATGAGGATTCTCTATGTGATCCGTTGGGAGGATTTACCTTTTTTGGCCCCCAAGGTCACAGTAAGGTCGACTTGATACTAGTTGAAACGGCAGCACTACCTAAATTTGATAAGGTTCAACTTCTTATGAGGGTAGAGAGTGATCATGTGGCTATGACAACCAAGTTGTTGGGAGAGCCTTCCGTGGTCTTAAGGAAGGCTTCTACTGTAGCTAATCCCCCCCTAGGGGCATGGAGGCGGATGTCTTTCTCTGACTTAGCCCAGACACTGTATAAATTTAGCAATTCCAATGAGATACTTCACCTTGGTTCGGTGATGCTAGAATCTCATGAGCCTAGGTTGCTTTTGAATACTTATGAGGAAATAGTAGTGCAGCTACAGGCACTTACCCCAATTAAGTATGGTGGCTCTCCCTGATTTCAGGGGAGGTGGTTCAATATTAAGTGCAAGCATACCAAGCGACAGCTAGCACAACTCAAGAAGAGCTGGGTTATGAGTCAATCCCAGGAGTCCTGGGCTGAGTTCTCTAAGGTTAGGGGGGAATATCTGGAACTAATTAAGCCTACTAGGCTGGCTTATTATCAGTGGCAATGGGCCAGGATGGTTGTGGACTTGGCTACTGGTAATCTGGGTGGATTATGGGCTTTCCTAAATAAAATCATAAAACCTAGGAAGAGACCTGGGGGATGGGTTCCAGTTGGAGAGTGGGAGGATTTCTTCAGTGCTCTTTATTCCGAGCGGGAGGGAGGTATCAAGGACTTGGTTGGGACTCTATGCGAAGTCTTTCCCCCTAGTTGGCAAGTAGAGGACTTCTCCGAATCTAGGATCACAGAGATAATAAAAGGTCTAAACTTAAATAAAGCTCCAGGCCCAGATAAGATTACGGCAGAGGTTTTGGGCCCAAACCTTGTCTCCCTTATTTCTGACCCCGATAAAAGGAGGAGAGATTCCCCAGACATGGTCTTGTAGCATTATCATCCCCATCTTTAAGAAGGGGAATTATTACGAGCCCGCATGTTATAGGCCAATCAGCCTATTGTCTGTAGTTGGCAAAGTATATGCCAAGGCCTTGTTTGGTTGTCTCCACTTGGGCGGAAGAAAGGACTATTATCTCCGATGAGCAGTTTGGTTTTCGGGAAGGCCGGACTACTTTGGACTGCTGCTATACTCTCTCTCATATTATCCATCAATACACTAAAATTAAGAAAGGTAAGCTATACCTGGTTTTTGCTGATATGTCTAAAGCCTTCGACTCATTCCCTAGAAGTAGGCTTTGGGCAAAATTAAGAGCCCTTGGGTTGGACGATACGCTGCTATCGGCTTTGGTGCAGCTGCATGCTAATAATGTGGCCCAGGTCAGGGGGAAACTGGGAAATAACTTGAGTGGTCCCATTCCAATTAGGAGAGAAGTGTGACAGGGATGTGTTCTCGCACCCTTGTTATTCAATCTTTTCCTCTCTGACCTGCCAATTAGTATCAAATCAAAGTCGATACATGCCCCTAGAGTTGGAGATAGGGCTGTAGCGGCATACCGCCGCGGCAGCTTTTACCGACGGAA